>SJYV01003247.1:563977-709674 GCA_006410875.1 Neotragus pygmaeus
GGATCTTAGCTCCCTGACCAAGGATGGAACCCCTGTCCCCTGTACTGGAAGGTGGATTCTTAGCCACTGGACCACCAGGGATGTCCCCAGATGTGTTCTTTTGTGATACTATGTAGAGTCATATACAGTAGAGTCATATGTGCTACTAAATAAGCTTTTCTTGGGGCGGGGTGGGGTGCAGGGGGGCGGGGGCTTCCCTTGTGGCTCAGATGGTAATGAATCTGCTTGCAATGTGAGAGACCTGGGTTTGATCCATGGGTCAGGACGATCCCTTGGAGAAGGAGAATCCTATGGACAGAGCAGTCTGGTGGCTACAGTCCACGGGGTTGCAGAAGCGTCAAACATGACTTAGTGACCAAACACAGCAACAACAAAGCTTTTCTTGGTTCACATGACTTGGTAAATTGTATCAGCATTTTACAGTGATCTGTCAGTGGGAGAAATCTGAAAATCACTCAATTGACCTTTAAAAATTAGCTATGATTTATTGATAACCTAATTTGTGATGGTTTTATGTATATCATCTCTAAGCTTCAGATTATTTACACTGTAAAAGAGATGTTTTTATTTTTTTTAATTTTTTTAATAGCTCAAGGACAAAATTATAAACTTTATTAAAATAAATGCAATTTATATTTTCAAGTATAGCAGCTGAGTCAGAGATCATCTGTTGCTGCTGCTGCTAAGTCACATCAGTCGTGTCCGACTCTGTGTGACTCCATAGACGGCACCCATCAGGCTCCTCTGTCCCTGGGTTTCTCCAGGCAAGAACACTAGAGTGGGTTACCATTTCCTTCTCCAAAAAGACATGTTTTTAATCTCTATTTTACAAATAAATAAAGTCTAGGTGAGATTAAAGACTTACCAGGACCACATAGGATTCTAATCCATACCTGTCCCAGCATCTTCTCAGCCAGACAACCTCTAAGGTTGCTTTTAACCTTGAGAAGTTAGGAGGCAGGAGTTCTGTTTTAAGCTATCCTGGGATCAACTGCAAAACTGCCGTCAACTTGCAACTTTCTGTATCCTCTTACCTACTGAAACCCTGGAATAGGATTTTAAACTCATAGCTATTCGAGTTCAGTGCCCTGATCTTGACTAGATAGAGGCTCTCTGAATTCATTGATTTTTAAGTAATTTTATTCATTTATTTTTAGCTGTGCTTGGTATTTGTTGCTGCTTGGGCTTTTCTCTAGTTGTGGTGAGAGGGGGCTACTCTCTTGTGGCAGGAGGGCTTCTCATTACGGGGGCTTCTCACTGGGGAACACGGGCTCCAGGGCTCTTGGGCTTCAGTAGTTGCAGTTCCTGGGCTCTAGAGCACAGGCCCAGGGGCCGTGGTGTATGGGTTTAGCTGCCCTGCAGCATGTGGGATCCTCCTGGGTCAGGGATTAAACCCCTGTCTCCCGCATTGGCAGGTGGATTCTGTACTCCTGAGCCAACAGGGGAGCCCCAAGCCTTTCTGAATTTAAATAGTCCCTTCCATAGCCTGGACATCTTTTGCGGAAGATGAAAGAACTTTAAAGGGTGGAAACACTTTTGGGGATGAATAAGTGGACTTATTGTGTTATCTCTGGATTTGGCCGAGCTAAGTTTCTCCTGTTGCAGAGGAAACGGCTTTCCGTGTTGGGTGATCTGGTTTAATGGATTCAGGGACAACTTCTTCAGCACTTTGCTGGACACTTTGTATATCCTGGGTGAACATTTCTAATTACTGTAACTGCTGGTTTTTTTTTTTTTGTAGTAGTTTGTTTTTTGCTTAAAAGTTCATTGTAAGACAGGAGACCAGTAATTTTTATTTTTTAAAGTTAATTTTTTAATTGGAGGATAATTGCTTTACAATGTTGTATTGGTTTTGGCCATACAGCTTGAATCCCTTGCCTCTTGAGCCTCCCTCCCACCCAGTAATTTTCATTTGCGCATTGCAACATTTTCAGAGAAAGTTTGTGAATATTATTAGCAAGAAACAACGATGTGGGGCAGGGAGCATAGGTGTTCTGATTCTCATTTAAGAGGCAAGAAAAATTGCTGACCATTCATTCAGTTGGCAAGTGATAGGGCCTGGATGGTAACTCAAATATTTCTACTTCTAATCCTGTGTGCATGCTCATTTTATTATAGTTACTTAGGTTTTCTAACTGGAGGGGAAACAACATTGACTTTTAGCATGAATCTAGCTTTTGTGAACAGTTCTGATGGTGGTTTTGAAAAATATAGAAGAAAACAGTTTATTAAGTTGCACAGTTTGAGGAAAATACCAATAACCATTGCTTTTCCTTAAAAAGAAAAAAAAAAAGGAGATAAGGTCTAAAAGTTTAGAGTTTGCCATAACAAAAAGTATGGGCAAGTGTTTCTTTTTCCTTTTTTTTTTTTTTAAGTATTTATGTATCTATTTGGCTGTCTGGGGTCTTAGTTGCAATCCAGGGGATCCTGGTCTTCATTGAACCACAAGAGATCTGTAGTGGCAGAATGTAGGATCTAGTTCCCTAACCCAGAATGGAACCTGGGCCCCCTGCATTGGAAGCTCAGAGTCTTAGCCACTGGACCACTGGCGAAGTCCTTGGACAAGTGTTTCTGAGCCAACCACTACTTGATCTCTGTTTCTTACAAAGAAGAGGATGGAATCCCTTCTTTGGGAATCTCTCTCTTCTGGGAGCATTGTTTTTTTTGCTTGCTTTGCACTTGAGTGATTGCCTCTGATTTCTACAGCTAAATGAAGACGTTTGTTGATGACTTTCTTTTATGAAGGAGGAAAAGTGCTGGAACTTTCCCCTTTGAGTTTGAGGTTTTCAGAGCAAGTATTAACAGATGAGGGCTTCCCAGGTGGCTCAGTGGTAGAGAATTCTTCTGTCCCATTGCAGGAGATGCAGGTTCAATCCCTGGTCAGGAAGAATCTCCTGGAGTAGGAAATGACAATTCAGTCCAATATTCTCACCTGAGAAATCCCATGGACAGAGGAGCCTCTCTGGGTTGCAAAGAGTTGGACATGACTTAGAGACTAAATAACAACTAACAGATGAACCTAGGTTACTTGAACACCTTGTCTTTTTCCTGAGAGGTTAATTTTTTATCTGGTTTATGCCGAATTCTGCCCCTTTATGATAACAAGGCAGGTATTCAGAAGCCACAGAGGTAGTCTAAAGAACACTTTGAGTTTCCCTAAACAGAGGTGACACAGGAATGACTCACCTAGAGGACAAGAGCATGGTAGTTGAGTAGTTATTCAGTTCCATGTCACTTAGACCAGTACTTTCTACCTTGGTTACACAAGTAAAGACACAAAGAGCTTTTAAAATATATTGGTGCCTAAGACCCATCACCCCTAGCTTGGGGCGGGGTCTAAGCAAAGGTAGTTTTAAGTTTCCCCAGTGATGCTAGTATGCAGTAAGGTTTGAGAATCTCCAGCTGAGGCTACCAGTATCTTGTTCAAAACCAGGTGAGATAACCCCAAATGACAACAGTTCTTCCGGCCAGGACATTACAGATATGTTGGGTAAGCAGTTCATCAGTATAAAAATAGACATTTATCTTTTTTTAATGAGGGTTTCTTTTTGTTGGAGCATAGTTGATGAACATGTTGTTAGTTTCAGGTGTATAGGAAAGTCATTCAGTCATACATATAGGTATACCTTTTCTTTTTCAATTCTTTTCTCATTCATGTTATCACAGTAGGTCCTTGTTGGTTATCTATTATAAATACAGTAGTGAAAATACACATTTCTTGAGCACCAGTGTTCTAGGTGCTGGAAATACTTCCAGGAGCAAGACTGACCCTGCCTCTGCCTCCAGAGTCTTGCTTTCTAGTGGGCAGAGACAGACACACAGACACGACTGTGGTGTTAAGAAGGAAACACACTGAGTAATCAGGTGTCAAGGAAAGCCTCTAAGAGGAATCATTTTTGCAAAATCTGAAGGAGCAGCTGAACCCAGAGCCTATGGTAAGGCAGAGGGAACAGAGGGTGAAAAAAATCCCAGGACAAGGAGAATGGTGTGTTTGAGAAACAGAAAAGCCTGTAGTCCCTTTCATTTATCTAGAAAGGGGAGTGGCAGAGAGTGAGCAAGCTCTAGCCTGACATTACTTATAGTTTGCACACATCACTCAGCATGTCCCTGCCAAATAGCACACACTCTGCAAAAGGAACCCAAAGAGAAGTGTCCCCCAGGAGCCAGGGTACTATGTGCTGGACACAGGGTTCCACAGGATTAGCAAAAAATTGCTAACTATGAGAAAAAGCTAGGCAGACCTCTGTGACACTGAGATAAACTGTGAAAAGGGGTAAATTCAATTATATATTTGATATCCAGAGGATTTGGCCTAATATTTTAGTCTTTTATCTTGTTACTAGCCATCACTCAAATACAGTCTATCAGTGTGGCAGAACTGGCCTCATTTTGGAACAAATTCAGTTTTCTGACATACTGTTTTTGAGGTTTCTACCCAACCAAATTTTTTGGAAGGTGGGATGTTTGTCAAATATCTGTAATGTTGGAGAAATCAAATTTGTGCCTATGGTGGTTTAGGCACCAAGTTGTGTCCGACTCTTGCGACCCCATGGATTGTAGCCCACCAGGCTCCTGTCCATGGGATTTCCCAGGCAAGAATACTGGAGTGGGTTGCCATTTCCTTCTCCAGGGGATTTTCCCAACCTAGGAATCAAACCCCAGTCTCCTGCATTGCAGGCAGATTCTTTACCGACTGAGAGGCTTGATTTCTCTCAATATCTTGTTTTAAGAAACATTGACTCAGTTCCTTTGCTTGTTTTCATAAAGACTTCTACTTCAGTTGTGCAGGATCTGGAAATTCCCTGATGGTCCAGTGGTTAGTACTCCTTGATTTTACTCATGAGGGCCCAAGTTCAATCCCTGGTTGGGGAACTAAGATGAGATCCCCAAAGCTATGAAGCACAGCCAAAAAAAAAAAAAAAATGTTCAGGGTTACTAACTGCTTACTGTGTAATGGTAACCAGAGGGGAAAAAAGCTACACTGATTTATTTTCAGCAAAGCTTTCTAAAGCCTCTCTGCTCTTGAATTTAAAACAATTCTTTTTTCAATCATGTAACCTGGAATTAATTTTCCTGGTTGGCATGTTGTTACTCATTCTCTGTAAAACAAACCATGGGGTTCAGTGCAGAGAAAACAACTATAATTAGTATGTATCCTCAACCAGAATGTCCAAGAATTCCAATAATCCCCTCATGCTTTTACATAAGAGATGGTATGTTGCCCTGATAAAATAAAAGTGCTTTAAAAGATGATCTTAATAAGAAAGATAGCCTTTCTGAAGAAATCCATATGAGGCAAGAAAAAAAAACATTCAATTTAAAAAAAAAAAATACAAGACTAAAGTAATTGTTAAAGGTTTTATTCTTAGCAATAATACATGAGTTCTGTAAGCTCTTCCCAAGACACAACAGGAAGTGTGAAACCTGGCCGATCGGATTATGGAAAGATGGTGGCCAAATTATAGTCGTGGCTATAATGAATAAGGAAAAACAAAATCAAGAAATATTCACAGGAAACCTGGTGCAATTTTCTCTTTTTTGAAGCTGAAACAAGACAAGATGGATTTCAATTGCACCAGGATGGATTTCTCCTTGAAATAAAATGCCCATAATACCTCTAAAACAAACTAGTTGATTAGAAAAATACACGTCTACAGTTTCCATTAGTCCTTAGGCTCTGTGATGTAGAGCATACTTTTTTTTTTTAAGTACACCAATCACAGTACCTGTAAGTTAAGTATTAGGAAGTTAATAAAAATAATTAACTAGTGGGTGTTTATTTACTTTACAAAACTTGTCACAAGGCAAAGAGCCGTGTGTATTTTTTCACTGTTGTATTCCAGCACCTAGCGCTGCACCTGACACCTCACAAGTATTCTTTTCTTTTCTTTTTTGGCCGCATCATGAGGCTTGCAGGATCTTAGTTCTCTCACGAGGGACTGAACCCACATACTCTCTGACATACTATTTTTGAGTTCTCTACCCATCCAGACTTTCTGGAAGGTGGGATGTTTGTCAGAAATCTCTGTGTGTGTGTGTGTGTGTGTGTGTGTGTGTGTGTGTGTGTGCACACGCGCGCACGCGCGCGATCAGTTGTGTCTGACTCTTTGCAACCTCATGGACTGTAACCCTCCAGGCTCCTCTGTCCGTGGGATTTCCCAGGCAAGAATACTGGAGTGGGTTGGCATTTCCTACCCCAAGGGATCTCCCCACCCAGGGATTGAACCTTTGTCTCTTGCATCTCCTGCATTGGCAGGGTGTTTCTTTACCACTACACCACCTGGGAAGCCCAAATATCTGTAATGGAGAAATCAAATATAAGCCTGTAAAAGGCTTAATCTCTATGACTTTCCTGTTTTCACTGCCCTAGGCAGTGAAAGCGTTGAGGCCTAACCACAGGACCACCAAGGAATTCCCATTCACAGATATTCTTTAAATATTTGTTGAATGAATTAATTTCTTAAATAGCAGCTGTACATTATACATTTCATCCCTTCAAACTTGATTTAGAAACTTCTCCAGGAGTGTTTATGTTACCCAAAGAAAAGCAGATGGACAAAGAGAGGGAATAAGATGCTCAGGATGTCTTAGCAAGGAAAACAGCAAAACCTCTTTTAAGATTAGGACAAGCAACTGTTGTGTCTTTCTTTTTGCCATGCCATGAAGCATGTAGGATCTTAGTTTCCTGACCAGGGATCAAACCCAGACCCTTGGCAGTGAGAGCATGCAGTCCTAGCCCTTGAACCGCCAGGAAATTCCCAGGACAAGCAACTGTAGAAAATCAAAACAGTGAAAGATTTGAACTGTCAAGCAGGATCATGCTTTGAGGTATATTCCTAACTAAAAGCAGGGGATAAAATAGATACAATTTAGATACTCTAAGATCTTTCCCTGATTAAGTAGGCCTAAGAGAAGAGTCTGAAGAACCCCTGGCTGAATACATCCTTTGGATGTTTTTATCAGCAGCCTCTATATTTTAAAACAGTGCTGAACATACTTTTAATTGATCTTTGAGGTGCTCTAACCTACAACTGAAAGCCGACCCTCTTTTCTATTTGCTTGAACAGGAGCCTGAAAAGGAAAGCTAAAGGGCTTTCTAGTGATGTCCTTTACCCCTGTTCTAAAAAGAACCTGTATTTTCCATGGAATTCAGGAAATTTCACAACACCCAGGGGCTAATGTGAAGTTAGTTTTTACTCACTACTGAAGGAAATGGCAACCCACTCCAGTATTCTTGGCTGAAAAATCCTCTGGACAGAGGAGCCTGGCAAGTCCATGGGGTCGCAGAATCAGACACAACTGAGTGCATGCATTCACACACATGAACCAACTAAAGTTCCTTTCAGATTCCTTTCCTAAAGTGGAAAAGTATCTAAGCTCCTCAAGCTACTGCTTATAATTGCGGAAAGATGGAAATCATGTTAGATTCCATAATATAATGGGGCATAAAACGTTTTAAGTTATGAATCTACATAAAATGTATAAAAGATTACAAAAGCATACTCTGTGAAAGAATATTTACTTTAGTGCCTCAATCTGTGAATGAATGTCAAAGAAGATGAATGAAAATATATTTTATCTACACACATTTGTTCAGTATTTATTACTAATAATTCATGATTATTTATATGGGAATAACAATCCCTTCTTCTGTGGCCAACACAGTTCCCAGCCTGGTAGACATACATGGTGAGGGTATTTCAGTTCAGTTCAGTTCAGTTGCTCAGTCGTGTCTGACTCTTAGCGACCCCATGAACCGCAGCACGCCAGGCCTCCCTGTCCATCACCAACTCCTGGAGTAAATGCATATAAATTACCCCAAAGTTACCAAACTGGTGAGCTCAATGTGAGAAATAACAGTGCCACTCCAATAATCTTCAGATTTAAAAAATTATTTGCTGCTTGATTGATAAATATAATTAAAATGTGTCTATTCCTTTTGCTCAACATGTGTGTGTGTATATATATATATATACACACACATATATACATAAATATCAGTGAAGGCAATGGCACCCCACTTCAATACTCTTGCCTGGAAAATCCTATGGATGGAGGAGCCTGGTAGGCTGCAGTCCATGGGTTTGCAAAGAATCAGACACGACTGAGCAACTTCACTTTCATGCATTGGAGAAGGAAATGGCAACCCACTCCAGTGTCCTGGAGAATCCCGGGAGCGGGGGAGCCTGGTGGGCTGCCATCTCTGGGGTTGCACAGTGTCGGACACGACTGAAGTAACTTAGCAGCATACATTAATATATGAATTTAGCGATTGTAATACTGTAACAGAGTTGAAAGTTGCTGGTAGGCATTACTTTTTAAAAAAAAGTTTTATTGAAATAATATTTACCTACCATAAAAATTCACATTTCAGTGATATTGAGTTGTACAAACATCACCACAATCTAATTTTAGAACATTTTCACTATTCCACCCCCCCTCCCCATAAGTATCTATTATCAGTCACTCTTCATTCTTCATTCCTTTCTCCCCAACCAAGCTGTAGGCAACCACTAATTCACTTCATTTCTCTCTTGATTCCTTAGTCTGGACATTTCATGTAAGTGGAACCATATATGTGGTCTTTTATATCTGGCTCTTATCATTCTGCAGAATGTTTTCAAGCTNCTTGCCTGGAAAATCCTATGGATGGAGGAGCCTGGTAGGCTGCAGTCCATGGGTTTGCAAAGAATCAGACACGACTGAGCAACTTCACTTTCATGCATTGGAGAAGGAAATGGCAACCCACTCCAGTGTCCTGGAGAATCCCGGGAGCGGGGGAGCCTGGTGGGCTGCCGTCTCTGGGGTTGCACAGTGTCGGACACGACTGAAGTAACTTAGCAGCATACATTAATATATGAATTTAGCGATTGTAATACTGTAACAGAGTTGAAAGTTGCTGGTAGGCATTACTTTTTAAAAAAAAGTTTTATTGAAATAATATTTACCTACCATAAAAATTCACATTTCAGTGATATTGAGTTGTACAAACATCACCACAATCTAATTTTAGAACATTTTCACTATTCCACCCCCCCTCCCCATAAGTATCTATTATCAGTCACTCTTCATTCTTCATTCCTTTCTCCCCAACCAAGCTGTAGGCAACCACTAATTCACTTCATTTCTCTCTTGATTCCTTAGTCTGGACATTTCATGTAAGTGGAACCATATATGTGGTCTTTTATATCTGGCTCTTATCATTCTGCAGAATGTTTTCAAGCTTTTTCCATGTTGTACCAGGTAGCAGTAGTCAATCAATTCTTTTATGATGTAACACTTTGGTTCAGTTCGTCATTTGATGGATATTTGGGTTGTTTCCACTTTGGCGCTATTATGAATAACACTGCTGTGAACATCTGTGTGTAAGTTATACACATGTGTTTATCTCATTGGGGCTTCTGGGTCATATAATAACTATGTTTAACCTTTGGAAGGACTGTTGACCAAAGTGGCTGCACCATTTTTTGAATACTTTCCTACCAGCAATGTATGAGGGTTCTAACTTCTCCACATCCTCACGGACACTTGTTATTGCCAGTCTTTTTTACGATAGCCATCCTAATGGATGTGAAGTCATATTTAACTGTGGTTTTTGATTTGCATTTCGTTAATAACTACCACTTATTAGAGTGCATTTTTCATGTGCATATTGGCTGTGGTATATCTTCATCAAAGAAATGTCTATTCAAAAATACTTTGCCTATTTTAAAATTGGATTTTTAAAAAATGGCTGAGTTGTAAGAGATCTTTATATATTCTGCATACTATATACCTTTATCAGATATATGATTTGCAGATATTTTCTGTCATTCTGTAGGTGTCTTTCTTTACATTTTCTTAATAGTGTCCTTTGAAGCACAGAAGTTTTCTATTTTGACATTCAGTTTATCTATTTTTTTCTTTGGTTGCTTGTGCAAAGGTTTTTTTTTTATTTTAACGAAGTCCAGTTTATGTTTTCTTTTGTTCTTTATGCTTTTGGTATCATATATATGAAACCATTGCCTAACTCAAGTTCCTGAAGATTTACTCCTATGTTTTCTTCTTAGAGTACTATAGTTTTACCTCTTACATTTGGGTCTATGATCCTTTTTCATTTATTCTTTTTTGTATTTGGTGTGAGGTAGGAATCCAACTTCATTCTCTAGCACATATAGTTACCATTCTCAATTTAAATGTCTTGGCAGTCTTGTTGATAATCAATTAACTGTAAATGTAAAGGTTTTTTCTGGACTCTCAATTCTATTCCATTGATCTATATGTCTATCCTTGTGCCAGTACCACACTGTCCAATTTCTGCAATGCTGTAGTAAGTTTTGAAGTCAGGAAGTGAGCATCCTCCAACTTTCTTCTTTCCTTAAGGTTGTTTTGACTGTTCTGTGGGCATCACTTCTATAGGTCTCACTGAAGTAGGGACTAATCCTTAGTTTTGCCATCTTAGAATCTTGATTTTACCAGTTATTCCCCAAAGTGCACAGTACCAGAGCATTGGTTCATACTGTTTCAAACTTGCAAGAAAATGCCAAGTTTGATACACTTATATGCATTTTGAGATATTCCTTTCTTGGTAATCTCAACCAAAATGGCTATGCGGGAAATTCTTCCTTACAAGTTGCCAAATTAGTTCATATAAGTTTACTTAGTAAACTTGGAATTGGAAAGGAAAGCTCAGGGAGGGATATAGTATAATGGCTAAGAGTTACAGGCTTAAAGTTTGAATCCTCTCTCTGCTACTCAGTGATTGTGTAACCAGGGCAAGATTTTTAACCCTTTCCATCTGTAAAATAGGGGAGAATAATCCCTTTCTCATAGAGTCACTGTGAATGTAAAATAAAATACAATTATGGAATTAATACTATAACAAAGCTGGAAGTTGCTAGCTTCCTGGGCTAAACCCTTACACAGTGCTTGGGACTAGTTAGATTTCAGTAAATGGTACCGACTGAATACACTTGTAGAATGCTTCATTCATGGTGTGAAGAACAGCTGTCTGACATAGCACAGCTTTCTAGAGACCTGAAACATTGTGCCTGCAGATATGGGATCTTTTGGGTTTGAAAGACACTGGGAGGAATGGAGCCATTTTTAGAGTGGGATAGAGGGGCCTGGAGAAAGCACTGCTACCGCCTGGTTGTGGATATTCCATTGCCTGAGGCCACTGTTACTAGATTTAGATGTTGATGATTCTTGATTCTTGATTGATTATTACTGATTCTTATTCCTTTAAATTGCAAAAAGTAGTATTTACTGATGTAGCCTCTAAATCCTAAAATGTAGAGCCATCCTTTGCAATGGTTTTTCTAGAGTGCACATATTCAGAAACTTCAGTTATCAAGAATACTACTAAGATTTAAGAAATAAGTGAAAACTAGTTATTGAGCAGTTCAAACAGATGTCACAGAACCTCATGTGCTTAATCTACATGGCAGTCCCACAGAAAATCGTTACTCAAAACTTGAAAGTCTAAACTAATAATAGAAGTTTATCTGTGTCTAAGTTCATAGTACAATAGAATCATTAAAAACAAACAAACAAACAAAAACAGGAAAGAAGGTTGTTAGGTGGAAGAATGGAGAAGTGTCAGCCCAGTAGTGAGAAAGGAGACATAAACAGATGTAAATCTAAAGTAATCATAAAAGGTAGAGGTAATTTATTATAGAATTTATTACAGAGTTCAATTCAGTTCAGTTGCTCAGTCCTGCCCAACTGTTTGCGACCCCATGAATCGCAGCACGCCAGGCCTCCCTGTCCATCACCAACTCCCGGAGTTTACCCAAATTCATGTCCATCGAGTTGGTGATGCCATCCAGCCATCTCATCCTCTGTTGTCCCATTCTCCTCCTGCCTCCAATCCCTCCCAACATTAGGGTCTTTTCCAATGAGNCCCCGCCTCCCAGCCCGCAGACCCCGGGGTCGGGACCGGGTCGCAGAGCCTGTTGCGTCGGATGGAGGTGAGGGCAGGGCGGGCAGGGCGTGGGTTGGCAGGACCCCCCTTTTCCCCTCCCCGCTTGAGGTCCGGGCCTCCCCGTCCGCTCGCTTCCCTCCCGAGGGTCGGGCTTCCCTCCATCCTGCAGCTTCTTCCCCCTCCCGCCTGCTTTCTCGCCTCCGTGACTCATGACAAGGCGTCCCGCGCGAGTGCTGGGTGCCCTGGAGCCCGGGACGCCCCCGGCGCTTTCCCAGGCCTGGGCGTCCGGGTTACGACCGCAGTGCTTCTCTATGATACCCCGCCCCGAGGGCCTCTCCACGTCTGCAGCTGGGCCCCGACCCCACCAGCCCCTGTGTGTGTCGGGCCTCCGCCGTGACTGCTGCTTTCTTGGCATCTGGGTGTGGGACGTGATGGGTGGTTCCAGGGCTCTCTTCGCGGAGATCCATCCCAAAGCCACGCACGACCCGGAAAGCCTGGGTGTCTGACTGGCCTGTAGCAGTCGCCAGCTCTGAGTGGTTTCTGTTTGTTCCTTTTTTGGTTTTGTTTTGCCCCCTCCCCCGCCCCTTTTCTTAAGGAAAATAAAACTTTTCAGAACAAAGTAGACGAGGTTTTTTTTTTTTCTTTTCCAATTGTGATTATTTACCAGTGTTACACAGTTCCTTTCTTGGACTAAGATTTGACTGTATAGTGACTTTTAATCAGTTTATGTGAAATACTCATAAGTACTTCAGAGCCCCTCACCATTAAATAAAGTTTATCTTCATGAATGGAATCATTATCACAATTTAATTTCTTAGTTTTGCACTTCTCAGCTTTTCTCTGATTTCAGAGTCTAGTTTTACTTAAGCATCTATGATCTTGAGCAGAATTTTTGTTAATATTACTTAGCCTAAACTCTGCATAATTGTACAGGTACTTAGAACCATTAGGTTTACAAATACTTGAATGTACGGAAGGGGAACTTAAGTGGGGATTACTCTTTGCGAAGGGGGGCGGTTGTTGTTTTTGGTTTTTGCAATGCAAAAGGATGCATTTAGTGTTTGTTTTATGTTACATATGCAGAACTTGAATTTAAATGTGACTTTTTGTTAACAGCACAGAGCCTTCCATATGACCAATGTTTGATAAATACTATTTTTGGGTTTCTTGGGTGGCTCAGTTGTAAAGAATCCGCCTTCAACGCAGGAGACTCCAATTCCATCTCTGGGTCAAGAAGATCCCCTGGAGGAGGAAATGGCAATCCACTTCTGTATTCTTGCCTGGGAAATCCCATGGGAAGAGCCTGGCAGGCTACAGTCCATGGAGTCTCAAAAGAGTTGGACATGACTGCGCAACAAAACATTTTTTGTTAAATAATATTTGTCAAATCACAAAATATTATTTTTTAAACAAAATATTTACTAAATGAAAAATATCTATTGCTACCATGTAGCTTTCAAGACTTTTCTGTTTATATTGCCTTGTTATTGTTTAGTCACTAAGTTGTGTCCGACTTTTTTGTGACCCGCATGGACTGTAGTTCCCCAGGTCCCTCTATCCATAGGATTTCCCAGGCAAGAATACTGGAGTGGTTTGCCATTTTCTTCTACAGGGGATCTTCCTGACCCAGGGCGCAAACCTGCATCTCCTGCATTATCAGGCAGATTCTTTGCTGCTGTTGTTCTGTTGCTCAATTGTGCCTTATTCTTTGTGACCCAATGGGCTGCAGCACAGCAAGCTTCCTTGTCATTCACTATCTCCTGGAGTTTGCTTAAACTCATGTCCATTGAGGCAGTGATGCCATCCAACCATCTCATCCTCTGTTGCCCTCTTCTCCTCCTGCCCTCGATCTTTGCCAGCATCAGGATGTTTTCCAGTGAGTTGGCTCTTCACATCACGTTGCAAGAGTATTGGACTTCAGCTTCAGCATCAGTCCTCCAGTGAATATTCAGGGTTGATTTCCTTCAACCTGGTTTGATCTTGCTGTCTAAGGTGGATTCTTTACCATTGAGCTACCTGGGAAGCCCTTCACGTTAAATAGTTATGGTATACTCCAAAGTCTTGGCAGGTCTCAATCCTTGGGGAGTTTCCTATAAAATCCACCTCATGTAATATAGACATAGAATGATCTGAGGAAAATCAAAGTAGTTGCCTCCCAGGCTTGCCTCTGGTATCTCTGTCATCCTTGGACAGTTTTAGGATAATGGGTATTGTAGAGTTTAAAAACAAAAACCGTTGTGATTGATTGGGAGAAAATGGTGTCCTAAGGATTTTGGAAATAATATTAGGAAGAAAAATATTGTCCTGGTGTAACCAGTAAAGCCTTCTTGTCTTGGACGGCATGCTGATTGGAGAGAAACAGGACTGTCAGTTTACTAGCTGTATAGTTGTAGTCCAGTTAATTAAATGATGTGAACCTTCATTTTTTCCCATTTAACAAATCTGTGATTCTAAATATCCCAAGATTTTTCTCTGAAATGCAAATTATTCTTGGATTTACGTTTTCAAAAGGCAGAGGTTTTGAAAGAAATAGTGGTATATTGGTATTTCAGGTAAATTGGCCTTTCTGGGAAACATTTTTAGAATAACCTCAAGTGAGCAAGTATGAATAAAGGTAGGAAAGCAGTGTGGTCAATGGACAAAGTCCACGACAAGAAAAGATTAATGAAATCATAGCCTTTTCAACTTGGAAGTATCTTTAAATACTTCTAACTCCAGACCCTGTATCTAATATGACTGCCTTCCATAAGGTACTGCACTAACTACATCTTGGTAGTTTACCTATGGAAATAAGATAGACTCGAAGGAGAGGCTTGTGTAAATTTAGGATGGGGAACTGAAGTAGAATTACAGATTTAGAAGTAAAACCTCTTGAAGCTTCTATTCAATTTCATAGTAAATTGAAAATGTTGGTACATACGAATATTAGATTTTCTGAAGAGTTGGATTAGTGATAGAAACGTAATACAAGAAAAAGTCAACTATTACACTTTCTCAGCAAAGGGAAAAAAGTCTCAGATCAAAGTCTAAAAAGGAAAAATGAATATGATTGAAATAATCTACTGGGGAAATTTCATCAGGTGTTAGTATAATGAATAAAAAACATAGCGATGAGAATATAGAAACTTGAGGTGGTTGGTCAAAGTGAAAATGAATTATGAAAACTAATTATGAGAGTGTGTTGTTATAAATGTTTGAAAAACTCTAAAAGCCAAAAACTGGAATTAGAAGGGATTCATGGAGACTGAGATAGAGTGATTTTATTGTAACCTTTCAAATGTTTTGTAGATGTTGTGGTCTTAACATGATTAACATGTTTTAGCAAAATACAGAGTTAGCTTTTTTACACTTATCTTCTTTGTAAATCCACATTCCAGTTTTATAACTGTCTTCTAACACTTTGTGTCTCTTTACTCTCTTATTTGGGCTTCACTCCCATACATTCCACCTCTCTGAGTTTTACCAGTCTGTGAATACTCAAGTCAAATTCCACCTTGTGAGTAAAGTCATCTCTTATCATCGTAGCCCTTAAAGATTTCTCCTTCCCATGAAATCATAGCATTATTATTTGTCTCACTTTTTTGACATTGTGTAGTTTCCTGGGATTCCTTCTATTGTATTGCCTTTGAATTTGCAGAAATACTTTTTGCTCCTTTCTTTTAGAAGCAATTGGAAAGTTGAAAAAGTGATGGTGAGAAACCCAAAGGAGGGGAAAGCCACTTTGAGCTGTAATTTGTTTCTTGGACTCCAGGTCATACACATCCATCCGTCCATTAAGCAGATTTATTAAGTGGTCCTTTTTTTTTTTTAGTAATTTATTACGTGTACTATAATGTGATCTCTGCCTTTCTAGAATATACAGTCTAAAAGTGGAAACACATAACAAATAAACAATAAACAAATGTCAAATTTCAACTTAGGATGACTACAGTAAGGAAAGAGAACAGAGTGCTATGAGAGGGAAAAATGGAGAAGGTTTTAGTGTGTATGGTCAGAGAAGGCCTCTCAGGTGGTGCTGTTTAAGTCACAACAACAAGACTAAGAAGCCAGGCAGGAAAAGAGATTCCTGGAATGGAGAAAAATATATATGACGGCAAGAAAATGACTAATACCTTGAAGAAATAAAAGAAGTTCAGAATAGCAGGAACATAATGGAGGGAGACCATGCAGGATGAAAAGAGAGAGAGGCAGGAAGCAGATCATGCGGGGCCTTGCAGGGCACGTTAAAGACTTTTGGATTTTACTAAGGACATTTCAGTCATTGAAGATTTTGAAGCAGAGGAGTAATATACTTTAATTTTTAAATCACTTTCGCTTAGATTGGAGCTAAAGGCAAGAGTGAAAGCAAAGACGTTATGCTACTATCATCACTGAGGTTAAAACAATACTAACTGGAACTGGGGTAGCAGCTATAGAGATGAGGGAATGGAAAAGGTGATATGTGTATATGTATATATAAAATTTGATTTGATAGAGACAAGGAGATGGGAACGATAGAGAAATTGACAACTTCATGGTGAACTGAATGTAAATGAAAGGTGTGAAAAATGACCTCCAGGTTCCTGGCTCGAGGAATTAGGTGGTGGTGAGATGTACTGAGAGGAAGATGAGGGAGGAAAAAAGGTTTGGTGAGAAACTCTGAATACTGTCCATACACAGGTGTGTTCAATGGTTTTATCTGAGTGGTAGATGCCTCAGTCAGGATAGCTTTAACTGTGTGTGTGATACCACACTATGACATGTTCATAGCTTGTGTTTTGAGAGAAAGGAGTAGTCTTCCTATTTATGTTAGAAAAATTGGTAACTGAAATGACCTTTATAATAGTGTTCTTCAGTTTTTGAATGTTTGTGAATATCTTAACATAGATTGGGCTTCCCTTGCGGCTCAGCAGGTAAAGAATCACCTGCAACGCAGGAGACCTGGGTTCGATCCCTGGGTTGGGAATGTCCCCTGGAGACAGGAAAGGCTATCCACTCCAGTATTCTGGCCTGGAGAATTCCATGGACTGTATAGTCCATGGGGTCGCAAAGAGTCAGACAGGACTGAGCGACTTTGACTTAATGTGGATTACATTGATACGGAGGTTTAAGGAAAAAAAAAAAAACTTGAGTGTAGTATTAGATGGGTTTATGTATTACTTGGGTGATGGTGCAGAATACAAGTCTTATAGTCTTGATATCCTCAGGAAATCAGCAATCTTTAAAGTTATTAGCTTGTAAGTAGCCTAATAGTAAACGTATCTTTTTTTTTTTTTAATATTTATTTATTTGGCTGCACTAGGTTTAGTTGCAGCATCTGAGATCTTGTTCCCTGGGATTGAACCTGGGTCCCCTGCAGGGAGCTCAGTCTTAGCCACTGCACCATGAGAGAAGTCCCAACATATCATTTTTAATGAGGCTTCTAGTGCTTATGAGTAAAAATTATACCTTAGGTTGTTAGTAGCTATTGTTTATCAAATAGCTACAGATGTTGATATTTTTGTTATAATTTGGCATAATTAAGTGAAGTTAGCTAAATGAATTTAAGGGTTTTTTTTGTTTTGTTTTGTTTTTGAGGGGAGTGGTTTGTGCTTTAAAACTTTTTTTAACCAGTAATTTTGGACATTGTTATGGCCACCTCATGCAAAGAGTTGACACATTGGAAAAGACCCTGATGCTGGGAGGGATTGGGGGCAAGAGGAGAAGGGAATGACAGAGGATGAGATGGCTGGATGGCATCACCGACTCTATGGACATGAGTTTGAGTGAACTCTGGGAGTTGATGATGGACAGGGAGGCCTGGTGTGCGGCAGTTCATGGGGTCGCAAAGAGTCGGACACGACTGAGTGACTGAACTGAACTGAACTGATTGCTCCAAACAGACATGGTTTGAAATTTGAGGAGAGGGATATCTATCTTTTTTGGCCATTGGTTATGTCAGGTTAAGTTCCTGACTAAGCAGCAGCCCTTTATTGAAAATCAGGGGTATTTCCTGGTAGTCTAGTGGTTAGGATTTCTTACTTTCACTGCTGAAGGCTCTGGTTCAGTCCCTGGTTGAGGGACTAAGACCTGTAAGTCNTTTTTTTTTTTTAGTAATTTATTACGTGTACTATAATGTGATCTCTGCCTTTCTAGAATATACAGTCTAATAGTGGAAACACATAACAAATAAACAATAAACAAATGTCAAATTTCAACTTAGGATGACTACAGTAAGGAAAGAGAACAGAGTGCTATGAGAGGGAAAAATGGAGAAGGTTTTAGTGTGTATGGTCAGAGAAGGCCTCTCAGGTGGTGCTGTTTAAGTCACAACAACAAGACTAAGAAGCCAGGCAGGAAAAGAGATTCCTGGAATGGAGAAAAATATATATGACGGCAAGAAAATGACTAATACCTTGAAGAAATAAAAGAAGTTCAGAATAGCAGGAACATAATGGAGGGAGACCATGCAGGATGAAAAGAGAGAGAGGCAGGAAGCAGATCATGCGGGGCCTTGCAGGGCACGTTAAAGACTTTTGGATTTTACTAAGGACATTTCAGTCATTGAAGATTTTGAAGCAGAGGAGTAATATACTTTAATTTTTAAATCACTTTCGCTTAGATTGGAGCTAAAGGCAAGAGTGAAAGCAAAGACGTTATGCTACTATCATCACTGAGGTTAAAACAATACTAACTGGAACTGGGGTAGCAGCTATAGAGATGAGGGAATGGAAAAGGTGATATGTGTATATGTATATATAAAATTTGATTTGATAGAGACAAGGAGATGGGAACGATAGAGAAATTGACAACTTCATGGTGAACTGAATGTAAATGAAAGGTGTGAAAAATGACCTCCAGGTTCCTGGCTCGAGGAATTAGGTGGTGGTGAGATGTACTGAGAGGAAGATGAGGGAGGAAAAAAGGTTTGGTGAGAAACTCTGAATACTGTCCATACACAGGTGTGTTCAATGGTTTTATCTGAGTGGTAGATGCCTCAGTCAGGATAGCTTTAACTGTGTGTGTGATACCACACTATGACATGTTCATAGCTTGTGTTTTGAGAGAAAGGAGTAGTCTTCCTATTTATGTTAGAAAAATTGGTAACTGAAATGACCTTTATAATAGTGTTCTTCAGTTTTTGAATGTTTGTGAATATCTTAACATAGATTGGGCTTCCCTTGCGGCTCAGCAGGTAAAGAATCACCTGCAACGCAGGAGACCTGGGTTCGATCCCTGGGTTGGGAATGTCCCCTGGAGACAGGAAAGGCTATCCACTCCAGTATTCTGGCCTGGAGAATTCCATGGACTGTATAGTCCATGGGGTCGCAAAGAGTCAGACAGGACTGAGCGACTTTGACTTAATGTGGATTACATTGATACGGAGGTTTAAGGAAAAAAAAAAAAACTTGAGTGTAGTATTAGATGGGTTTATGTATTACTTGGGTGATGGTGCAGAATACAAGTCTTATAGTCTTGATATCCTCAGGAAATCAGCAATCTTTAAAGTTATTAGCTTGTAAGTAGCCTAATAGTAAACGTATCTTTTTTTTTTTTTAATATTTATTTATTTGGCTGCACTAGGTTTAGTTGCAGCATCTGAGATCTTGTTCCCTGGGATTGAACCTGGGTCCCCTGCAGGGAGCTCAGTCTTAGCCACTGCACCATGAGAGAAGTCCCAACATATCATTTTTAATGAGGCTTCTAGTGCTTATGAGTAAAAATTATACCTTAGGTTGTTAGTAGCTATTGTTTATCAAATAGCTACAGATGTTGATATTTTTGTTATAATTTGGCATAATTAAGTGAAGTTAGCTAAATGAATTTAAGGGTTTTTTTTGTTTTGTTTTGTTTTTGAGGGGAGTGGTTTGTGCTTTAAAACTTTTTTTAAGCAGTAATTTTGGACGTTGTTATGGCCACCTCATGCAAAGAGTTGACACATTGGAAAAGACCCTGATGCTGGGAGGGATTGGGGGCAAGAGGAGAAGGGAATGACAGAGGATGAGATGGCTGGATGGCATCACCGACTCTATGGACATGAGTTTGAGTGAACTCTGGGAGTTGATGATGGACAGGGAGGCCTGGTGTGCGGCAGTTCATGGGGTCGCAAAGAGTCGGACACGACTGAGTGACTGAACTGAACTGAACTGATTGCTCCAAACAGACATGGTTTGAAATTTGAGGAGAGGGATATCTATCTTTTTTGGCCATTGGTTATGTCAGGTTAAGTTCCTGACTAAGCAGCAGCCCTTTATTGAAAATCAGGGGTATTTCCTGGTAGTCTAGTGGTTAGGATTTCTTACTTTCACTGCTGAAGGCTCTGGTTCAGTCCCTGGTTGAGGGACTAAGACCTGTAAGTCATGTGGCCTACCCCCACCAAAAAAGGAATATTGGAAATCAGTGATTATTCATCTGAAAGATAAATGCTAATATGTCTTACTAGGTTTTTTTTGTTTTTATAAGAAGAAGGAAAAGATGGTGAGGATACTGTTTAGGTTTCATATATTTTGCATAAAATGTTTTGTCTTAAAATTTTGTACTTTACTACTGTTTGGGTAAATTAAAAATTTTTTTCATCGAATTAGCTGATTTAATTCAGTATGTTTCTGCATTTTCTCAGTTATTTTGAAAGAGTTGCAGTAATTTTATGGGGGCAGAAACTGAAGTACAAGAGGTTAACAAGGTATTTGGAAAATGGAGTTAGTGTAGAATTTATTTTCAATATTTGTTTTTGAGTAGAAGGATAGAAAACAAGATGATTTTATTTGTACATTTACGTTTTTGTTAAAGTGGGAGATATTTGCTCTTGCCTAAAGTTAGGGAAGCAGATAATTGCAGAGGGTGATTAAAGATCCTCCAGAGGTGGAACATGTAAGTCCCTTTGAAAGGCTGGATGGAATGGTGGCTATTAAGAGGTGAAAGAAAATCTTTGGGAAGGAGTCATACTTCCTCTTGAAAAGAGTGTAATAGAAGAAAAAAGGAGTAGATTCAAAAACAGATACATGCTTTGGAAAAGATGACTGGTGAATTTCAACCGAAAAACTTCAGAAAACTAAGAGGCAAAATTGTTTGAGGTGAAAATGGGGAAGTTAGGATTGCAGAATTGGGAGAAAACCATAAAAGCACTGGAGAGAGAGAGTCTCAAAGCCTGGGAACAGGAATTTAAACATAAGCAAAAGCAAGGGCTGCATTGAAGGCAAATGTTAGGTGCCAGGCATGTAATAATTGTTAGAAATGTTATAAATATTGAAATTGTTCATTGAAATGGACTGAGGCAAGGAGGTAAAGTTACAGTGGTGGTGTTAATAAAGTATGGTGGGTTGAGTGAGTGTAAAAGGACCCAGTGGTATTGAAAATGATGAGAGGACAGCATTGGAGAGAATTAGTGAAAGAGTTTGAAGAGGTCCAGAGAAGTCTCACAGTCTTCGGAAGGTTTGGATGACTGTAGGTTCTTGGGAAGTCAAAAAAGAGATGAGAGATATGAGAGGGAAGTCAAAGTTGCTCAGTTGTGTCCAACTCTTTGCCATCCCGCGGACTGTAGCCCGCCAGGCTCCTGTCCATGGAATTCTCCAGGCCAGGATACTGGAGTGGGTAGCCGTTCCCTTCTCCAGGGGATCTTCCCAACCCAGGGGTGGAACCCAGGTCTTCCACATTGCAGGCCAATTCTTAATAGTCAGTGTTTTACATTTGTTAAACCCTTACTGTATTTTAGGAACTTCGAATGTGTTTCTAAACTGTGCATCAACTTTGCAAGTTAAATGGTGATAATCAGCCTGAGTCTCAGTTTTTAGTGTATTTCAAATTTTGGAAAATTCTGCATTTAAATCAGTTTCCTGTTTTTAATGTTAATAGTATACACACACACACACTTAATTTGGTTATGAGTAAGACTAATATTCAGGACCACTTAATTAAACAATTTAACCTGACTCAGTAGCAAATAGGAAACTTTTAATCTTTCTTCAATATAAGCCTCAAATTAATTTTCCCAGTTAGCTTTTACCAAGAGTAGAGATGATACTATATTTTTAAGGATTTTCTTTCTGTGAGATATAAACCTACACTAAATTAAGTATGAATGCCTACAGAGTAAGTAGTTGAATTTAGTAAGTGGTGATCTACAGACCAGAGATGTTAATATAAGCATTACCCGAGTGCTGTTTAGATTAGTAGTTGGAGTTCTTTTAAACCAAGGAATGCTTTGATTTTAAAAGATCCTACTTGAAAGCTTAATCTGTAAAATAAAAGAATATGCAGGGCGAAATCTTAAAGGGGAAGAAATGGGGGAAGGGGTAGTCTAAAGCCTTTCCTTCCTTTGGCTAAGTGTTACCCAGTAATCTAGAGAGAGAGCACAGTTTAAAAACAGCATTTACAGAGTGCTTTTTGTGGGTGATTTATTACAGTTCTAGGAGATCGGTATGATTATATTACACTCCCCATTTGCAGATGAAGAAACTGAGCTTGAAAATGATTAAGTGACTTGCTTAAGATTACATAGCCCTACTCCAGTATTTTGCACTGGGAAATCCCATGGACAGAGGAGCCTGGTGGGCTACAGTCTGTGTGGTCACAGAGTCTGACACGACTGAGCAACTGAATACACACACACAACAGGTGTTAAAGCTGACCAGTCTCTTTTCAAAGCCCTTACTTTTACTTGCTGTGCTATAGGGTCCCTTGTAGAATAACTTAACAATGAAAGCAGAATGCTTTGTAGGGTAACTGGGCATTAAGCTTCAGTTGGATCACTGGAGGCATTCTCATGTATGCGACTGTGTGTGTGTGTGTAGGGTAAATATATATAACCTACAATTTACTATTTTAACCATTTTTAAGTGCAGTCCAGTGGAGGCATACTTGAGGTCATAAAAATGATATATTGTTGCTTAAGCAAAAGAATGCTTTTGAATCTCAATTTTTGGCCCAGCTATTAAGAATTGAGAGGTTTTGTTTTGTTCAATGTTATGACATTGAATTCTTGAAAACATTTGAGGATTTACTATGTGGCAGGAATTACACTAGATGTTCAGGATAAAGATGAGTAAGGACCATTCTCTGCACGCCTCTTATTTTGTAGGGAAGACAGACAAGTAGACCAAGAATGATGATGCAGTGTGTAAAGTGTGGAATCCAAAAATTGAATGCTTGGGACTTCCCTGGCAGCCCACTGGTTAAGACTCCACAGACACAGGTTCGATCCCTGGTTGGGGAACTAAGATCCCACATGCCACATGGTATGGCCCTCCCCCCAACTCAAAACAAACAAACCAGCCCTAAAATGAATGCTTAACCTTTCTAGAGGGCTGTGTGTATGTGTGTCCTATGTACTAGCTTCCTAGAGATTGTAGAACTTGAATTTAATATCAGAGCATTATTAGCTGAAGGAACAGGGGTGGTGGGAAGTGATATAGGTGAAGAGAACTTCCTGTGTGTTAACGGAGATGTGAGAAAATTTGATGAATTCAAGCAGCATTTCAGCGTGGTTAAGTCATGGACTGTTGTTTAGTCGCTAAGTCAGGTGTGACTCTTTTGCGATGCCATCCATGGACTGTAGCCCGCCAGGCTCCTCTGTCCTTGGGATTTCCCAGGCAAGAATACTGAAGTGGGTTGCCATTTCCTTCTCTAGAGGATCTTCCCAACCCAGGGATTGAATCCACATTGCCTGTTATTGCAGGTGGATTCTTTACCACTGAGCCCCTGGGAAGCCCCAGGCATGGATTACCTATGGGGAAATAGAAGCAAAAACGGGCGGAGAGGCAGTGATATCTTCAGCAAAGGAATGTAAAGTGAGCTTGCTCAGTTGTGTCTGACTCTTTGCGATCCCATGGACTGTAGCCTAGCACGCTCCTCCATCCATGGGATTTTCCAGGCAAGAGCACTGGAGTGGGTTGCCATTTCCTTCTCCAGAGGATCTTCTCAACCCAGGAATCAAACCCAGGTCTCTCACATTGTAAGCAGACGCTTTACCATCTGAGCCACCAGGGAAGTGCAAAGAAATGTAATGAGCAAGCAAATATATTGGGAGATGCGTTTAGGCATATAATGATACTATTGGTTAGTATAAATACTTTTTTAAATGAGTTGGAAACTAGGTACAATCAGATGTCACAGGCTCTTACTAATTTTTCCTCAAGGCAACATAGAATCTTGTTATATGTTCCTAGTTCTACATATTGAGCAGTTACTATATTTTAGACTTCCTTTTTCTGAACACTGCAGCAACCCTGCATTGTGGAAGGTTAGGTGAGGAAAAAGAATTTCAAAGAACCACTGAAGGTTATAAAACTTAGAAATGGTAGTTAGAATTTGAACTCATGACTGATCTTCAACTGTGCTATGGCCGATCAGTATTTGCCAGAGATTTTTCTTATTGAGTAGTAATCTAATTTATTTTATAACTAATTAGCTGGATGGATGCCTAATGCAGTTAATCTGAAGCATACTAAGTATACAGGGAACAGAGGTAAGGTTGGTCTTTAATAGAGTTGTATAAACAAATGTAATAGAGATTGGAATACATGACTTGTACAACTTCTTATGTGGGCTTCTGTGATGATTTAGTGTGTTGTACATTAGTAAAACAACCTAAATTATCTTGTCTACTGGGGAAAATTTTGAAGGATATCCTTCTGTATAACTATTAACAAGTTAATCTTTCTGTTCTAGTTTTTGCTAGTATTGATATTGTTATGTAATAGGGTCAGATTAGCCTGAAAATCTTTTTCAGTGAGAACAGTGATATTCCTGAAAATAGTGGAAAGTTAGAACAATCTTCTGTAGCCTAATTTCTTTTTTAGAATTTAAGTATAGAACGTTATGGGTGATGTCTTCACAGGAAAAAAAATAAGTTTTTTAAAAGTTAAGAGGTATTTTGGGAGCTTCCCAATACTGGTGGCTCAATAGTAAAGAATCCACCTGCGATGCGGGTTTGACCCCTAACCTGGGAGGATCCCACGTGCGGCAGAGCAGCCTAGCCCGTGTGCCACAGCTACTAACCCTGTGCTCGGAAGCCTGGGAGCTGCAGCCTGTGAAGCCCATGTGCCAGGTCTGCTGGAGCCTATGCTGCTCAACAAGAGAGGCCACCGCAGTGAGAAGCCCACATACTGCAGCTGGAGAGTGGCCCTGCTCACTGCAGCGAGAGAGAGGCCCACGCAGGAGCAGAGACCCAGCACAGCTGGCAAAGAAATAAAGGATATTTTTTAAAAATGTTTTTTAAGTAAGTTAAGTTTCATAAATNAGGCCCACTTGACTTCACATTCCAAGATGTCTGGCTCTAGATTAGTGATCACATCATCATGATTATTTGGGTCATGAAGATCTTTTTTGTACAGTTCTTCCATGTATTCTTGCCACCTCTTCTTAATATCTTCTGCTTCTGTTAGGTCCAGACCATTTCTGTCCTTTATCAAGCCCATCTTTGCATGAAATGTTCCCTTGGTATCTCTAATTTTAAACTTAGTCATAGCTATTTATGTTGCCATCACTTCAGTTGGGCTGTGTACATTGGTACTATACATGCTTAATTATTTTAAAGGTCTCAAAAGATATACAGTTATTCGGCTTTTAAACAAAAAGTTATTGATTATGCAGAGAGGCAGAGAGACAGAGTAGCAGAGCATAAATTTAATATCAGTTTCGTCGCTCAGTCGTGTTTGACTCTTTGCAACCCCACGGACTGCAGTATGCCAGGCCTCCCTGTCCATCACCAACTCCCAGAGTAGTTTACTCAAACTCACGTCCGTTGAGTCGGTGATGCCCTCAAACCATTGCATCCTCTGTCGTCCCCTTCTCCTCCTCCCTTCAATCTTTCCCAGCATCAGTGTCTTTTCAAATGAGTCAGTTCTTCGCATCAGGTGGCCAAAGTATTGTAGTTTCAGCTTCAGCATCAGTCCTTCCAATGAATATTCATTTTTGAAACTCATTATTCATATATTCATTAGTGAAACAGATATTTGTTGTTGAAGAAATGACAGCAATTCTACATTTTTTTACAGAGCAACAATCAGGTGTTTTATGGACCAAAAAGAGTACTTCTTCAAAGAAGAAATTGTCAAATCCTTCAGAATAAGTCTACTTCTAAAAATGTTTTTTAAAAGTTATAGATAGATTATAAAATAAAGATTCAAAGTGATATAATTTATTTCTTCATGTTATATCAACTAATGATGTACCTTATATTTGACAACATACTGGATTTCATAACTTCTGTTATATTTCTTCTTTTTCCCTCTTGGTAAATGATCATACATCCATTCAAAAAATATAGGACATTGCTTTCTCTGATTAATGGATTAGGTATACATAGATGTTCCCTTGTCTAGTGTCTATAGCGGAACATAAGATATGTTCCAGAGAATTGATTTAACCTACTTTTTTCTTTTTTTTGGCTAATGCTATGTTCAGATTAGAGCACATAGCCCTCTGTCCATTTAGTCTCATAGTTATAAAATCCGGAAAAATAATTCCTCTCTTTTTGTATTTTACTTTTTCTGAAATTATGTACTTGTTAAAGTACTTGTATACCATTGTGATTGATAAATCCATTTCCAGGTAAAATTAATGTAAATTTACATAGTTTTTCCTTCTCAGAAAAATTTCATAAGTATTTTTTCATTTAAATTGTGAGCAGACATTCTCTTTAGGAGATTTATATTTTCTAATACGGACCTCCCAAAACAGAAGCTCTGGGAAAGTTTTTTAGACATTTGCTAGTTTTTGAATAAACTGATATGTAGAGGAGCAAGAATCTTCATTTGGGTTCTGTATACAAGACAGTGAGGGCAGAACACTAAATTACCTTTGTTGAAAAGATTTGGAATAAATAATACAATCCTGAAACAAAATTGGCAAGTAACCTATTAGATCCTTTCCACATGTAAATTCTACATATGTTATGTGATGTGTCTGTGTATAAATGTTGCCATTTTTTTTCTCTTGCGATTATCATAAATCTATTGCTTAGCTTAAGCTGCTGTTTGTTTTTGCCTCAGCTTGATTATCAGTACATTTTATTTTGCACAGTTGAGTAAATATAGTAAGCAATAGGTATATTCCAAATGATTTAATGGTGGGAGACTTACCGGGTAGAGTAATGAATATAGCTGTTAACAAAAAGGTGCTTGGTGTAGCTACATGGATGTTTGTATCACTTGCCTCTCAGGATGCTGATCTTCCATGGTAGCTGAACAAGAGAATCATGATAGCAATATGATACAGCATCTCCAACATACCACTTGTCTGTGTTGTCTAGCAGCTGACCAGATGGCTAACTTTTATCTCATTTAGGGCCCGCTTATCATGACTTCATACAATTGCTCTTCTTGCTGTAATTTCATGTGTACCCTATAAAATAGTAGCTTTATCTGCTCAAGAGGGGTAGAGCAAAAGATCACAACATACTTGCTAATCTGAGAGGATCTGTTGTCGGTAACCTTAGCACAACATAACTTTCAAGTGTAATACATAAATATTTTGTACATGCTAGAGCTGTTGGGGAGTGATGGCCATTTCATGGTATGGGAGAGTCTGACATTCCATTGTCAAGTTTGCTTTACATTCTGTCATTATAATATGTGAACTTCAAACTGAAGTAATATGTTATTACTTTCAAATGCATATATATACATAGTCATGTCCCTTGTAGCAGCAACTTTTTCCTTGTAGGGAGTATCACTGCGCTATTTGCAGTGAATTACTCTACCAAAACATACTATACAGTGAGATTGTATGTTTTTTAAATCATATATAAACTTTGTTTGTAAAACTTTAATGAATATTCATTATTAAACTTTGCTTTTGTTCTTATTTCCTAGGATTCTGACACTTCATGACATGTCATTATCCAGAGCAATAATGAACATTGACCTGTTATGGATTAGTTGATGACCTTTGGAAATGATCCAGTAATATCTACTACAGAGAAACTGAATGTACTCCATTTGGAGTGAACAGCCCAGATTATTATTGAAGTTTTCAAGATGACAGATCCCATGATGGACTTTTTTGATGATGCCAATCTGTTTGGTGAGACCTTAGAAGGTTTGCCAGATGATGCATTTGTACAACCAGGACCTGTTTCACTAGTTGATGAATTGAACTTGGGTGCAGAATTTGAACCTTTGCACATAGACTCACTGAATCATGTTCAAGGTACTCCAACACATCAGAAGATGACTGATTATGAACAGTTAAATCAGTTTGATTCAATGAAATTTCACCAAGTTAATCAGTCTTTTGGTAGCCCAGCTGAACATGTGTTGTCGCCACACTCTCAGTTTAATTGTTCTCCAATCCACCCCCAGAACCAACCCAATGGTTTGTTTCCAGATGTAGCAGATGGCAGTCCTATGTGGGGCCATCAGACAGCTACTAGCATTTCAAATCAAAATGGATCTCCTTTTCACCAACCAGGACATTCTCACTCTATGCATCAAACTAAAAGCTTTGTGGCACACCATGACTTTGCCTTATTTCAGGCCAATGAACAACAAACACAGTGCGCTTCGCTACGCTCGCAACAAAACAGAAATAATCTGAACCCAGGGCAAAATTCTCTTAGTCAGTCAAAAACTTTTATGGATGTTAATGTTTCTGGTCCACACAGAGTCAGTGTTAACCATCCACCACAAATGAACAATGCATCTACTTCACAACAGTCCCTTTCGATGCAGCAATTTTCCCAAACATCAAACCCTTCAGTACACTTCCTCAAGTGTAGCAGTCACCAAGAAGGTAATTTTAATGGACCTTCTCCAAATATGACTTCTTGTTCTGTCAGTAATTCACAGCAGTTTTCTTCACATTATTCCTTTTCCAGTAATCATGTGTCACCAAATAGTCTTCTTCAACCCTCTGCAGTTCTTGCACCTAATCATACAAATCAGACTTTATCTGATTTTACTGGGAATAATTCCTTTTCACCTCATAGGGGAATCAAGCAAGAATCAACGCAGCATATGCTAAATCCTAATACATCACTGAATTCAAATAACTTCCAAATGTTGCATTCATCACATCCTCAGGGTAATTACAATTCAAAATTATCTCCTGTGCACATGAACTTCCCGGATCCTGTTGACTCAGGAACTCAAATGGGCCATTTCAGTGATCATGTAGAAACTAATGGGTTTTCATCTTTGGAAGAGAATTTACTTCATCAAGTGGAATCTCAAACTGAGCCATTCACAGGACTTGACCCAGAAGACCTCCTTCAAGAAGGTCTTCTTCCCCAGTTTGATGAGTCAGCATTTGGGCAAGATAATTCAAGTCATGTTTTAGATCATGACCTTGATCGGCAATTTACTTCACATCTTGTAACACGGCCTTCTGATATGGTTCAAACTCAGTTGCACAATCAGGCTCGGAGTTGGCATTCATCACTTTCTAATCATCAGCATTTACATGATAGAAATCGCCTGTGTTTTCAGCGACAGGTATGTAATTCTTATTTTGGTTTGGGGTAGCGTGGGGGTTTTACTCACTGAGTTTATTTCGCATGAGACACTCAGAATTTCTCAATCTCAATAATTCTCTCAGGTGAATGTGCATATTTTGACATAGATTTATATTGTTTCAGTAGTCTTATATTTGAAAGTCCTTCATTGATTTGCTCGAAGCAATAAACTTCTATTATTTAGATTTTTTAAAAATATATATCTTTTATAAGATATTAAGACATCTTTTGTAACTTTCAGTTATGATTGCCTTTGACAGAAAGATTTATTATCAAAAACAAAAAATAACCATAATTAAAAGGAAAACAATAGATTGGGAATGTTTTATTGCCAGTATAATGGACATAGAGTTAATATTCCTATAAAAATAATTTGATAATTGATGAGATCTCATTAGTTGATAATTAAATAAAATGTAAAAGCTGAAATTCACAAAAGAAGTCAATAAACTTGATATTCAGAATGATATGCAACTTTAGTAATAACTCAGTTGCAATGTGGTTTCATTTTTATCAGAAAAATTTTTTTAATTTGATGCTTAATATTGGCAAATTTACGGTGAAATTGGAATTCACATAGCTTTGTAGTTGATACAGATATTTTGGAAAGCAATTTGGTGGCATGTGGCGTATTTGAGTATAAAAACTTTATTACAATAACCCAAATATGACAAAAGTAATATACCCAAACATATTTCTCTTGCTGTATCTAAAAGGGAAAATTGGCAACAACACAGTTTATTATCATATCTATATTGGATGAACTACTGTAGGCATTAAAAAGACTTTGAAGACTGATAATATGTTAATAATGGTGGAAAAGCACAATTCAAGATTAAGATCCCAGTAAGGTGATTAAGAGTACAGGCTCTGGTGCCACATTACTTGGGTTAGAATCTAGGCTTATGTTGCTTATTAACTGTTAATAATTTCGGTGCATCTCATGTGCTTCATCTTTAAATATGGGATAATAATAGGGCTTTGATAAGAGTGAAGCGAGTTATAATATGTAAAGTGCTTAAAACTGTGCCTGGCATATAATACATGCTTAGCATATAGTAAGCACTTAACAAATGTTTTTATAATTATACCTTTTTCATAGCAGTTTGGAAATATACTTATGAAAAAATACTGAAAGGAAATAGGTTGTTTTAGGGTAGCACAATTGCTTTTCTTGCCTTTGCTTTTTTATAGTTTTTGTCATATGAATGTATTACTTTAAAATTCTTTTGGTGTATTTAATGTAGTAGTTTATCAGTTTTCTGAAAGTTTGTTGTTAAAGATTTATAAAATTGCTTTAATACCTTGCTTACCTGTGACATTTGGTAGCAATGAAATATAGCATGGTTCTTGAAAATAAGTATTTATGGACGATTTTTTTATTTCAAAACTTTGAAGTGTCTGAAAAGGATAAAATCTTTCTTTTGCTTTGTGGGTCATGATGTTTTTTAGTACAGCTTTTGAATTATCTAAATAGATTTAAGATATTTAAAAGCAACTTGTAAATTCTCTTTCTCCCCATCTTTTTGTTGCCTGAATATAATATTATGATTTTGCTCCCTCTACTGGAAAAGGGTCAGGCATCTTGGACCTTGGGGAAAAACTATTGATCAAACCCAGGATCATCTATTCACTTTTTATGTATATTTCTGACTAGTTTGACTAATTTGTCCAACATATAATTGAAGTTATTAAATCTGAAATTTATTAACTTATTTCCTTAATTTTATTTTTCTAAGGATTTTTTTTTAATTCATGTTTTCCTAAACATGTTCTACTGACTTTAAAAAGAAGACTCTCTTCTATAGATTTGAAATGAATAGAGAATAATTATAAAAATCTAAAATAGTCCCCAATACTAATATTTAGATATTAGTTCTAAATCTAATACTAATACTCAATGCTATCTGAGAGAAATTCTTTTCACACCAATCCATCAGCCTTTAATAAATCATCTTATCTATACTGATACATTCATAAGGCTTTATTTAAACCTACTCATCTTCTTGTTTCAGTGTTTCATTTTGCTAACTTCTTATTCTTTTTGTTACATGTTTAAAAACTGATAAAGAGCAAACGTTTTTGAATACTTACCTGATTTACTGAAAGTCTGTTCTCAAGTTTCCTATTTTTTCTTTGTGTTAAGACTTAGAGTTGTGAGTTTCTGATTGTGGGGGTGGAGAGAAGAGATGGATTGGTAGAGAAGATAGGAGATTATAATATGGTTAATAGGGATTGGGTATAGATTTTATATGTATAGAATTATGTCAGATATCCCAATATGTGAAATTAAACTATTCAGTATGTATAATTGATGATAAATTTTGGCAGAGCATATATTAAGTCTTTTATCAGAATTTTTTGGCATTTTTTGAACGATAATGGTTACTACATAGCCAAAATGTTGTATTATTACAGTTTTCCCCAAGTTCTATGAAAAGAAATTTTTCTTAGGGTTTTTTTTTTTTTAAATCTCTCGCTGCAATGCAATAATTTCATTTCAGACTAAATTAACATTGTTAATTATAGAAGTTAACAGATTAAAAACTAAGAAAGTGGCATAATTTTTGGTTTATTAGAATTTTAAAAGGACACATATTGTTATAGGCAAAACAAAATATTCATTAATCTATCGTTGGAAAACTCATGGGTGGCACTCTGTAATTTTAGAAAGCTTCACTGAGAATATTAAGTATGTAAAGAATATCTGTAAGCCTTCTGTTTTCTTATTCCCCAATTGAGGTGGAGTATTTGTGGATATAATTTCAAAATCTTAGAATCTGTGTCAGTCACTAAAAACTGAATATTGCTGAGAAAATTTCTTATATAATTGACTCTAGAATTTTACCATTTAAAAAAGAGAAAAGAAAAAAGTGAGGTGCTACAGGAAGCATTTCTAAATGTAAATACAAAACATAATAGAGAAAATACTAACTTATTTTCATCTCTGGTTGTTAGAGCAAAGGAATATTGAGAGTAATATCATAAATTTTTCCTTGGTTTTTTATGATAAATACTGCTCTTCAGTGACACAGAATCTTTCATTTTTGTCTGATTATTTGTTAAGTGGGAACACTATATGGAGCACTGTGTGATCTTTCAAAGTTTGTAAATTAAATTTACTGTAAAAGTTCTATAGCAGTGAAAGATATGTGGGATAGCTAAAATACCTATCAGCATAGGAAATAGAATTTTAGAATGTATATAATTGTACATAATTCCTTGTTGGCTTTTGTATTCTGATGAATTTATAACTTTATTTACTACTTTGAATTTTTTTTTTTTAATTTTCCCTGAAGGTGGGGAAACCTGCCTTTTTAATAAGCTTTAAAAAAACTTAGAGAAAGATTTGAACAGCCTATGTAAGGCATATTTTAAAATACTGGATTTAGGGGAATTTCCCAGTGGTTCAGACTCTGCACTTTTCACTGCCAAGGGCCTGGGTTCATCTCTGATTGAGGAACTAAGATCCCACAGGCTACACAGTGCAGCCAAATACATAAATAAGAAAATATTGGGCTTCTTTTCTGACAAAAGATTTAATATATAATTATTATTTTAAAATTGAACAACATAGAAAACAGATGAAAAATGAATTACTTGTAATATCGCTGCAAGAAGATACCATTGTTGACATTGTAAGTTTCCAATGAGATCTGCTGTCTGTCTCTTCCCTATGTATTTTTGCATTTTTAAGAACAAAGTTGGGATCATAGAGTTTATGCTGTTTGGCAAATTGCTTTTTTGTAATTATTATTATTGTAACAAATTGTTACATTTTGCAACAAATTAATATGTTGCAGGCATTTTTTCATGTTGTAAAAGATTTTTCTGAAAATGATTTTGAATGGCTAAAAATTTGCCATCTTAAGTTTGCTAAGGGTGCTGAGTGCTAAGTCACTTCAGTTGTGTCCAACTTTGCAACCCCATGGACTATAGCCTGCCAGGCTCCCTTATCCATGGGATTCTCCAGGCAAAAATACTGAAGTGAGTTGCCATTCCCTTCTCCAGGGGGTTCTTCCTGACCCAGGGATCGCACCTGTGTCTCTTATGTCTCCTGCCTTCATTGGCCAGCCGGTTCTTTACCACTAGCGCCTGGAAAGCCCAAGGTTGCTAAAATGCAATATAAAAGTAAAGTTGTTATTGAGATCTGGAAAAAATCTGAGTTAAGGTAATTAAAATATTTTATATTTTTGTTGTGTTTTTTATGTAATAGTTCAATTTGAAGTAGGTATGTGATAATAAGCAAAAATTAGAATATGCCCTATGATAGAGCATTATGTTTGTGCCAACACTGTTCTAAATACTTAATGTATGTTATTAACACATTGATCCTTCACAGCAGTCCTTTTATTTGGAGTTAGTTAACTCCTTCAGTTTCCATTTGAGGAAACTGAGGTACAGAAAAGTTAAGTAATATACCCAAAGTCAACCTGACTAGATTCAAATCAGATTTAGCTCCATTATATATGGTCTTAACTACTTTCACTTTATTTCGGAGTATATTAATGTAGTGTGATGTTTAACAATAATAACGCTAAGTGATTCCTTCCTTCTCACCCTGCCCCCTCCCCCAACCCCGTTAGAAATATAACTTACCAATGAGATTAAAACCTGCTTTAGAGTCTTTAAGTGAAGACCATTCATCTCATATATTCTGATTATATTGACAGATAGTTTATTCGGTATCAGAGGGAAAGACAACCCCAAAATAAAGAACAAAAGTAAAGTGAAATAGCTATTGCTTTCAAAAGTGTTTTGACTTAAAAAAAAAATAAGATTGTGTTTAAGATGATAATAACAAATGCCCTAAAGGTAAACCTCATAATTACCTTCAAATATTTGAAGGACTTTAGAGGCTGGAATTGCATCTACCAAGTGGAAGTCACAGAAAAGTAGATTAGTGTAAAGAAGTTTGAAGTAAAACACTCACTGAAAGCCAGAAAGTGGAAAATGGACTAAATTGGTAGGTTCTTTAAAGCTATTCTGTGATTGTAATTTTGAGTTTCTTTGTGAGATGTATTATTCATGTTGCCTGTTTAGCTCCTGAGTGGCAATTGCAAATAATGAAGAAAGGTAAAGACATGTGACAAGTTCTCTGCTATCCAGGAATACCTGGGAATTATTTATCACAGATGGGCAAATTTTCCAGACAGTCGAAGTGTGTTCTGTTAAGCTTCAAAACCTTTAATTATATGGCTTTCTCCCAACCCCCACCCCAAGAGTGATGGTAATGGTGGTAGAATGATCAGTTAAGAAAAGATGAGAAAACTCTTAAAGTTTTATAGGGAGGTTTTTTATGTTCAAATTTGTGATAATTATTGTCACACCTCCAGGAATCACCCTCACTTAAGTAAGAATTTTAGATATTTGAAAGTTATCTTAGAAGCACAACTAATTTTTCCTGTAAATGAAATTACTATTAAAAAACAAAGTGGAAAACTTCCTAAAACTGAATGTAAATCTAAAGCAATGAATTTGCTATACTTTGCTCATACCCATTGAGTTCAGAGAATCCTGAGGTCTTTGCATGTTATTATTTTTGGTTTTGGGTTTTTTTAATAGTGGTAACTTCATACATCAAAAAGCCAACATATAATGAGTAATTTTAAAATTTGTCATTCCATTTATGTCCCAGACAAAAATAAGAGAAAAAAATGACCTAAGTAGAAATTAGATTGTTTTATTGAATAATTTAAATTCTTATAAAGTAACATCCCTCTATTTATCAAAATTTATGTGTATCTTTGTACATTTGGTATGTTATTGCTTGTAAGAAGTGGCAAAATTCTTAGTTGTCTAAGCTAATACACAAAATAGAATTCTGTGAAGGAATTTCCTGTTCAGTTGGTTTTTGTTTTTTTCAGATAAAGTGGATTTGTTTTTTTCATTTTGACATTTCTGTCGAATCTTCTAGATTAAAATGTTCTGTTTGGACTGGAAATGTGTATAATATTAGCTACTTCTGAAATATCTTAATTATTAAACTGTGTACTATATTGTATTAGAGGGATTGAGTTCTGTACTGAGTAATGACATTCTAGTTGTTAACAGTAGCTTTAAGGCTGTTGACTTCTGACATGCATACTTAAGGGTGAGAGGTGAACAGGAAGTGAATTCCAGGGGTGGGGAAGAGGCGGCAGTTGGTGAGAAATTTGTGGATTTGTGCAGTGTGTGAAGAGCATGAGATTCAAGCCAAACTTAAAAGTAGGTCTAACAGAGTTTTATTGTATTCAGTTTTTTTGCTTTTGTGTTTTACTCTTTCTTGCTATTTTTTTAAAATGTGAGTGCAGTTGATCATACAAGTTACAGGTATAGCTTAATTTTATTGAGGTGCACTCCCAAACACCTTAGAACTTCTCATTTATCCTTGTTAATGTCTGAAATTGAAAAAAATATGTTAGGAGCTATTGAACCATCAAACTTTATTCCTGTTATGATAATATGAATACTTTGGAATATTTAAATATGAGCGATCAGGGTTTCTTTATTTGGATAGTTGGAAATGAGATGATTTTAAACAACAGAAATATTTTAATGCAATATACTATGAATAATTCATGGAAGGAGCTGGTAAGCACATAGGAAGCTTAGACTGCAGTTTTCAGTTAAATAAAATCTGGTAATTTACTGTAGTCAACTATGCAGATAATAACTTGCACATTTATTATGCAAGTAATACCTTACAAATTATGAAAGCAGGGTAGTCTTTTTTGTATTGAAGTTTTATATTATTTGCAATATTATATTCATTTCAGGTATACAACATAGTGATTCAATATTTTTATGGATTATATTGCATTTAAAGTTATTATGAGGTAATAAGGGCTAAGAACCAATCTTTAAGCAAAGTTTTTTGCTAGATTAGTGTACACTTGTGTACCTGAAGAGTTTACATTGAACATTTCCTAGAATTATAGAATTTTAGAGCTAGATAATATTTCACCCTATCCTAATGGGGTAAAAAAAAGCAAAAACAGGTCATTTTGCTTGCTGTCATACAACTGGCTAGCATTCCCTCTTATAGTTTAAACACTATAGTATTTAAGCGTGATCAGAAATGAGAATGGCCAGGCACTTAAAATTAATGTTTTATAATATTGATATTTTTTGAGTTGCTCAGTTTTGGTTTTGTGTGGGATATTTTTTTTTTTGGTATGTATATCTTTCAATGTATTTTAAGTTTTTAACCATATTTCTAGTGTTAAAAAATGGACACTTATTGTATCTGTCAAGTGTAGATATAAACTGTGTATGTGTATGACTGAATTTTGTGTAACGTCCGTGTTTTGGAAATGTTGCATTTTTGCTGCTTCTGTTTGTTCAGTATATATTAGGTATCTACCAGGTATAAGAGATTGTGCTGGGCACTGAGGTTGCAAAAATGAACCAGTTATGGTCCTTTGCCTTTGAACAACTCAAATTGAAAAATTAAGTCATACTTTCCCATTGATCTGTATTGTAATTTCAAAGGTGTTCTCTTTTCAGTTGTGATTCAGTTGACAGAGGTTTCTAGCACTCCTTAGCTCTCCAACTAAGTGATTTTGAATCAGTGATAATTATAAACAATTCATTTCCTTGATCCATCCGATTTAAAGAAGGTATTCCTCTAAGTTTCTAAGATTAGCTCTTTGTTACATGAATTTTGTCATTTTGTACCTACTTGATCCTTTGTATGTGTTTATATCTGTATTATAATGTATGTACATATAATATCCAACTGCTCTTGTAAATGGCAGAGTCAAGAAAGCAGGCCCTTTTCTTTTGAGCTTCTAATCTGTTTAATTTTATTACAAACTATTATGTTACAAAACTGTGATTTTTTTTTTTTTTAATTATGTGATTCAACTTTTAGCACTACTTTTTGTCAAAAGAGACATAATTAGTTACTGAGAGATACATTATACTTAAAAGATTACATTGTAGATAAATTTCCTAGGATTTTTTCCCTCTCCCGCAAATGAAAGTAAGACTTTCAGAAGTAATTTTTAAAAATTAATGTGGTAAATAAACATTGAATATAATTTGAAATAGAAATGATGAAACATTTGCATAATATTTTAAGTGGTTTACTTACATTGTTTGAATTTTTAGTAATGACCTGAGGTATATATCAGTTGGTATTATTTCTCAGAGTTTACATATTAAGTACTAGGGGTATCAAGAGGGAAAGTAATCTATCTAAAATCTTTATTTATTTATTATTATTTTTTTTACTCTATTGTATTGGTTTTGCCATACTTCAACATGAATCCGCCACGGGTGTACATGTGTTCCCAATCCTGAACCCTGCTCCCACCTAAAATCTTTAAATTCATGGTGTTTTCTACCACATCAACTCATAAGAGCATAAACAACAAATATATTCATTGAGCACCTGCTGTTTCTATATCAGGTACTGTGCTGGGTACTGACATTGCAAATACAAAGAGACCTCTAAGGCAACCCCTGCAAATCTGTATTTTTGTTATATTACAAGAATAAAGATGACTTTCAGTCAACTTAAGCAATATTAGAAATATGAATATTATGAATTTTTAAACTGTTCATATTTATAATAATATTTACTTTTCCTAACTTAGAAGTTGAAAGGACACTAGAGTGGACATCCATGTACCATTCACATAGACTCATTATTTTTTTGTTTGCCTCATTTGTCTTCTCACTCTGTTTTCGTTTTAAATAAAAGTTACTTTTACTATGTAATAAAACATCATCAATAACAATATATGACCAAAATTCAGATATCTTTTAATTATCCTAGCAATTTTTAAAGATGTTTATTTTAAAATACAGGATCCAGTCAAAGATCAGGCATTGCATTTAGTTATGTCTCGTTAATCTTTATCCTAATACAGAGTTTTCATGCCTTTTTGTTGTTCTTTTCCAATGTCACCATTTTTTTTTTAAGTCTAGACCCTGTCTGTATTTATCTAATTGTTTCTTCATACTTCAAAGTAAACATTTCTTGATGAGGGTGCCACATAGATGTAGTTCTCTTGGGTCATATTAGGTCATATTAGGACTTTGTCTCATTATTGGTGATGCTAAGTTTTATCACGTAGTAAAGAGTCCCTTGGACTGCAAGGAGATCCAACCAGTCCATTCTGAAGGAGATCAGCCCTGGGATTTCTTTGGAAGGAATGATGCTAAAGCTGAAACTCCNGAAGGTCCTATGTATAATCGAAGCTATGGTTTTTCCAGTAATCATGTACAGATGTGAGAGTTGGACCATAAAGAAGGCTGAGTGCCGAAGAACTGATGCTTTTGAATTGTGTTGGAGAAAACTCTTGAGAGTCTCTTGGACTGCAAGAAGATCAAACCAGTCAATCCTAAAGGAAATCAGTCGTGAATATTCGTTGGAAGGACTGATGCTGAAGCTCCAATACTTTGGCCACCTGATGTTAAGAAATGACTCAGTGGAAAAGACCCTAGTGGTGGGAAAGATTGAAGGCAGGAGGAGAAGGGGTCAACAGAGGATGAGATGGTTGGATGGCATCACTGACTCGATGGACATGAGTTTGAGCAAGCTCCGGGACTTGGTGAAGGAAAAGGAAGCCTGGTGTGCTGCAGTCCATGGGGATGCAAAGCGTCCGACATGACTGAGCAACTGTACAACAACGATTGGGAATCTACTCTTTGAGGTACTGAGGGAGATGCAGAGACAATGCCCATCTACCGTTGTTATGACTCAAAACTTCCTGTGAAACTGCCTAAAAAGGTGTCCTGGGTAGTTAAACATGGGATGATTTTTTTGTTCATCTAGCTCCTGCATTCTGTTGCCTGTTGAAGACAATACACTGGAGCTAGGATTTGAGACCCCATCATCCGGTTGCATTCCAATGGCCCCTGCTAGCAAAGCTTAACATTGTGCCACTGGCAGAGAAAAATGTGTACAAGTTCCTTTATTGTAGTGCAGACAATGAAGTGTAGATTTAGACCTGAGAGGTGACAAAGTGACATCTGGCACGTAAAGTAAGCCTTTGGTGAGGTACTGTTTAGTACTTTTTTTAAATTATTTTAGTGGTTGCTTTAAGATTAATGGTATAATCTTTGACTTATCACAGTTTACCTTCAGTTATAATATACGTCTTCAATATGAATACATATGACTGATACCATAGTGTACTTCCATTTCCCACCATCCTGACCTTTGTACTTTTGTTATTGTCTATGTAAGTTATAAACGCCACACTAAATTTCTACTAATGTTCCTTTAGGCAGTCAGTTATCTTTGAATACAATTTTATGAATAAGAAAAAATATATTTTACATTTAATTAAATGTATACTATTTCCAGTATTCTTCATTTCTTCATGTAGATGCTAAGTTTCCATCTGATACCATTTTTTTCTGCTTGAAAGACTTCATTTAACATTTCTTGTAATGCAGGTCTGATAGTCATGAATTCTTTTAATTTTTCTAGGTCTAAAAAGTTCTATTTCCTCTTTGTTTTTTAAAGACATTTTTGCTGGATATAGACTTCTAGGTTGATGGTGGTTTTTCTTTTTATCCTTTAAATATGTTGCTCTGCTATCTTCGTTTTTGCCTTGTTTTCTGATGTGAAGACTTTTGTAATTCTTAATCTTTGTTCTTCTGTGTGTAACATATGTATGTTCTCTGCTAACTTTTATAAATCTTCTCTTTTATTATTTTTAAGCAGTTAGATTCTGATACTTGGTGTGATTTTCTTCATGTTTCTTTTGCATGAGTTTTGTTGAGCTTTTTAGATCTGTTCTTACAGTTTTCTGTCAAGCACGAACATTTTTCTTTGAAATTTTTTTTGTTTTTGTTCTCAAATATAGGTATATTAGGCTGCTTGAAGTTGTACCACAGCTCACTCGTGTGTATATGTGTGTATGTATTTTCTTTAGCTTTTCCTTGTTTTTAGTTTTGAATTTTATTTTTGTTGTTTTGTGTTTGGATAGTTTTTATTAATTTGTATTCACTACTCTTTTCTTTGTTGTGTAATCTGTTAATTCCAGCCAATGTATTTTTAAAATCTCATTTTCACTCATTTTATGTCTTCCATGTCTATACTTAGCAGGCTTAATCTTTCCTCTAATTTACTGAACATTTGAAATATAATTATACTAACTATATTACTTTTCCTTGTCTACTATATCTATTATCTGTGCCATTTCTGAGCCTGCTTCTATTGATTGATTTCTTTCCTTAATATAGGTTGTATTTTCCTGCCACTTTGCATGCCTGATAATTTTTGAATGGATGCCAGACATTGTGAATTTTACCGTTTAATGCTAGGAAAGTTTTGCATTTCTATAAATATTCTTGAGTTTTGTTCTGGGATAGAGTTAAGCTACTTGAAAATTGGTTTATCTTTATAAGATCTGTTTTCAAGCTTTGTTTGGATGGACAGTCTTTAGGACTAATTTTCCCCCACAACTGACACAATAATAGCATTGTGAATTCTCTTTCCAATGCCTTGTGAAATAGAAAAGTTTCCACTCTGGCTGATGGGAAGGTGGACCATCCCTGGCCTTAGTGCGAGAGCTCAGTTCCTTTCTGGTGGCTTGTTTTGGGCCTTGGGGAACTTCACAAACTGGTAGTATTGATCAGTACTTATCTAAAGCCTTGGGAAGAGACCTTCTGAAGATCTCCAGAGGTCTCTCCCTGTGAAGTTCTCTCTCTGCTGCAGAATGTTCCCCTGCAAACTAGTCACTTTGAACTTTAGCTGAACTAGTAGCTGAACTAGTAGGTAGCTGAACGTTCAGCTCTGTCTCAACTCAAGCTGTGAGATTCCATCTGACTTCCTGATCTCCCTGTTCTGCAGCTTAAAATAGGCTAATAGTCAGCCTTGGCTTAATTGTTTCCCTTCTGTCAGGGGTTACTGCCATGGGTTGCCTGATGTCCACCATCTAGAAATGATAGTTTTATATATTGCGTTTTGTTTTTCGGTTGTTTTAAGTGTGAGGATAAATTCAGTTCCTATTACTCCATCTTGGCTTTAATTGGAGGACTTAAAACACCATTTAATGACTGTATAATAATTTATAATATAGAAGTAGTGTGATTTATGTAGCCAGTTTGCCTTGTATAGTATAACGAGTATCTTTGTAGATAAATTATTGTGTGTGCCTATAATTAGATTCCTAGAATATCAAGGTAAATGTACAGACTTTCCTTTGATAATATATACAGTTATGAACAATAATAAAAATACAAGTAGCCAATAAACATTGAGCAGTTAAGTTATACTTTAAGTTATACTTAAAAGATCATGTCTTTACATATTTTTTTCATTTAATTATCAGAACAACTCTGAGGTAGATCTTATCATCTACTCTTTTTACAGATACTGACTTGAAGAACAGAATAATTATATAGGGTCATACAGATAGTGTTGGATACATTTTTATATGTCATATTTTATCCTACTCTTCATTATGGCACCTTAATTTGTAATTTAAAAAAAACCTAAAACTCAAAGTATCACAGTTTATAAGTCACAGAGCAAAGACAAATACGGATTTGAGAAAACTAGATAGTGAGAAAAGATAAAGAGGGAATCCCCTGGAAGTCCAGTGGTTAGAGTTCTGTGCTGTCCCTGCCAAGGGCCTGAGTTCCATCCCTGGTTGGGGAACAAGTCTTACCACCCACAGAAAAGGTAAATAATTCATGATTTTGTAATACATAATGCAATAGTTTGCTTAGTTGTTTTAATAATTATTTACATAATATTTATTATAAAATAATCTTATATAATTCCAGGTTAAATTCATAAGCATCTTAGATTATTATAGTACTGCAGGGAATAGTACTTTTTTTTTAATCAGATAATCTGATTTCCAAAGTGTTGTATTTTATCTTGTAAAACTGCTGTTTTTTACTTTCTTTTTTTTTCTTTTTTGGCTTGACTGTGTTCCTTTGTAACTTACTCTTTCAGCACTTTCTTAATATTACTCATGTGGTTATATCTCTTATTGAATTGAGCCATAATTCCTAGAAAGTTTAATTCTTGAATTTTTGTCACCAGACAAATGAGCTATTTATGAAGAAGATAAGTTAGTTTTTCTGTTCTTGGTCTCTGTCATGCATTTCTCAGTCCCATTGTCAGAGTATAAATATTTTGCAGGCTGGTTTTGCACGTCAGTCTTTCTGATAGAGTAGGGGTAGCACTGACTTTGTAGTGATGAGGCCTTGGCTGGAGGCCTGGCCCTGTTATCTACTGTCATAGTCATCTTAGACAAGCTTTCGCATCTGTAGTACATGGCTGTATATTTTTTCTAACATTTTTGATTAATAAATGTGACAGTAAATTTGAAAGTGCCCCGTAAATTGTAAAGTCAGCTTATTATTTGATAATGATTCCTTGCTTCAAGGATTTTCAAAAAATATTATACCTAGAAAGACCTTTAATTATTAATCAACTTTTAAAAATGTTATAGTTATAGAAACTGAAGCCCAAATATACAGTCTTTATAACTTTTTAGTGGCATAATCTAAAATCTGATTCTATTTGCTTTTATTGTTCTTTTTCTTACATAACATTTTTTTACACTCTCTTATGTAACTATTTCTTATTTTTATGCTGGTTTGCCCCTAAAATTTGTGAGTCCCAGGGAAGGAATACAAATGTAAGGTCTTAAATTGTATGTCAAAATATTTAAAGTTGTGAAGTCAATAAATTGTTAAATATGTTCTGTTCTTTGAGAAACAGAAGCATTTGTTTGAAAATAGAATCCTTGGGCCCTATGGAGTTCCACACCCAGAATATGGCAGAAATGGATCAATCTACTTCTCTTTCCACTCCTGTTGCTATCTTGTATTTCAGGTGGCCTCATGAACACAGTGTGGACTTTTTAGCCTGCATATCCAGGCTCCCCTTCGCTCTTCCCATCTCTCTACCCTTGCCATACAAAGTGTTCCTTGCCAAACAAGGACTTCCTTGAGAGAACAAACCTAGGGAATAGACCCAGGTGAGCTCTGCAAGTGAGTGTGAAACTGTTTTAGGTAGGGAATTCCTATATACCTGGAGCATGTTCTAGAAGAGGGAAGAAAGTAGTACATTGTTTTGGCCTTGAGGAGGGGTGTGACACAGGAATCAAATCCTCTAAACTGTGCAGCTCAAGGAAGAGGGACTCCTCTTGCCTGATGTAAAGAAAGATGTTTTCTTTACAAGCAGTGACACAGACATGTGAAGTTTGTTGGTGAGAGCTGGTAAGTTAGTGAGGGATGTAGGTAGCTAGCTTGTCTAAGACCAAGAGAAAGATTTTTCTCTTTATGGAAATCTTTATCATTAGCCATACCTTGGGCTTGGGCTTTATATCTGTCAATTCAAGTATAGTTGATTTGTGAAATAAGGGTTTGTAGACTGTATAGTTTTAAAATTTTCTTAAAAACAAAGCTGTCAGTATTCTTGGGATTAAAGTGAAACTGTCCTATTAATACGTATGTGTGTTCCAGTCAATGAATTGTTAGTATGGTAGTCGATTAGGACAAGTTATTTTCTAATGAAAAATATTCAGTATCCAAAAACAAATAAAATGAAGTAAATAAATAAAAATAGTAAATAAATGTTCTTTCATTTCAGTAGGTGTTAACATTTTTCCTTTTTTTCTCTATTTATAGATAAGTACATAGATTTTATTGTTTGGGGTGGTATGATTTGAAAGTAAATTCCAGTCCTCACAAACTTTACCTCTCAATACTTCATGTTAAAATCTCCTAAAGAATGAGAGATAGGTTTTTAAATATAACCATTATCACACCGAAGATCTGTTAGTTCAGTAACTCAGTCGTGTCCAACTCTTCGCAACCTTATGGACTGCAGCACTCCAGGCTTCCCTTCCATCACTAACTCCTGGAGCATACTCAAACTCATGTGCATCGAGTCCGTGATGCCATCCAACCATGTCATCCCCTGTCGTCCCCTTCTCCTTCTGCCTTTAATCTTTCCCAGCATCAGGGTCTTTTCCAATGAGTCAGATTTTGCATCAGGTGGCCCAAGTATTGGAGTTTCAGCTTCGGCATCAGTCCATCCAATGAATATTCACAGCTGATTTCCTTTAGGATGGACTGGTTGGATCTCCTTGCAGTCCAACAGACTCTCAAGAGTCTTCTCCAGCATCCCCTCAAGAGTCTTCTCCAACACCCCACTTGAAAAACATCAATTTTTTGGCACTCAGCTTTCTTTACAGTCCAACTCTCACATCCATATTATGACTACTGGAAAAACCATAGCTTTGACTAGATGAACCTTTGTTGGCAAAGTGATGTCTCTACTTTTTAATATGCTGTTTAGGTTGGTCACCGAAGATAGTCAATAGTAATTTCACATTTCATTTAAAATGTTATTCATATTCAAGTTTCTCCAACTGTTAGGATACACTACTGAATTTTTTTTTAATTGACACCAATTTTTGTGGACTTTGGAGTTTACTACTGAATTTTTAAAATCATTTTTACTTAAAAGATACCACTGAAATGTTTGAACTGTTTAGTTTTGGTCATGACTGTAGAATTAAAAATATATCTAAGTCTTCGTTGCTTTGTCATTAAAAATTTTTTTAAACTAATTCTGGTATACCAATTTAAATTATCCTGACATACAAATTTTATATATTTTCTTGTTGCCAGGATGTTCTTTGAGGAACAGTCATCTGTAAGTAGCTATGAATTCTCTCTGACATTTTAAAAATTAATTACTTTCCTGTTTCTTTTAACGTGCCTTCTAAATTTACTTTTTCCTTCAGGGAAAACGTTGGCTAAAATTGGGATAAATGAAAGGGATTTACATAATTTGAGGAAAACAAGTGAGTTACTGCAATCTCTTAGATTTCTTTTAAGGAAAGAGAAGAATAAGAGATTATAAATACTTGAAAACTGTTTTAGTGATATAGTAAGGCAAAAATATAGATGACAGTACTTCTGGTGAGAATAAACCATCTAGACTTCTTGCAATGTAGAGTAAGGGTTATACCAATTACTTCTCATAGCTACTCAGTTTTTGACACTGTTCAGTTCAGTTCAGTCGCCCAGTCGTGTCCAACTCTTTGTGACCCCGGGAATCGCAGCACGCCAGGCCTTCCTGTCCATCACCAACTCCCGGAGTTCACTCAGACTCACGTCCATTGAGTCCGTGATGCCATCCAGCCATCTCATCCTCTGTCGTCCCCTTCTCCTCCTGCCCCCAATCCCTCCCAGCATCAGAGTCTTTTCCAATGAGTCAACTCTTCTCATGAGGTGGCCAAAGTACTGGAGTTTCAGCTTTAGCATCATTCTTTCCAAGGAAATCCCAGGGCTGATCTTCAGAATGGATTGGTTGAATCTCCTTGCAGTCCGAGGGACTCTCAAGAGTCTCCTCCAACACCACAGTTCAAAAACATCAATTCTTCGGTGCTCAGCTTTCTTCACAGACCAACTCTCTCATCCATACATGACGACTGGAAAAACCATAGCCTTGACTAGACGGACCTTAGTTGGCAAAGTAATGTCTCTGCTTTTCAATATGCTATCTAGGTTGGTCATAATTTTCCTTACAGGGAGTAAGTGTCTTTTAATTTCGTGGCTGCAGTCACCATCTGCCATGATTTTGGAGCCCCCCAAAATAAAGTCTGACACTGTTTCCCCATCTGTTTCCCATGAAGTGATGGGACTGGATGCCATGATCTTCGTTTTCTGAATGTTGAGCTTTAAGCCAACTTTTTCACCCTCCTCTTTCACTTTTANGTCATGTATGGATGTGAGAGTTGGACTGTGAAGAAAGCTGAGCACTGAAGAATTAATGCTTTTGAACTGCGGTGTTGGAGAAGACTCTTGTGAGTCCCTTGGACTGAAAGGAGTTCCAACCAGTCCATCTTAAAGAAGATCAGTCCTGAGTGTTCGCTGGAAGGACTGATGCTGAAGCTGAAACTTAGGCCACCATTGGAAAAGACCCTGAGGTCCTGGATATTATAAACAGTGCTGTGATGAACATTGGGGTACACGTGTCTCTTTCAATTCTGGTTCCCTCAGTGTGTATGCCCAGCAACCTGAGGCGGATTCATGTTGATGTATGGCAAAACTAATACAGTATTGTAAAGTGATTAACCCCCAATTAAAATAAATAAATTTGTATTAAAAAAATCAGTTACATTATTAGAAAAAAAATAAATTAACTGCAAAAAAAAAAAAAAAAAAGACCCTGATGCTGGGAAGGAATGGGGGCAGGACTAGAAGGGGATGACAGAGGATGCAATGGCTGGATGGCATCACCGACTTGATGGACATGAGTTTGGGTAAACTCTGGGAGTTGGTGATGGATATGGAGGGCTGACGGGCTGTGGTTCATGGGGTCACAAAGAGTCGGACATAAGTAAGCAACTGAACTGAACTGAACTGAAGCCAATTAATGGGTAAGTACTGTTGTTCTCATTTTATAGAAGATGAAAGTGAATTTATAAAAGCTAAGAAATTTCCTAAAGCTATTCTATTTCTAATAGGCAGCTCTAGATCCAAAATCAACACTGTTTGATTCCATAATTATAGTGGTTAATCATCATGTGGTATTTCTATGGTAATGAGCATTTTAATTCTTGAAATATTCTAAATATCCCTAGGAAAAATTCAATATATTCAACATGTTTAAAAAATTATCTGTTTAAAGATAAATGTGTACTGTTTCACTTTATTCTTATCATATAATTTAAGCTTTGAATTAGTGCCCTAAAACCGCCCCTTTGTACATTTCTCTAACTGGAATTTTTTCTAATATTCTTATTCCTTATTGTAAAATTGTTTTTCTATATTTCTGAAAAACTCTTATCCATCTTCCATCCCTTCTTTATCCATGTTATCCCTTTATAAGGTATAAATTTCTAATATTGCTCAAAATGTATTGTAATTCATTTATTTACATGTCCGCTATGAAGAGATAATGAGCTCCATTTAGAGTAGATTTACTTCCTGTTCATATTTGTAGAATCTGTACTACGTACATATTTAGCAATAGTTTGGTGAATAACATGGTGCTGCGGCTGCTGCTGCTAAGTCACTTAAGTCATGTCTGACTCTATGCGACCCCATGCTGACTGTGACTCAATAGACCACTGAAGGGATTCATAACTAACCTTCCCAAAATGTGCCACTTTGGCAAGTGGATTATTCTGAACTAAAGCAATTGAGACCGGTGGGCTCCAGAGAAACTTCTGTCCTTCCCTTAATTATTTAGAAAACTTTAGATTGGAAGTCTTTCCCAGAATGAGAATTATTTCTAGAGATAAATTTGACCTGAGTGGCCCATCTGTTTGTCAGGAAAAACATCAGTTACCAAACATCTGCTCTTATTCTTACTGTCCTGTGAATTGCCCTTCTCGTCTTTGAAGCCCCAGGATCCTTTCCATTCAGGTGGCATATATACATATTCACACACACACACACACACACGCACACATATATATACTTCATTGTACCTTTCTATCTTCGAATCCATCATGTATGTGGGTTCCTGTACATATAAAATTAAATGTGAATTTCTTCTGTCAATCTATTTCATATTAATGTCATCAAACCAGCCAAAAACACCCTTAAAGGGTAAAGGAAAATTCTTTTTCTCCAACACCAATATCAGTATCATTTTTAACTTGAGTTGTTTCTGAGGCAATTTTATTTAACACACATCATCTTATATTTTCTCTTGTTTCTGTATAGGACTTTATTTGGCGATTCTCTGATTTTTGCCTGATTTCCAATATTCTGTAATTCCATCAGATCTGTAATTCTCTCTCCTGCTTTCTAGATTTACCATGATTTCAAACTCATAAATATTATTTTAAAATGTAGTGACTTTAATTTCCTCTTCATTTAAATAAAGTGCATAAAGTATTACATGCATATATTCTATACACTTCATTTACTTATATAAGGTAATGAATGTTAATTCAAGTAATTTCTTGTTCCATCTTTAAGAATTTATGAACATCATTTTATTAGTATGTTTCTTTTACTACAAGCTGCTTGAGGCAAGATTATAATGGCCTTTTTCTGGTACAGAGCTTAGGCCATTAAGCTTAAATTTAATTTAAATAAAAGTGTTGAGAATTTTGAGAAGGGGAAGTAAAATTAAAACAAGTAGAATAAACATATATATATGAGGGATACAAAACAACTACTAAAAGTATGTTGAACCTCACAAGTTAAACATTAGAGATTCTGTCAGTTTGTAATACCACTTAGTGATTTATATTCATTTTCAAGACATGTGCCAATTAAATGATTTTGCAGAATAAAAGAATTTTTTAAAAACCCATCCATTCATTTAGTCTATCATTTATAAATATTTGAACAAAAAGCAAAACAATTAATTTCTTGACTATAGAGATCCTTAAACTTGCAGATGATTACAAGCCAAAACACTGGAATACACTGAAAGTCTTAATGCTGATCACTGCAGTTTTTCTGTGCACTGTATAACATTGACGCTTACAGTATGGAAAGCAGCTGCTGTGCTCATGTGATCAAAATGTGCATTTAATAGAGTAATAGATGTGTTTGAAATAAATAGCTTACTTTAAAAAATATCCTCATAAAAGTATATGACATGAATCCACCACAGGTGTACACAAGCTCCCAATCCTGAATCCCCCATGTCGATGTATGGCAAAGCCAATAGAGTATTGTAAAATAAAATTTAAAAAATAAATAAATTAATTAAAANTATTGGAAAACACTGAAAGCCTTAATGCTGATCACTGCAGTTTTTCTGTGCACTGTAAAACATTGACACTTACTGTATGGAAAGCAGCTGCTGTGTTCATGTGATCAAAATGTGCATTTAATAGAGTAATAGATGTGTTTGAAATAAATAGCTTACTTAAAAAAATCCTCATAAAAGTATATGACAGTTTTCACAATTTCAAATCAAAATACTAAGGTGTACTCTTGAGAGGTTAAGATGTGTATAAAATAATGAGACTTATGCAAGATTATAGTCCCAATATCTGTAGTCATATTATGTCTAAAATAACATTCATAATCTACATAAATAAAACAAGTTTTTAATCCAAAAAAAAAAAACAAAGGCAACTTTCAAAATTGATAAAAGGCTTAAATTTAAGGGCTAAAATGATGAAACTAAAGGAAACTAAACTAAAAGAAAACATAAAGGCAACTTTTATGACCTTGGATTTATCAATGATTATTAAAATATAACAGCAAAGCATCGAGATGAAAAATAAAGTGAATTTCCTCAAAATAAAACTGTGCATCAAAAGCTATTTCAAGGGTACTTAATGCTACCGGTTTGTACACTTAAAAAACACAGTTGTAAATTTAACATTATGTATATTTTACCACGAAGAATAAAAATTAAGTTCTATATAATTTCAGTTGGTAATTTTTTTCCTTTACCTATTGTTATTTCAATTTTTTGCTTAATTGCCAGATATTAAGTCTTTTCTTTACAGTGTTTTTATTACTAATTTTTAATTAAGTCCTTTTTTTGACCAGAGTACGAACTATATGCTTTTAATTCTTAAGTATTATTTAAAATATTTTAAATACTACTTATAATGATATTTATTTATAAAATATATAATATTTAGTATTTATTAAATAATATTAAATTATTTGATGGCTCAGCATATGATCTATCTTGATTGATGTTTCATGGACCCTTGGCAAAGGTATCCTTCAAGTGTTGGATATAGCACTATATAAACAATATTTAAATATCAATTGGGTGAATGATGGGATCAAATCTACATATTTAATTGCTTTTAGGGATGCTTACTTTTTTTGTAATTATATGAGTTAAAATCTCCAGTAATCATGAATTTGGTTACTTTTTTCTTCAATCTATTGATGTCTACTTTACATATTTTGAAGTTTCATTATTAGGCTAAACCTTTTAGACTTGATAATTTTTCAGATAAATTGACCCTATTTTGATTCTGACATGACCCTTTTACTTTTCTTAGTACTGCTGTTTTTGAAGNGATCTTCGTTTTCTGAATGTTGAGCTTTAAGCCAACTTTTTCACCCTCCTCTTTCACTTTTATCAAGAGACGTTTTAGTTCCTCTTCACTTTCTGCCAGAAGGGTGGTATCATCTGCATTTCTGAGGCTCATCACTTTTTCTGGGATCTGTTTCTATGGATTCAGGGATCTGAATTTAAGAATCCATATGGATTCTATGGATCTGTTTCACTACAAAGTTTTAGGCTGATTATTCTTTCTCCAGTTTCTTGGTTCTTCTTTTTTCTCCTGCGCACTGATCCAGATTCTCCAAGATTCTGTCTAAAGCTCTCTTAGCTTCTCACTGTATATTTTCTACTTCTTTTATTTTATGGTATCCCAAGCCTTCTTGTATCACTTTGTAGAAGATACTCCCCAAATACATACCTTCTTAAATCTAGTTTAAGGTTTTTCATTTGAATGTAGACCTCTTTTTCATTTGAATGTAGACCTCTTTACAGATGGGCAGTGAGGGCTGATAACTTAGATGTACCTCCTCTAAATTACTGCCTCTGCTTTGTTCCACTTTTGTGCTAGGTTAATCTGGTATAGCTTTTATCATAATTTTTCCTGCCCAACATCTTCACTTAGCCTGGCACTCAGCCTCATACGTGACACCTTAACTTCCCAAATTTCTCATTACTGTATCACTCATTCATTAAAATAAAATGTTTCCTTTTCCTTAAAAAAAAAAAAATTGACCAACAAATCATATATACAAACACTTTTAGTTCTATAGCTATCTCTTTTAGTGACTGATACATGTAAGATTAAGTAGGATAATATTTGTAAAGAGGTTAAGAAATAGGCACTCAAAAAATATTATAGCCAGTTATCATACTATACACTGCATGAATTAGCTTGTTTTAATACTGAACACAATCTTTAGCTGGTACCAGTATTATACACATTTTATGGATGAGGGCACTATAGTTTGGAAAGATTAACAAACTTGCCCAGAGTTACATGGCTGATACGTAACAGAAAGAAGTTTTAAACCCAATATTGCCTAACTCCAGAGTCACTATTTTCTTTTTATTGTTAATGGTTAATTACACACTATTTTTAACATAGAGAAAATAAGCTAATCTTCATGAAATGAGATTAAATATATATTCATATTTGCCTTATTTATTTGAAATTTCTCGTAAGGTTGAAAAGATGAAAAAATAGAAATGAATGTTTTTTTCTTATTTTTTAAAAAATTGCAGTATAATTGCTTTATTATCAGGTAAAGCAGGTATATGTATATGTATATGTATATCCACTCTCTCTTGAACCAGCTTCCCACTCCCACATCCCATCCATCTAGGTCACCACAGAGCACCAAGCTGAGCTCCCTGTGCTATACAGCACGTTCCCACTAGCCATCTATTTTACACACAGTAGTGTTTATATGTCAGTCCCCCTGTCCCAATATTTGTCTCACCCACACTTTCCCCCCATTTCCACATGTCTGTTCTCTACATCTGTGTCTCTCTGTTTCTGCCCTGCAAACAGGCTCATCTGTAAAATCTTTCTGGATTGCATACATGGGCATTGTGTTGTTCAGTCGCTCTGTTGTGTCTGACTCTTTGTGACTTCATGGTTGCAGCACACCCGGCTTCCCTGTCATTCACCATCTCCTGGAGTTCACTCAAACTCATGTCCACTGAATCGGTGATGCCATCCAACCATCTCATTCTCTGTCATCCCCTTCTCCTCCTGCTGTCAGTCTTTTCCACCAACAGGGTCTTTTCCAATGAGTTAACTCTTTGCATCAGGTGGCCACAGTATTGGAGCCTCAGCTTCGGCATCAGTCCTTCCAATGAATATTCGGATTAATTTCCTTTAGGATTGACTGGTTGGATCTCCTTGTCGTTCACAGGACTCTCAAGAGTCTTCTCCAACACCACAGTTTGAAAGCGTTGATTCTTTGGCTCTCAGCCTTCTTTATAGTCCACCTCTCACATTGGTACATGTTAGCTTTGACTATATATGACCTTTGTCAGCAAAGTGATGTTTTTGCTTTTTAATATACTGTATAGGTTTGTCATAGCTATAGATACTGTCATTATCCTCATTGCGTAGATGATGCAACTGTACCAAACATTGGCTAGGTTTTAGAAGTATAAATTGAATATGACCTTGACTTCTAAATAACTACAATATGCTTTGGCAAACATAGCAGTAAAATTACATGTTGTAAAAAGGATTGATATCTACACTGAATTTTGAATAAGATGTTTGCTTGGCTACCTTTTAGAGAAAGGGCACTCCAAACAACTAGAACAGTAAATTCAAAGTTATTGATATAACTTAAAAAAAAAAGTATTTCAGTATTTGGAAATTGGAGATAATAACTGGAAAAAGAGATGATCATGTTATTCAGAAATGCTAACAATCTAAAATGACTATAGACTTAAAATATTCTGCTGCTGCTGCTAAGTCGCTTCAGTCATGTCCAACTCTGTGCGACCCCATAGATGGCAGCCTACCGGCTCCCCTGTCCCCAGGATTCTCCAGGCAAGGACACTGGAGTGGGTTGCCATTTCCTTCTCCAATGCATGAGAGTAAAAAGTGAAAGTCAAGTCGCTCAGTCGTATCCAATTCGGCGACCCCATGGACTGCAGCCAACCAGGCTCCTCTGTCCATGGGATTTTCCAAGCAAGAGTACTGGAGTGGGGTGCCATTGCCTTCTCCTATTTCTGTTTAAAACCTTCACATTTTGATTGTAGGTTTTAAAAAATTTATTTGCCTTCCCCCATCACTAATTGCATTGGTTGAAGTAAACTCTTTGATGTCTTTCAGTATCTTACAGATTTCTCCGGTATTGGAGGAAATATATAATATTTACTTTTTACTTTTTACTATTTATTTGGATAAAAAACAACTAAATAGCATGCTAACACAGTAAAGAAAAATAATTTGTTTTTAGAGTCAAGACATCAGTGGATTAGAACAGATGGTTTTTTTCTTAAATATCTGGGTGTAATAAATCATTATTTATTAGATTAATGATAGTAAGATTAAATAGTAGGCACTTTCAGAGTTGTAGCCTTTTAATTTGTTGTTGTGTAACATAAAGAAAAGTACACAAAGTATAAGTAAATAGTTTGATAAATTTTCAGACTAATCATCATCTACTTCACCAATTCAGATCAATAAATTGAACATTTTCACAATCCTAAAAATCTCCTCAGGCCTCCTACTAGTCTTGCTTCCCCTCATCCTAAAGGTAATCACTATTTTGACTTACACGTTCATAGATTAGTTTTGCCTGTTATTGAACTTTCTATGTATTTATGTGGGGTGTGTACCCAGGAGTAAAATTGTTCAGTTGTAGGGTATGTGAATTTAGTGCCAGATCAACCACATATTTAGTAATTTAAAACAGCATCCATTTATTATCTCATAGTTTCCTTGGGTCAGATGTCCAGGCACAGCTTAGCTGGTGTCTCTGCTTAGGGTCTCATAAGACTGCATCCAGTGAGTCCACTGGGGCTGTGATCTCATAGAAAACTCATACCCTCTTCTAGGCTCACGGGATTGTTGGCAGAATTCATTTCCTTGCAGCTGTAGGACTCATAGCAGCTTGTTTCTTCAAGGCCAGGAAACTGTCTCTGAGCTCTTAGGAAAGCCTGGTTGTTTTCTTTAATTTAACATTTTCATCTTGAGATAATTGCAGATTTATATGTAATTGTAAAAACAGCTAAATCTACTGTATTCTTTACTGAGTTTCTCGGCATATTGATATTTTCTTATGTACAAATTTTTTAATTTTAAGATTTGCATAGGAATATTTAAGGAAACAGTTTTCTCAGTCCAGGTTTCATATAGATAAGCCTTTAATAGAATGGAATCATTGTTAGTTTTATACATCTTAGAAAAACTTGAAAATCTTCGCAGTAGGTTAACATTTGAAGATAGTTGTTAGATCAAGATCTCTTCATTTTTCTCATCAAAGTTTTGTTTTCATTTAAGAGTATTACTCATGAGTTAAATAAACTGTAAAGTTAACATAGTCCCGAGACTGCCTTCATATTTTCTTCTAATTAAAATAGTTTATTTCTTTTTAATTTTTGGTTTTACTGGGTTGTTACTGTTGTGTCGTCATTACCGCTTTCCCTGGTTATGGAGAGCAGGGCCTCCTCTGTGGTTGTAGTGCATGGGCTTCCTCAGTGCGGTGCCTTGATGAAACGCATGGGCTCTAGGATGCTCGCTCTTCAGTCTTTGGGGCATGTGAGCTCAGTACTTCCCGCTCCTGGACTCTAGAGCACAGGCTCAATAGTTGTGGTGCATGGGCTTAGTTGCTCTGCAGCATGTGGGATATTCCCAGATCAGGGATCAAACCCGAGTCTCCTTCATTGGCAGGCAGATTCTTTACCACTGAGCCACCAAGGAAACCCCTGCCTTTACTTCTGACACCATCTACACATTCTAGAGGTTCCCAGAACCACCCGTAGTTTAAATAATAGGCTAGCAGAACTCGCAGAAGAACTATTATACTTACAGTTACAGTTTATTACAGGGGAGGGTATAGGTTGTGTGTGTGTATGTGTGTGTCGGTCTTGTCTGACTCTTTGTGACCACATGGACTGTGGTCAGGGGTTAAAACTTGTCAAAAGAAGGGATGCATAGGCAGCTCCAGAGAGTTTCAAACAAAGTGCTCTCTTTGGTGGTCCCACCTTTGATGTGTGGCAGTATGCACTGGATATTTTTAATCAGCGATGCTCACATGAGCTTCAGGGTCAGAGTTTTTATTTTTATTATATCCATTAAATAGCTATAACTGTTTATCTCTTTGATTGATTAACTAATTGCCCAGTGTGGTTAATCCCATCCTCCAGGTGACTCAAAGCCCTCCAACCCTAAGTGAAGAGTCTGCGTTGAACCCCTATGAAATAAAATTGAAACATTCATTAACCTCTTAGAACTGTGTATTTCAAAATTTTTTACTGTGACCCAGCATAGGTGTGTTTTTTAATGTTTATGAATGTATATATGTAGGGGCGTGTGTGTGTGTTAAGCTGTAACCAGTGTTTCTGAAAACACTAGTCCACTACATTTATAAAGAATGTTAATGGCTATCCCCTAAACTGATGGCTTGTAATGAGATTTTAGTTCATAGGTAAAAATCCTGACTCTGAAAATCAGACCATTGAGAATAGTGATGGCTAATTATTAGAAGGAACCAGCTTAAAACTGTAGGACTGAACAGATAAGATCTGAAGAAGAATTGAGGTTCTCTTGCATGGAGTGGTCTCCAGAAGTACAGACTGGAAAGGATAGTATAGTTGGTGCAAAATGTTATCCAATAGGGAAACTTGGATTTTTAAAATGTAAAAATCAGAATATTGGGTTTTGTGCTTTGTTGCTAATTTTTCAAAGCTGCTTAGAATAATTTGATTTATCTTTCCTCAGATCTTTGTATTGCTAATTCTTTCTTTTCATTCAGATTTCAGTATAAGTGGTCTCTTTAGTTAGACTTTCCTTGAGTCCATTTTAAAATAGTCACCCCATCACTTTTAATCCCATCATCCTGTTTTCATTCTTGGCATAGCCTTTACCCTTACCTGATTTTTTTTTCCCCCTATTTGCTTATCTCCTTCTCTAAAATGTTAGCTCCATTAGATCAGGGGCTTTATCTTGCTTACTGTTTTATTCCTGGTATTTAAACAGCATGTCTGGTAGGTAGTATGTACTCAAATAATATGTCTTAAATGAGTGATCTCGTCTGTGTTCCTCTTAAACCCCAAACAGAATACATTTCTTTTGGTGAGACTAGAGTATACTATAATTATCACCTCCCTTGTTTATTATACTCCTTTCCTGTTTGTGCAGTCTAAGATTGCATTTACTTTTTTGGCAAGCTCATTATACCATATCATTTAGTTTACAGTGAGCTAAAATTTCCTGGTATTTTTCACATGAACTGTTGCACATACTTTTTCTCTCCCTGCCTTTTTATTTTAAGTAGGTGGTAGTGTTTTTCTGTGAGTGTGTGCATGTACACGCATGCTCACAAGAATACCCATTTATAGATTTGGCCTTTTAAGATTTTTTTCATCACCATTTTTGAGTATGATCTAAGAGGGAGGCTAATTAAGAACTAATGGTAGATTTGCTGAAGAGATCTTAAGCTGAATTGAAAGGCTAGAGGAACCCAGAAGATTGACCAGATCACAGATTTAAGCTGAAAATATTCATTCATTTAGAGGGGCTATGTGCAAGCTGAGGAGGTATATTCTGTTAGACAGATTTGGGAAGATCTCAGTTGACATGCATAGGTTTGCTTCTTCCTATTAAAAGAAATGTAGTATGATTTCTGCCAGGTTCAGACCTAGCATTGGAGTTAAACCCTTCATAAATCTAAATATTACTCACTTTGAAACTTAGTATGGACATGAATGTAGTAATACTTGAAGAATTATGTTCTCTTGCATGTGTCCCCTCTTCCTTCCCTGATTTTCCTTTCCTAGCCATCCTACCCTCTCACACTGTGTCCTCAAGATCCTAACCTTCTTTAAAGCAGTCAATGGAGCGTTTTTAATTGCCCTTTATCATTTATAAAACCTTAAGTCATTGTGAACTTCCCAGCACTATTCCTACAGGTCAGTGCCTCATATTCTTCTTAATTCTGTCTTTTGTACTCTGCGTTTTGAAATCTGGTAAGTTTATAGCCAGTATTTTTAGATACACTACATCTGTCCTTGTTAGAATCATTTCTTATTGAATTGTTGAAATTTGACTTTTGAGTCCTGACTTGCTGAACTATATTTCCTGACTTTATTGATCTGTCTTGTGCTTTTGTTTCAGGCCATATGATGATACTTTTTTTTCTTCAACATCAAAAGGCCTTCATTTATGACACACAGCTAGTATGCCTAAGCATGTTGTGGAAAAGGTCATGTTTAGTTTTTTCATATAATTCCCATCACTTCTACTTCCACAAATAACTTCTCTTGTGGTTAGAGTTACATCCAGAAATGTACTTTCTCTAACGACTTCCTTTGCATTCTGCAAGATGAAATTTTAATATGATGAAATTAGGTATATTTTGTGATTTCTAAAATGCTTTTGACTTTTTATATATAGCTACTCTTCAATATTTGATTTTCTCTTGCCTAAAGCTGTAAATCAAATACCTTATTTAAAATTTTTTCTGTATTGCAAATGTATTTAAATTAGCCTCCCCTTACCATCATTTTTATTTATGTTAGTAATTACTTGAGTGTTCAAGTAGTTTTTTAAATATCTCAGAATTCTGAAAGTAAAATTGATTTTTCATAATGCATTGTATACAAACAACCAGTGTCTTTGAACATAACCAGTTCTCAATCTCCTTTTTAAGGATTTGAGGGTTGTTGTTTTTTTCTTTGTATTTATTTTATTAATACCTTTGAAAATATTGTCCAAAGAATTTAGAATGTGATGATTAGTGTTGTCCACCAAATTATGCAACTGTGTGGTGGTCAGTTTGCTTACGCTGTTTCCCTTCTACTGTATCAGGTTTTCTCAAGGCTGTAAGAGTGTATTTCACTCATGGATTTTGTCAGACTGCCTCTACCACACTTCAGTCTCTCTTTTTATCTGGAAGAAATAGAAAATAGCAAATGGATTTACTGCTTTGGAATGGCTACTGGTTCCTCATTCATTGTCTTAAATGTAATGCTTTATGGACTTTGGATCAGTAGTCATCTATGACAGTAACTTAGCAGAAGAGTTGAACTTTGCTATTATTTCATTGTGATAGATATTTGTCCTGTCTGTGCCTGAACTTTTTCATCTGCAGTTAGGAATAATTAATATTTGATTAATTTTATTAATAGGAATATTGTGAAGTCAAATAAGAAATAGTGAAAAGTTTTGGGAAGGAAAATTATTTTTGAATTAACATATTCAAGAAATCTTATGGTAAATAGATGGGGAAACAGTGGAAACAGTGACAGACTTTATTTTCTTGGGCTCCAAAATAATTGTAGATGGTGACTGCAGCTATGAAATTAAAAGACTCTTGCTTCCTGGAAGAAAAGCTATGACCAACCTAGACAGCATATTAAAAAGCAGAGACATTACTTTGCCAAGAAAGGTCTGTCTAGTCAAAGCTATAGTTTTTCCAGTGGTTATGTATGGATGTGAGAATTGGACCATAAAGAAAGCAGAGCGCTGAAGAACTGATGCTTTTGAACTGTGGTGTTGGAGAAGACTCTTGAGAGTCCCTAGAACTGCAAGATCAAACCAGTTAGTCCCAAAGGAAATCAATCCTGAACCTTCATTGTAAAGACTGATGCTGAAGCTGAAGCTGCAATACTTTGGCCACCTGATGCGAAGAGCTGACTCATTAGAAAAGACTCATGCTGGGAAAGATTGAGGGCAGGAGGAGAAGGGGATGACAGAGGGCAAGATGGTCGGATGGCATCTCAGACTCCATGGACATGAGTTTGAGCAAGCTCGGGGACGTGGTGAAGGACAGAGAAGCCTGGTGTGCTGCAGTCCATGGGGTTGCAAAGATGCAAAGAGTCAGATGTGACTGAAGAACTGAACAAGAAGCATTTTAGAAGAGATGCTGTGGGAAGTTTGTATTATTTACCCAAGTGATATTTATATATAATATTTTAATTTTTTGATAGTTTCTTTTTCATTTTATTTTTTATAATTTTCTTTATTTTTGGCTGTGCTGGGTCTTTGTTGCTGCCCGGGCTTTCTCTAGTTGCGCCAAGCAGGGGTTTAGTGTCTAGTTGCAGTGCATGGACTTCTCATTGTGGTGCTTCTCTTGTTGTGAGTAGTTGCAGCACATGGGCTTAGTAGGCTTCATTCCTTCAAGGCATGTGGGATCTTCACAGGAACAAGGATCAAAACCGTAACTCCTACACTGGCAGGCAGATTCTTAACCACTGAGCCACCAAGGAATCACTAATATTTTAATTTTTTATTAGTGGTATGATAATTTTCAGTTGTTTTATGGAAAGGGCTTTAAATTTTGTACTTGTGCTAAAACTCATTCTCTAATTTCTTTTTCTCTCTCTTATACAGTAAACATCCCCAGTTTGCAATTCCACTGTAGCCTGCCATTTTCCCTTCATTTATTTAAGAAAAGCATTTAACACTGTCACTTTCTTCCCATTTATTTCTTAATCTACTGTAATATGGCTTCCACCTCAGTCACTCGGTTAAACTATTCTTACCAGTAACCTGGAATATCTTATAGTACCAGAAAATAAAGAAGTGTTCGAAATATGGTGCTGGTAAACAGAGCTTAGGAACCAACTTGAAGGAGCTCTAAATGGTCAAAGCTGGAAAACTTTAAATAACAAATAATCATGTTATCAGATTATAACCCATAGAATAAAATAAGTCTATACCAGTCCATGAGTCTATACAAGTATAAATAATTGAATAAGTGAATGACTGAATGAATAAAGAGAAGAGGCAACATTCATTTGTAGTAGAATTTCAGTTGAAAATGTGGAAGGAATGATGGAAATAAATATTTTCCATTAGGCAAATAACCACAGTAATAATAATTGTTAAAGGCAGGAGTCATCAGTGTTAGCTAAAATAACTAGGCAAATATTTATGAGAGGCAAGATATTTGCGTAGTCTGATAAGATACTTAATAATTATAAAAGGAGAAATTTATGATAGTCATGGCAGACATTACTTTAACCAAGGGGCCAAAGGTAACAGTACCAGTTATAAGACATACTGTCATCACAGTAAAGCCTGATACAGTGATGCAGTGAGGTGGGCACAATATCACATTACAGCAGTAACAGCAGTATCTGACCTTTCTGAGTATTTGTGTGCCAACGCCACACTAAGCACTTTAATAGCGTTACAATAGCCCTAGAAGATAGACACTATTATTGTCTCCATTTTACAGATGATGAAACTGGGACCCAGGGCTGGCTTTGCTTTAATCACAACATTATGCTGAGAACAGCTTTTAGTGCCATTAGTAATTTATGGACTGATGAATTCAGTATATTTAATGTCAGTAAGGAACTTCATGAAATATTGTGGTTTAATGTGTTTAAGATATAATTTTGTTTGGAAACAAAAAGACGAAGTTTTGAACAATACGGCATTGAAAAAGCAACACAAGCTAATGTAAAATAGGTTAAGTATTTGTTTTTATATCATGTATAACCTTTTTGTAAACAAAAAAGTTTTCATGAAATATTTGATATTTTTATTGAACTACTTAGCAACCCTAAATGTAAAAATCTGGTCCTATTACTTCTCTATATGTAATCAATTACTGACTCCCTATTTCAGTTTAGCATAAGCGCCAGATATTTTAGCATAACTTACAACACTTGGTAATCTAACCCATTACCTTTCTGTCTTAATTGCTTATCATTTTTCCACATGCATTGTTTTCTTGTCATGCCAAACTACTTGTTATTCCCAGAGTATAACTGTTTAAATTTCTTTATTATATATAACACATGAAATTATATAAAACATTTCATCTGTACACAAAATCAGAGTATCTCACTCAGCTACAACAGCCATAAGTTTATAGGCAATTTTTTGTCTAGATGACCCTAGGGCCATCATACCCACCACCTCCAGCAGCTATCTTGAAACACACCTCCATGATATTGTGTCATCTGTAAATATTTCAGCTTATATACCTAGAAGACAAAGGTTTTTGCTTTGAAACACAACTTAAAAATTAGTTTCACACTTAATAAATATTATTCCTTCATAATCAAATAGCCAATCAAAGTTAAAGTGCCTTAGTATTAACAAATATAGTATTACACTTTCTCAGGTCTGTATCAAGACAAGGGCCACACATTGCATTCAGTTAATATGAATTTTGAGTGTCTCTTTTCTTTTTTCTTTTTTTTTTTTAATTTTGGCATTACATTTAGTCTTAAGTCTCTTGATCTGTGGTTACACTTTGTTTCTTATAGTTTCTTTGTAAAGAAACTGAGCCATCTGTCTTTAAAGTTTCCCACATTCTGGATTTTGCTGAATACATTCCCATGGTTTGCTCTGACATGTTTTCTCTCTCTGTATTTCCTGTCACATAGTAATAAATTTTTATTTAAAAAAATAACTTCGTGAATATCTACTATTTATTTGAACTTACTATGTGGATGATTAAAATAAATGAAATACAATAGTATTACCTTACCAATGTAAAATTCAGAACTTATGACAAAAAAAAAGAGAATGTCATCATTAGGTAAAAGTGGAAACCTGGATACTAGCACAAGTCCCAAGAATAAGCCTTTTAATTTGTGAACATGGGAGTTCACAGATGTAAAGAATACAAAATAAAATAATTGCCTCACATCTATCAAAAATTCTGAAAACAAAACTATGGGTAAAACTCAGAAGACTCTGACATAATAATGTGGATCAATTTTTCCTGCTTTTTTTTCCTCTTTAATAGAAAGTCTTTATTGGTACCTTATGGAAATAATGTTATGTAATGACTTCGCTGGTGGCTCAGAGGTTAAAGCGTCTGCCTCCAATGCGGGAGACCCGGGTTCGATCCCTGGATCGGGAAGATCCCCTGGAGAAGGAAATGGCAATCCACTCCAGTGTTCTTGCCTGGAGAATCCCACAGACGGAGAAGCCTAGTAGGTTACAGTCCACAGGGAGGCCTGGNCCTAAAAAATAGTCTTGACACTGTTTCCACGGTTTCCCCATCTATTTCCCATGAAGTGATGGGACCAGATGCCATGATCTTCGTTTTCTGAATAGGTTTATAATATCAAATTGCTCTCAGATATTTACTTTACATTTATTTATTTAAAAAAATTTTTTATTTGACTGTGCTGAGACATATAAAGGATCTTAGTTCCCCAACCAGGGATCGAACCTATACTCCCTGCAGTAGAAGCTCAGAGTCTTAACCACTGGACCACCAAGGAAGTCCCTTTGCTTTCCTTTTGATGGCAGAGCTTTTAACTCTTCCCTTTTGAATTCTGCTTCAACACTCGTGATACTTTACCATTTTTGTAGTTTTCTTTTTGTTTTTCTTCTTTTGATTCCTCTTCATCTCCAGCTATTCAAAACTTGATGTTTTGGGTTGCACTACTGGTTCTCTTTTATTCTGTATTGTCTCTTGGCAGTAAAACTCAGTCTTGCTCAAGTTTCATTATCTCTGTTCTGTTGTATATTCTCTTCCATTGGAAGCTCTGTTCACCTCATCCCCAAAGTCTGAAACCTGAGAATCCTCTCTTCTGAGAAAAGTTAGAAGGTTTTTAGCTATAATACAGTTTAAATACGTTGTTGAAAATTCCTCATTTTGTGTTTATTATTACCAAAGAATTACATCAGTTTTGTTTCTTGAGATACTTTATGCCTTTGTATTGTTGTAAAAATGTGTGAAATAGAACTTTAATTTTTTAATATTTTTCCCTAAGAAAGGAACCTGTGCTCAATAGTAGATGTATGGTAGTCATGTGACTATTCTCCCCTTCTTTTTGAAGATTTTTGATTTCCATTCATGTCTACACACTGGTGATTCAAGTTTTTAACTGTTTGTATGCAACTAAAATATTTGAATTGAGATGAATTGAGAATGGGCCAGTATGTGGGAAAATCATTCCACCAAGAGGAGGAAGAATTGAGTTCCCACTCAGATTTTAACGTCTCTAACTCCTTACCTAAATCTCTTTGCTTCTTTCATGAAAGAAAAGAGGAGTAACTGTGGTATTAAAACTTTCTAATTTTTAAGAGGTACCATTTCTAAAGGCTGGGTACCACTCTTTTTCATTCTATTCTACTTCATTTTTTTAGTACTCGTCTGGACCCACTAAATTTATATCGTGACGTGTTATCAGGTCATGCTCTATGGTTTGAAAAACACTTATATCATAAATCCTTGAGTTTCTCCAACATTGAAATATGACATCCAGGGTCTTATGTATATTATTCCAATTGCTATCAAAATAATTGATATGTAACATATATCAAATCTTTATGATTTGCTCTGACTTGTTCTTAAAAATATTTGTATTTTATGTATTTTTTTTTTCTTTTAGCATACTCAATCCTTGGGGAGGAAGACCTTTGCCTTTATTTTTTGTAAGTTTTGTTTTGAAACTGTGACAACCTACAGAGAAGTCGTAAATGAAATTTTAAAAAATTCTATTACTTTGTAAAGAATTGGAGAGTGCACTGCAAACCTGATGTTCTATCACCCCCAAAGACTTGATATATTTCCTATTTAATAATAAATATTTGGGCTTCCTGGTGGCTCAGATGGTAAAGAGTCTGCCTGCAATGCAGGAGACCTGAGTTCGATCCCTGGGTTGGGAAAATCACCTGGAGAAGAGAATGGCTATCCACTCCAGTATTCTTGCTTGGAGAATCCCATGGACAAGAAGAGCCTGGTGGGCTACAGTCCGTGGGGTCACAAAGAGTTGGACACGACTGAGCAATTAACACACAATAAGTACTAATAAATATTATTGATAATAAATATTCTACAGATAATATTTTCTTATATAACTATAACCATAATGAGTGGGAAATTAATACAGCAGGAGCTGATGGGACTGAGAGAAAGATAACAGCACAGTTAAGCAAATTGGACAGAATTTGTTGAATGGTTATGTGAGCGAAAAAGAAAAATTGTTGTAACATTGAGAAAAGTTACTATTAACTATCCTTTGGTATATTTGTGTAAATTGGGAAATTGCCTACATTAAAAATGATTAGTTACTTAACACTTCAGTGTTGATGTTCCATGAGAATATAGTTTTAAAGTATAGTTTTAAATATATTTATATATTTATAAATATACAATATAGTTTTAAGATCACTAGTAAAGTAATTCTCCAAGCCAGGATTCAGCAATACGTGAACCGTGAACTTCCAGATGTTCAGGCTGGTTTTAGAAAAGGCAGAGGAACCAGAGATCAAATTGCCAACATCCGCTGGATCATGGAAAAAGCAAGAGAGTTCCAGAAAAACATCTATTTCTGCTTTATTGACTATGCCAAAGCCTTTGACTGTGTNAGCTGACTCATTTGAAAAGACCCTGATGCTGGGAAAGATTGAGGGCAGGAGGAGAAGGGGACAGAGGATAAGATGGTTGGATGGCATCACTGACTCAGTGGACATGAGTTTGGGTAAACCCTGGAAGTTGGTGATGGACAGGGAGGCCTGGCGTGCTGCGGCTCATGGGGTTGCAGAGTTGGACATGACTGAGCGACTGAACTGAACTGAATAGTAGAAGGAATGTTTGATTATAAATATTTGATTGTCTACTGTTAAGATTCATCGTTAAATGGGATTTTGAATCGAGTAATAGAATCTATTGAGAAGCTTTGTAGAAGAAGTGAGATATTTTGGAAATCACCCTCGTTTCTGTGAATAGTGTCAGTGAGTTAAAATATTGAAAGAAAACGGCAAAAAAAATCTATATCTTATATTCCAACCCTTATTTCTGTCTGAGGATCTAGTCCCAAATTTCCAATCACTCGAACTTTCCATTTCAAGCTCAGTGTGAAAAGAATTAAATCATGTACCCATACACACCCTTTCTCAAGTAGATTTCCTGTTTCTTTTAATCTTCTCCTGTTCTAGTACTTGGTCTAGAAAACAAGTATTGACTTTTCCTGCTTGTCAGCCATACCCACCCATGTATAGTTTATTTCTGCATCTTGGAAAGACGACTAGAAAAAACTAAACTTGTTTCTTGCTTCATTACTAGTATCTCTGCAATTTTGAGAAAATCATTTACTTTCTTTTGTATTCAAGTTAATCTCTATAACTTAGGGTATTTGAACCAGTCTCTGTAATATATTGGTATTTGAACCAATCCATGTAACTTACAATACAAATACAAAAGTTGGTTTCCATAATAAGGCTTTCTGCCTCCTCATCCCTGCTCTATCTTTCAGTAACCGTGTGGTTTCAGGCAAGTTATTTCTCCATGCCTTAGTGCATGCTTGCTTGGTCACTTTAGTCATGTCTGACTCTCTGCAGCCTTATGGACAGTAGCCTGCCAGGCTTCTCTGTCCATGAGATTCTCCAGGCAAGAATACTGGAGTGAGTTGCCATGCCCTCCTCCAGGGGATCTTCCCAATCCAGGAATCCAACTTGTGTCTCTTGTCTCCTGAATTGGCAGGCAAGTTCTTTACCACTAGCGCCACCTAGGAAGCCTCTATGCCTTAGTATCCTTAGCTATAAAATGAGGATATAGTAGTACATATCTCACAGAGTTTTATTTGTTTTTTCATTTTTATTGGAGTATAGTTAGTTTACAATGTTGCATTAGTTTCAGGTGTACAGCAAATATTATATATATATATATATATATCCAGTTTTTTTAAAGATTCTTTTCCCATATAGGCCATTACAGAGAATTGAATCAAGTTCCCTGTACTATACAGCAGGTTCTTCTTAGTTTACCTCTTTCATATGTAGTAGTGTGTATATGAGGCTTCCCAGGTGGCTCAGTGGTAAAGAATCCGCCTACCAAGCAAGAGATGCGGGTCCGATCCCTGGGTCAGGAAGCTCCCCTGGAAAAGAAAATGATGATCCACTGCAGTATTCTTGCCTGAGCCTGGTGGGGTTGCAAAGCCCATGGGGTTGCAAAAAGTCAGACACAACTTGGTGACTAAGCAGCCACAGTGGAGTGTGTATATGTCAATTTCAGTCTCCCATTTATTCCTCCCTCCCATCCCCTGGTAACCATACATTTGTTTCTACATGTACTCTACTTCTGTTTTGTAAATAAGTTCATTTGTACCCTTTTTTAAGATCTCATATGATATTTATCTTGCTGTGTCTGACTTTCTTCACTGAGTATCACAGTCTCTTGGTGCATCCATGTTGCTGCAGATGGCATTATTTTGTCTTTTTTATGGCTGATACTCTGTTGTATATTTGTAGCACATCTCCTTTATCCATTTCTTTGTTGATGTACATTTAGGTTTCTTCTGTGTCCTGGCTATTATAAATAGTGTTGCAATGAACATTGGAGTGCATGCATCTCTTTGAATTTTGGTTTTCTTCATGGGGTTGTTTTTAAGATTAACTGAGTTACTTTACTATAGATCCTGGAACAGTGTAGGGTTAGAGACTCACTGAAAGATCCAATTATAATTTATGATCAGTTTTCCCTTTATGTGACTCCTCCATATTTGCAGTTCATGATTCCTCCATATCTGTGGTTCCACATCCTTGGATGAAACCAGTGGTGGATTATGTAGCACTGTAGTATTTATTGGAAAAAATCTGTATGTAAGTGGACCCAGGCAGTTTAAATCCACATTGTTCATGTGCATAGTGCCTAGATCATAGTAAGGATGAAATGTGTTAGCTCTTTGTATTATTATTTTAAAAAATTAGTTGTGCCCCTAAGTCTCTCATTTTGAAATACTACTGTAAGAATCTTTCCCATTTGCTATTCCTCTCCATTATCCCTGCTGCTAAGTTGNTGTGCATAGTGCCTAGATCATAGTAAGGATGAAATGTGTTAGCTCTTTGTATTATTATTTTAAAAAATTAGTTGTGCCCCTAAGTCTCTCATTTTGAAATACTACTGTAAGAATCTTTCCCATTTGCTATTCCTCTCCATTATCCCTGCTGCTAAGTTGCTTCAGTCGTGTCCAACTCTGTGCGACCCCGTGGACTGCAGCCTACCAGGCTCCTCCGTCCATGGGATTTTCCAGGCAAGAGTACTGGAGTGGGTTGCCATTGCATTATCACTATTACCCTATTATTCAGGATTGAATTGATTATTACATGTAAAATGCTTAGAATAGTGCCTGTCACCTAATAAGCATTTGGTGTTAGCCATTATTACTGGTTATTATGATTTTTACATAGATGACCTCTCAGGTTACTAAGATCCTTTCTTGCCATTAATGATCCTATGCCTTTAATATCCTTTCCTGCTCTTTACTTTAGTCTTTCTAGGATACTATTCATATAATGTAGCTCCATTTCGGGAGCTTTGATGCCTAAAAGGAAAAAAAAAACTAAAAACAGGTTCTTTGATGCAGATGTCAGATAATCTATCTGCCAAGACCAGTTGAAAAAATGGCATTAATGAAAGAGGTTAATGTGAATTTTGAAATAGTGAAAATTTTGTTTTAGTATTTCATTTTACTAAAATAATCTCAATATTTTATAGGAGAAAAATGGTATTAATTATCAAATTCAGGAGGACTTGCTACTTATTTATTTTTAGCAGTGGAGCAAAACTCAAATTGTTATATGAAAAATTCAACAGTTTAGTTGAAATAGAATGTGGAGAGTAAAGGTCAGGAATGTTTTAGGAGTTTTTTGAGGTTAGGAAAATAATGTATGAATTCAGGTTTAAGTAAGAGAAAATTTTAGGTAGGATTAGTTATTCTTTATAGACAGATCTTATGTGTTCATTTCAAAATCTTAAGCTTCTTTTTAGGATTTAAATGAAAATAGCTTCAGTTCTCTGTTTCAAAAATAACACTGTTAGCTTTTTGTTAGGAGAATAATGAGAGACCTTATCTAATTTCTTAAAGAGAAGTGACTTGTTATGTGTTCATTTGCATGACCTCCTCTTTAACCCTTCACTCCTCTTCAGCTGTTTCTATGCTTTAAGTATTTTAGAGTATCACGGAGAAAAGTATTTTTCTCTGGTAAGAATTCCATTGGACTTTCTTTTTTTAATGATGATAGCTACATAAGGCCACTTCACTACTGTTTTTGTTTTCAAATAATTTTTTGAAATCAAGTTTTTACGTATATTTTTAAAAAACTTTACTACAGGAAATGGTAGAGTGAGAGTTAAATATGTTACATGGAGGGAAGAACAGTCCATTGGGGGTTAAATTGCAGAGTCTAATGGAATAATAACTGGTAGCACCATCTGCTGGCCTACTTCCGCAGAAGGAGTCAGTATTTTTAACGACATCTCTAATATTCATGCTGATGCATTTTGATGCTTTGTGCATTCATTTCTTTCTGTGCTTTGTTGGAATCTGGCTATCTGCTTACAGCTATTGAGGAAACTCAGCTTTTTAGGAGGGGTTTACGCCTTTTTCATATCTAATTAGGATGAACAGTGGATATAAACTTGCCAAGGCAGAAATGTGTTGATAAATCACAATGTGTGTTTGTGGAGGGTTGTGCATCTCTTGGTTGCAGCTTGCTAAATAGGCCATTTAGGAATCTTCTTTCAATGCTTTTTTCTTGAGCACTGCCTGGGGTGGTGAAAAAGCAGAGGGCAAGCCTTTGTCTGACGCCAAAAATGTCTTCAGTGAAGAGGCCAAGAGGAAGGGTAAGTGAAAGCCTGAATGAGTGGGAGGAGGAGGGGTTCTTTGGGCTAAAAGGCTAATGGGATTGAATAACCTTCCTTATTACTGGCTGCTGCTGCGGGAGTCGTACTGCATCGCCATCTTGAGCTTGTTGCTGTTTTCTCGCGTCTTGGTTATTTGTTATAGCCTGTAGGCCTAAAGGTGGCATTTTAGTGAGCGATTCTAAACCCTCCTTCCTTTCTCAGTGCTGTAGCACTGCTATGAAATCTTTGATGAGGCAGGTATAGGAAAGATATCCAGTGAAGCACACTGGAATCAGCATGAAAATGTGTTTGGAAATTCCTGGTGGTTTTTTCCCTTGCTATAGTCAGAGGCATGTTTACGGGTAAGAATGTAACAAAACTGTGATCTAAGAATATGTGGTTGAATGCGTGTTTGAAGAGGATATTCTTTTTAAAATGCTGTTGATTTGCTTCCTGTGATATTGCTAAAATATTAATAATTTTAACGTAAAACTATAAATTTGGTTTTTTCCAGAATTGCTTGAGCAAAACATTATGATATAGAAAGAGAAAAAAATCCTCATTTAACTCTTTCACAGAAGAACTAAAACTTTCTCTAATTTTTAGTATGGTTTTGTCTGTTTACTAACTAGCTATATTGCTGCATAGACTGCACATTAAAATGATTTAAATGGTTTCAGGTTCTAGTTCCAGTTTCTTGTAAAGCAGAGAGGCTTTGTTTTTCTAAAAATCATAGTAAAATATGGGGAGTAGTCATTCTAAATGAAAATTGATATTTTAAATTTGTTAATAATTTTCAGAGTTCTAGAATGAAGAGGAAAGAAGATACTTATTCCAAATACCCAGAATATTTATATGACTTAATTTGGATTAGCTGTATTTATAGGACAAAATTTGAATCAGCTAATTAAGAATGCTATGAAAATATCAGTGAATCTGTATTACCCTTCTTTAATCTTCATTTTTAAAAGCAATAGTTCGGCTTTTTATTTTATACCTAGACTAATATCTAAATCAACAAAGTGTTTTAATTTTAAACTATAACACACATATTTGCTTATGTATTTTAATTCTTTAAGCTTAATTCTAAAGTTTTGGTTGTGTGTGTTAATTGTTTAAATGTACTTTTATATATTGTGTAAAAATTATTTTGATTTCTCTAGCCTCCATCTTCCAAGAAGAGTGATGGTTCTGGGACATACACTAAGTTGCAGAATACCCAGGTGAGGATCATGTCCGAGAAGAAGCAGAGAAAAAAGGTGGAATCAGAAAGCAAGCAAGAAAAGGCTAATCGTATAATATCAGAGGCCATAGCAAAAGCAAAGGAGCGAGGGGAACGCAATATTCCACGAGTAATGAGCCCTGAAAACTTTCCTAGTGCTTCAGTTGAAGGAAAAGAAGAAAAGAAAGGAAGAAGGATGAAATCCAAACCAAAGGACAAAGAGAGCAAAAAAACAAAAACTTGTTCTAAGTTAAAAGAGAAGACAAAAATTGGGTGAGTTGGTTAAGAATTAAATCTTCCTTTGAAGTTTTTGTAAAACCACAGTCTGTCTAATCTTTTACTTTTGATTTGTGTGTGATGTGTTTACTCTCACTTTGGAGTTTTAAGTTGTGTACCTCATTGCCTTTTTGAATGAATTAGGTATTAATAATATTCCAGAATTTTACTAAATTTACTGATATGTGAACATACCTTTTTGTTAGTAAAAAGAATTTAGAATAGGAAAATATTTTATATATAAAACAGAAAAAGGAAAAAAAATCCACATTGCTGTGCCAGTTCCAAATTTACTTTATTTAAAATTTAAAAGCACCTTGAAATTCTTTATAATTGTAGATTTATTTCTTTCTTAGTTGTACTTCACTGGGTACTTTATAGTTTGGAAACATGAAATATGATATTTTCTCATAAACCTACAACTTTGAAATAAATGGAATGGCAAGGAAACTAAGACTATTTAAATAAACAATAAGCAGCTCTCAATTCTTACAGACTTACTTCCTTATAGTCTTTCTGATTTACTTTATGTAATAAAGAGGCCAGGTGAGGATTAATGCTCCAAGAGAATTATGCTCCAAGGATAAAGAATTGCTTTTGGAGGGTACATTAATCCTAGGTGTTTTTATTTGACTACTTATTTTCAAAAAATAAAATGTAATAACTATTATTTGTTTTATATGTATGTTTATTTTATGTATGCAAGGGTAAAGCTAATCTAAGGCGAACAGAGTTTAGACTTTTTTTATGGGAATATTTGGTTATTTTTGAAGACTTTATATGAAATTTTAATAAAGTATTTAATTTTCTTTTGTCCACATAAAAGAGTACATAATAAAGGAGAAATTTCATTATTATTAAAATCTTCATTTGCTTAAGAAATTATTTATATATTATATAGATATTCAGAACTAAATTTTATAACAGTTTATTCATAGCATTTTAAGTGCAACCATCAAACTAAGTTATATCATTAGGTCATGAAGTCTTTCAGTCCAAATCTTTAAATAATATGGGTTCTCGTTATAATAGAGAGATAATTAATATTATTGGTTTTATATTTTATTTGCAGATAGCTAACATGAAATTTGAAGTTTAGATTTTTGTTCCTTTTATGTTTAAAGGTTTTGGTATGAAAGTATCTTATTTCAATATTTTGTCTAGTTTTAATTTAGGAAACCCCTTATATAATCCTTTAATGTATTAAAAGTTACTGTGATTAAAATTTTCCAGTTTTAACTTGTACAGGGATATGGACAAAGTAGCAGTACTGTTTGAAAGGATATTTAAAATAATCATAAGAGGAAACCTTAGAGAACCTTCAAGAGTTACAGTAAGTTTAAATGGGATAGAAGGATAACTAGAGGGAAGGAAAAGATAACAGATAATAGAGAAACATGGATTTTTTAAAAGTGTAGATTAATATGGTAGGGGATAGTAATATATTAGTCTGATATTTGTATTTTTGTTAGAAATAGATAAGTAATGATAAATTATTTAAATATTGTATTGCATGATCAATTTAGTACTTGTTTTTTAGAGATAGCATTCGTGAGAAGAGGTCAGCATTGTATTGGAAAGATATTTCCATGGTCAGGTATTGAGTAAGTGGTAGAAAAATCACTTGCTGAAAGTGGGTGAGTTTTTGGTAGAGGAATTTATAAGTTGCAGGCAAGTAGAACTGAAGCTTGCCCATATATTATTAAGCTTTTGGGAATGCAGCAGTTTTTTGATCATCTCTATTAGACAACCAAAGGTTACTTTTATGTTGGAAGAGAAAGCGTGGATGGAAATGAAATTCATATACAACCTGGAGTTCTGTGTTGGTCACTTGAAATACTTCATTAGTGTGCTCTCCAGTTAGCCCACTACATTGTATTATTTTGAATTTGCTGAGTTTTTAATTTTTTGTGAAGAACCAACCATCTTTTAAATAGTTAAGTTTATCTGCATCATTTTAATAGTATTTCATGATGTAGTAAATATTTTCTTGTAAAGGTTTTGTTTTTCTTCATTTTAAAAGAATCGAACTTTTCTAGTATCAGGTGATTTCTATCAGATAAAATTAAAGGGAGTGTGTGCTGCAACTTAACCATGAGCATTAATGAATGCTCATTAATGAAACATAAATTTCAAAAATAACTAAATTTGTAAACAATAAGTTATGATTATAGTCAGAGTTGTTTGTTTAATGCACATATGTGATATCATATAATCTAGGAATTATTATATAATAAGACTAATCTGAAGAAAACGAATACTGCCTCTGCTTGCATGAAACCTTTGTATTTTTTCTGTCACTTTCATAGATTAATCTTTTTAAATACGAGGAATAGAGTTTCCTTTTCAGAGACTTTGATATAGTGTCATTTAATCTTTACAGCAATTCTGAGTTAGACTGGGCATGTAGTATGGTAATGAGGTTAAGTGCTTTGACTTTGGAACCAGTTGTACTTATTCACATTCCCCCTTGATCACTCATAAAGCAGTGTGACCCTGGACAAATACTTAACCTCTCCAAGTTTTAGTTTACTCATACATAAAATGAGGATAATGGTAGTGCTTGCCTTATAGTGTTATATTGAGGGTGAAATAATTTGATAACATTTAAAGCATATAGAATGATACCTGTAAATAATGTTAGCCGTTATTTTCTGAAAACATAAATAGCATTTAGCTATTTAAGGAAAACCCCAAGGCCAGGAGCTATGCCCCTTGTTTGAAACTTAAGTTCTCACCTATCTGCCTAGGTTCTCTTTCTGTTAAGGCTCTCTTCCTGAATAAGATGAGTTTAAACATCAAGCAGACAATATGAAAACAGAAACAGTTGCTAAAACTAATAAGAAGGAGAGTATTTTAACTTACTAGTATTTTTTTCTTATTTGTATGCCTCTGTTTATCAGATTAGCTAGAGTGGCATTTAGGACAGGTGAATTTTGTTTTGAAACGTGCTTGGGTTTGAAAGGAATTACTTGGTTATATGGAAGGGGTGGTATGAGTTAAAGTGGAAATGGCAGGTGTAAAATGAAGAGTGAGGTATAGGACTTTTTCTGCTTTGACATTTTGCTTGATTTTGGCAGTCAGGTTATAACAAGCCACCTTTCAAATAGAAGAGTGGGTATTTCTTTAGTGATCTTTGCTACATAATAGAAGCTCCATGAATGGAAAGCAATGAATTTTATGAAGAGAATGAATGAATTGAAGATTAAATTTTAAATGATGCCAAATGGTTGCATTTGGTTCGTTAAAATCAGAAATGGCAAGCTAATCCTTCACTAAGTCACAGGGACCAAATTAATGGTTTAGTAGTGCCTGGAAAATCCCATGGATGGAGGAGCCTGGTGGGCTGTGGTCCATGGGGTCACTGAGGGTCGGACGTGACTGGGCGACTTCACTTTGACTTTTCACTTTCATGCATTGGAGAAGGACATGGCAACCCACGCAGTGTTCTTGATCTGGAGAATCCCAGGGATGGGGGAGCCTGGTGGGCTGCCATCTATGGGGTTGCACAGAGTCGGACACGACTGAAGTGACTTAGCAGCAGCAGCAGCAGTGATAAAGTAAATTCTAAAATAAATTCATTCTGAGACTTCTAGTAGAATTTTCTTATAGCTTGCTTTTAGATTTGATTGAAGCATTTTTAGGTTTATTATGTTTTATAGCTTTGACATTTAAATTATGTTTCCATGTTGTCAATTATAATTTATTTCTTTGCTTTAGATGATCAGACTGACAAGTAGAATGCTTTTTACTTAAAAATATTCTTGTAGCCCTGTAAATTAAATCAGTAGAGGTAAAACCTTCACTGCTAAAGGTTAAAAAAAACTATTTTGTATTACTCCTAATTATTCTTTCTGTTGTTACAAGAGTGGCAGTTAACAAGTGCTAGAAGTCGCTTTTCTCTTTAGTTAAAGCAGGAAACATCTAAATTAGGAAATATTTATCAAAGCAAGTTGGAATTAAGGGTGTCATGTTATAAAGAAAAACAGTAAAACATTTAATTAGATTTGGAAATTACATTGTGCCCTTCTTTGCGATTGTCATTCTGAGCGCCCAAGAAGGGATAAGCAAAATAACATTTATTAATTACCTACTATGCATATACATATATGTGTATGTTTGTATTTTTAAACAAAACAAACACGTAAGTATATCCATATGTGTGTCTAGAGAGAGAGACACATTTAAATAATAATATAAGGGGAAAATCATGAACAAAATCTGAGAGGAAAATAAGAGGAATCAGCAGAAATTGGGAATGATCAGTTTTTATTGCGTGTTAGTGAAATAACAAATGAGAGCCTTCCCTGGCGGTCCAGTGGTTAAGACTCCACCCTTTCCACTGCCAAGGGGTAGGTGTTCATCCCTGCTCAGTAATCTACACCATGTGTCACAGGAAGTAACAACTGAGACCCTGATTGCAAACATTCAGAGTAGCAGGAATTTAGTGTGTGTTTGGATAAAATATAGATGTATTAATTAAATGTTTCTCAGCATATGATAAGAAAGCACTTTCAAAAATGTGTGGTATAAATTTATTATGTATTTTTAATTGTTAATCATGCCATTAGTAGATGTGTTAAGTTCTATAATTTTTAAATGCTAAGAAGATAAAATGTTTTATTGATTTGACTGTTTCTAAACTTAAGTTCAATGAAAATCTGAAATATCTGCAGAAGGAATTAATGTATACTTTATATATTATTATGAATTTAAGATTTACAAATTCATTTTTAATACATACATCTTTATATAAGATGTATTATAAGGTTTATGACTAGCAAATAATGTGCTATTATTTCATTTAATCTAAAATGTCATTGATTATGACACACTATTAATTTTTTTATTTTATGTGTCAGAAAAAATATATTAACAGTTAAAACTGGCATACCTTTGATTATTAGGTGAATTTTGATTTCATAGATGTTAATATGTGGGGGAAAGGTGTACTTTAGAGACACTATAGTATTTGATTTTAATTTTCCTATATTGTCAGTATTTTAAGCATAAATTTTTTTTTAAAAGAAAGGAAGTAAATTTTTTAAAGAATAAGGATTAAACTATGCTGATAAATATACTGACTATGATTAGTTAATACTTGGACCTTAGTGACTATTTATTTATATGAAACAACTCAGTGAAATAAACATTTTGAAAAACTTGATGCCCAGTCTTAAACTGGAAGTGATTATTTGTTTTATTTAGTATTATTTTTTGTCCATGCCACATGATATACTGGATCTTAGTTCCCGGCCAGGGATCAAAACCATGCCCCCTACAGTGGAAATGCAGAGTCCTAACTACTGAACTTCCAGGGAATTCCCTAAATAGGAAGTAACTTAAAATCCACATTATTAAAAACCTCAAATACAGTCCTCCTTTCATAAATTTAAAGATTAACTAAAAACCGTTTTAAAACTTGATTATTTTTTTCCAAATAAGTTTAAGCTAGAGTCTTGAGTTGAACTTTAAACTGGAATAATTTCATCAAGTTAAATATGTTTCTTCTTAAAAAAAAAAAAAACACTATATATCTGATGATTTTTAAAATAGCCCCAGTGCCTGCAACTGGGCTTACAAAGAAAAGAAAATTATAATGTAAAATAGTAGTTTTGCTTGTTTCCTCTATGTTTGATGAATTGGATGCATTAATTACAACAAATGGACTAAATTGGATAAAATTCATTGTTTGTCCAATTATTGCAATGAGAGAATCTACAGGGGGCAATTACAGATTGACACCGCGTAGAATGTAGCTTGTTACACAGCTTCTACTAATAACACGTGGGCAGGATTTAGATGAGTGCATAAATTACATTTGAAAATCAAATATAACTGTCAAGTATATAAACACTGAGGTTTTCTAGTATGTGTTTCAAATGAATTAACATTTCAGATTTATACTTAGTTTGAAATTGCCCTTTGCTGTCTGAAAACAAGCTATGTTTTGATATTCAGTTCTTTTACATGCCTGGATACTTGTTGCTGCAGTTTGATAGCATTGATAACAGATCCTTTTAATGTTTTAAAAAACAAAACTTGCTTAAAGTCTTTATTATCATTATAGTCTGTATTATTTTGTTGCTTTACTTTGTGACATTTCTAAAAAGCAGACTATCAATTTATTTGAAAAATGTACCTATAATGACATTTTATTTTAGAATTAACATAGTAAACTTTGTGTAATTCATCATGGAGGAATGGAATGCTCTTTGGTAATTGGATATTTTACTTAACTGATTTTATCTTATTTCTTCTACTTTTGGATCATCTGATTTCCTTCAGATAACATTTATGGCTATCAGTTGTCATTGTACAGGCAATAGATATCCCTGGTTGTTCAGAAATCAACAAACTTTAACCGTGGTATTTTCTAAAATATAATGTAGTTTCATAATCCTCTTTATTCATTAAAGTATATTTATTGATATTAAATTATCTAGTGACTGGTTGAAGTATAGTATCATTTTATTTTAAAATCAGTAAGATATGTTGAAAATAGCAGAGTAGGAGTAAGGAGACTTGTCTTTTTACTAGACGTATGGTTTTGGCAATTTGTTTTATCTTTTAGGGCTAAAGTTTCTCTATTTAGTGGGACTGATGACTGCCTCACCTATATATGAACTTTTCTCAGGGTCAGCTGAGATATTATAGACAAAAGCACTTTGAAATTTTAAGTATTCTGTAAGTATAGTTTTATTATCCTGAATATTTGTTCCTGGAGTTTTCTTCACTAATTATTTTGAGCCAGTGGTTCTGAAACCTGGTGGAAGCTCTTATAAAGTCTGATAAGGGATCCCACTTACTAATTCTGGAGTTGGAACCTACAAATCTGGAGTTTCGTTTTGTTAGTTTTTATTTTGAACTAATCTCACACTTGTGAAAACAGGTTAGGGCTCCCTTAGGCTCTTCACCCAGCTTACTCAGATGTTAATAATATTTTACTCAAGCACAGTGGTCAAAATCAGGAAGTAAACACTTAGCACAATCCTGTTAACTGAGTTACAGCTCAGTGCAACTTGTGTCAGTTCCATTTTTTTGGCCAGGATCCAATTAAGGATTTTATATTTCATTTTGTTGTCTTATCTCCTCATACTCCTCCATTTTAGAATGATTCTTCAATCTTTGACATTTTCCTCTTTGAAGCATACTGGGCAGTTATTTTGTAGTGCTCAGTTGCTAAGTCGTGTCCCTCTCTTTGCAACCCCATGGACTGTAGCCCGCCAGGCTCCTCTGTCCATGCATTTTCCAGGCAAGAATACTGGAGTGGATTGCCATTTCTTCCTCCAGGGGATCTTCCTGACCCAGGAATTGAACCTGTGTCTCCTGCGTCTCCTGCATTGGCAGGCAAATTCTTTACCACTGAGCCACCTGGGAAGTCCCTTATTTTGCAGAATGTCTCTCAATTTGGAATCTTTAAGAAACAAGCTTCTAATGAAACCTGACTCACATGTTTAGGAATTACCGATCAAGACTAACCAAATGTTTGTTCTTTGTAATATCCCTTATATACCATTTTAGAATGTTTAATAAACTGATATGACTTCATTATTTCTAAGAACCAATGTTCTATGTAAGTAACCATAGGATATGTGTGTGTGCACATATATATAAACTATATATTTTATATAAAATATATATTTTTTTAAACTCAGAATTATGTCAGTAAAGAATGACTTCAAGTTTTAGAATAAACCTTTTTTCTACAGAAGAAATGTAGCTTTTTTGAACAGAATGGACGTGTGTGTAAGTATTTGAGCCTCAGAAGTTTAGTAGGAAACTATTGTATTTGAAATATTTCTTGCAAAGTTAGAATTTGAAAAATACTTTTGCATGGGTTAATGATAGTTAATTAGTTTATGAATTAAGATTTATTCCAGGCCTATGCAATAATATTGGAAGAAAATGCAGAATATAAGAAAAATAAATTTTGAAGGTATTTTTGTTTGTAAGTACATTTTTCAAATAATGTAATGAAGGTTTACCTTAGGTATTATCATTTTAGTTCAGTCGCTCAGTCATGTTCAACTCTTTGCGACACCATGGACTGCAGCACACCAGGCCTCCCTGTCTGTCACCAGCTCCTGGAGTTTACTGAGACTCATGTCCATTGAGTTGGTGATACCATCCAACCATCTCATCCTGTTGTCCCCTTCTCCTCCCACCTTCAATCTTTCTTGCCATCAGAGTCTTTTCAAATGAGTCAGGTCACATCAGGTGGCCAAAGTAGTGGAGTTTCAGCTTCAGCATCAATCCTTCCAATGAATATTCATGACTGATTTCCTTTGGGATGGACTGGTTTGATCTACGTGCAGTCCAAGGGACTCAAGAGTCTTCTCCAACACCAATTCAAAAGCATCAGTTCTTTGGCCCTCAGCTTTCTTTATAGTCCAACTGTCACATCCATACATGACTACTAGAAAAACCATAGCCTTGAGTAGATGGACCTTTGTTGGCAAAAGAGTGTCTCTGCTTTTTAATAAAAGGTATTAAAACACTTATATCTAATTTATCCACCTCCACCAAAAAGAGTGAGTGTTCAAGACTAATTTGGTAGCACTTAGTATTTTTTTTAGCACTTAGTATTTAGTCAATGTTTATTTATAAAAATATTATTTAAGCAGTTTAGTTCAGTGTCCTTTGAGTGAAAACTTACTTTATCTATTAGAAAGGCAAAGTACAATCTCTTCATAGTCATAAAGTTTTAAATCTCTCTGCTCCTGATTTCATTGAAGTTTTTATTGAGTGGGATTTGAGTCTTTAAGCAGCAATATAGATACCATATCAGATTATATATTTCACATACAGAATTTATTTAGCATACCAAACACTTATAAAATGCCTTTTTAAGCACTGTACTGAAGGGTATTTACGGGCCTTGATCTGCGTTTCATGGGAAGTCATTATTAACAGCTTTCCTGCCACTAGTGTTGTCCTCATCTACAAACCAGTTTAAATTATGTTTGAGTTTGGTGATGGAGAGCAGATGAGGGAGTGCATGGAAACTGTATTTCTATGAATCATTTTTAGTTTGAGTTATCCCTTACCTTGCCATTGAAGATCACCTCCCCAAGTGCCTTAGGTTATAATAATCAGAAGTAACACAAAGGTTACTCTTAGAAGGAGGTGGTTACTTGAAGAAAAAAGCATGACAGGAGACTTCTGGGAAACCAGTGTCTTGTTTCTTGATCGAGGAGCTGGTTATACATTTATGTTCAATTTGAGAAAACTCACTGCGCTATATACTCTTGATATGTGCACTTCTCTGAATTTACATTATACTGCAGTATTAGTACACTTTTTAAGGGAAACCAAGGGATTGCATTTGGCACCATTTTGAGATTTTAATATCTGTGGGATATCCATGTGGATATGTCTTATGAGCAGTTGGTTATACGACTCTGAAGTTGAGGAAAGGTCTGAACTAAAGATAACAGATTTGAGAATCTTCAACTTCTAAGTGGTTGTTATGAATGGATTAAATTTCCTAGGAATAGTATATAGAGAAGAAAGAAGTCTAAAGACACAACTTTGAAAATGTTTAAGGGACTGGCAAAAAAAAAACAAACAAACTGAATCCTGCTGAAAAATGGAGTACTTCTTCAAAGTAAATAAGAGCCAAAGTAAAGAAGTTTAGTGAGAACCAGAAGAATGTTGTGTCATGAAGCTGAGGGTGGAGACAAGGAAAAATTAGTTATGTGTTAGTAGATAACATTTTTTTTTTTTTAAATTTCCATCGGATTTAGCATTGCAAGGGTCATTGGTGGCCTTAAACATTAGGAGGTCAGTCTTTGGAGTGAGGCATATTTAATTTCTATCTCAGTTCTTACTGTCGGTATGACTTTAAACAAGTAATTTAATTTCTCTAAGCCTCAGTTTCCTCTTCTTGTATAATTTGCCTCCCAGAACTATATGAACACAAAGTTAGAGAATGCATATAAAGTCAGCAGAGGTTGACTCACTCAACATTGAGTAAGTGGAAGCTATGAATATGGGTAGTTGTTTTAAGAGTTTTGATTATAGTGGATCGACGAGTGAAAGGAACAGTATAAGTGACTCGAGAGCTGTGGTTAAGGATGGAAGAACAAGATGATGTGGTAACTAATAGTAGATATTACCTCAAGGGAGATTTTTATTTTAAGAGAGAAACCAGAGTAAAGGAAGAGGGACTGGAATTTTGAGAGGAGATGACCTGTGTAAACAGGGGATAAAGTATGACTGTGGGTAGTTCTTTAATGTTGTGTCAGAGTATCCTTTTATACTTACTCTGATTTCCTGGTTTCGGTGTAAACTGTATGTTTACTGTATGTCATTTATTTCACATACTCAGAAACGTACAAGTGAGATAACCAAGTAAAAATTACCATTATGTTGAAAGTGGTGATCAAACCAATATGAGAATACCCTGGGAATTAATCATTCTAGAAATTTTTCTCACCTCATATCTCATTATTCAGTCAATAACCAAGTCTGTTGTTTCTGCTTCCAAAATGAAAAATTATGTATGTTTCTTGACTTCTTCATCCACCCTACCATGGTCCTGTATTTCGTTCTTCATTTCTCACCTGAATTGGCAGCCTTATTGCTGGTTTCCCTCATTTACATTTCATTTCCTTCTAGTTGCATTGTTTCCTTGTTTAAAATTATTTTCCCCCCAATTTTATTGAGATGTAATTGACATATCACAGTGTATTCGTTTATGGTATACAATATAATGATTTGATGTGTGTATATAGTGTGAAACTGTTACCACAATAAGTTTGTTAACGTTTGTCACCTCACATAGTTACATATATTTTTTCTTATGATAAGAACTTTTAAGGTTTACTCTCTCAGTGACTGTCAAATATTTAACTCAATATTATTATCTGTAGTCAACAGGCTGTACATTACATCCCTAGAATTTGTTTAAAATTCTTCTGGTTGCTTTACTGTTTGTTATCCATTCAAAATATCTCCGTGCCATTTGTTGTCAGTGGTGAGCAAGACAGATTTCTTTTCAATTTCTGCCCTATGGAGCTTAAAGACGGCCTTAAACTAAAACATTAACTCCTTGCGTGTAAGACAGAGTCTTCTATGACCTTGACCCAGCTCTTCCTGTAGTATACTTTGTGTGGTCCTAGCAGTTCATGGGGTCTCAAAGAGTCAGACACAACTGAGCAACTGAACTGAACATGCTCTTATTGTTGCATATTCTCATATATCCTGTGGTATCCCCCTGTCTGGAATGTACCCGGTCTTTTGTTTCACTACTTGTTGGGCTCCCTTTTTCATCTTTCAGTTCCCCTGTCTCAAACATTGTCTTTTCTGTAACGCCTTCTTTACTCTTCAGTAAATATAAGCATTTCTTCCTTTGTCTTCACGTTACATCTTGTTCTAACTTCCTCTTTATTTTAGCTGAGATCATATTCTAACAATGATATGTAAGGTTAGGAACCTTATCGACTTGACCTTCAAATCCTAGAACCCAGGAAAGTGCCTGGCATGTCACAGTTAGATGTAGTTACCATTAGTTGAGGAACTACTATGTGTTAAAGGCTGTGCTCAGACGTACATTATCCCACTTCATTCTCAACAAAAATATGGCTCCAGATATTGTAGTATCCCTGTTTTTACAGGTAAGGACACTATCAAGTAATTTCCTCAGTGTCACACAAGACAGGTAAATGGTGACATCAGGCTTTTATATTTTTGAAATTATGATTTCCAAGTAGATGCTTTTAACCTTCAAGTATTCCCACATTAGTAAATAACTATTGAAAAAAATTTTGATATATGTCTAATATATCATGCCTGAATATAATCGGGAAGCTTTCTATGTTTGGAATATAGATATCTAAAGTAGAACTTTCCTAATAGTGATCATGTTATCTCATCTCTTGAACTAGATAAGAAAATGTGGGCTGTACTTATGTATTTCCGTCTTTTATCAGGAAACAAACATAGAAAACACATTTTCATTTTAGACATTTACATTCAATATGTGTTAATGTACATATATATGTGTATATATTAGAGACAGGTAAATATATGCATACTGTAGAAATATAAAAATTCTTAGTCTTTAGAAAGGTAGAGTGTAGCTAAGAAAAGCCTTAAGTGAAATAATCAAAGAACAATTAATTGTTTAAGTAAGGGGGAAACTGCTATAGTGTAGAAACAAGTGAAGACTTGGAGAATAGGTGGGATTCAAAGAAATTAAGTGGAATTTGAAATAAAAAGAAGTAGAAGGAAAAAAAAATCCCTCATTGCAAATCTATCCAAGATAATAAAATAAATGAATTATGTTAATTATTAAATCACCTGACATTTTTCTCATGAAAAATAATCATGAGCCTAAAGAAACAAGAGATAGAATTTAACTATATTTCTAAGCTTGAAATATGTTAACTGTATTATTGGTTTCTATTTGTTCCATTGGAATAGAGTTTATCATTTGAAAATATCATTTTTTATTTCATGATAAATAGCATCTTTGAAAGTTGAACATTCAAGGGATAAAAAACAGAAAGTCGATCATTGAGATCTTTGACAAAAAAGGAGAAATACAAAGAGATCTTACTGTTTACTCTTTTTCTCTTAAAACAGCAAACTCATTATTACATTGGGTAAGAAACAAAAGAGAAAGAATGAGTCTTCAGATGAAATATCTGATGCAGAGCAGATGACACAGCATGCATTCAAAGAGGAAGACTCTCAAGTGAGTATAAAATTTTTTTCTGAGAAATGAAGCACTGGCAGATTTAGATAGCATAATATTGTTTTATGGATATTTATACTGTAGTTTAGTGGTAAAAGTACATTTTATTTTCATAGAAATTATATGACAAAACATTATTACAATATGGTCCTACAGTGTTAGACCTGGGAGGAAACTTACACATCCTCTTCAAACCCTCTCAGCTTTCAGATAATGAGACTGAAGCCCAAGAGAGTTTAAGTAACAATCTAAAGACCCTGGTGGCTTTTAGCATGGCAAGTATCTAGTGATATTATTACCCTGTACTTATAGAGCATTATTAAATGAATTTAATGATGAAGATACTGATTTTTAAAGTCACATATAAATGATAAAGCAAATGGGTTGAATCATTCTTGGAGATAATTTCTTTGGTCTGCTTCTACTGAGGAAAAGATAAACAGGTATAATAAAAACCCCCTAAAGCAGACAAAAATACTGTGCTTTTTTTTTTTTTAATAGTTGTATGTTCAAAATCACTTTGTGAAGTTAAAAAATTATATAGTGAAGGTCATAATAATTCAGGCCACCCTCTGCTCTCTAATAATTAAAGTACGACCCTAGGCAGTAGGGGTGGTGGCAGTTGTTGCATTATGGGGCCAGAAAGCCCCTGAATGGCCTTTCTTCTTCCTTATGCAGCTTCTTATCCAATGGGAGAGTAGTGGCTCAAGGCTCCTGGGCTGCTGCAAGAGTTGAGGTAAGGGCAGTGACTGAAGCTCCTAATACTACATGGCCTGGCTTTTTCTTCATATGTTATCCTTAACTTAGGCAAACTTATCATTATTCAATTTGAAAAAATGTAGTTAAATTTTTACTAAAATAATGCTGGCCATTTTTCCATTATGTAATTACCAAACAATGAAATGGTAGAATAGGTTAACATGCATATTTCTTCCATGCCTTTCACAGTACTTAACTAGGTTGCTTCGGCAAGTGTTTTGCTTTAACACAAAAATTTTAATGGAGAAGGAAAGAAATATTTTCTGGTAAACAATCATAAATCTGTATTATTGATATATTTAAATATATTAATATATAAATTATATATAAATATCTAAAAGTAGTTTTCAACCACAATGGAATGTCAAGATTTGAAGGCTTGAAAAGTAATTGAAAGTTTAGAGTAAAGTGAAAAATTTTAAAATACGGTTATGATATTTTTTACCTGATAGAGATTAATTCAGTAATCTATATTTAGAGACTTAAATTATTTTTTAAGCCCCTATAGCACATTTTAGCACATTTTATTAGGTCTATGATAGGAAACAAATGGTATGTTATCATAATGAAGTATTTAGTCATTTAAGAACATAATGTTTCTGACCTCTTATGTAAAGTGCTGTTGATTGAAGCCTTTAAAACATTAAGGAAAAGTTAGAAAAAAGAAATTTGAAGAAATAGTTTGTCACTTTTAAGTTGTCCTTTGAAAAATACTATGGAGAAAAAGAAAGCCAAAGCAACCCACATTTGCCTAAAATATGGACATTCAAATTAGTTCTGTATTTTTAAGGTAGTGAAACTGTTATGTAACAGGGAAAGCTAATTGGTAAGAGTAGCACCATACTTCTCTTTGCTGAATATGTATCTATATGCTGTAGTGGAATGTAAGTTTTGGTGAAATCAGTTTTTAAATTACTCATAGACTTGATAGAAATCTTCATAGAATGAGGGAGCAGTTTACAGTATCTGACTCTCATTCCTTCTTGTAAAGAATTACCTGAATGTGAATTTTTGTGAGTTAAAACGATTCTTTCAGGCCACTTGTTTACTACTTACTAAGGATTGTGTGTGGCATTTCAAAGTACCTGACCTAAGTGATCAGAAAGGAAACTTTAATGTTGAAATCATCTATAGAATCTTTTAAAAGAGTACCAAATTATTGCCAGACGTCATTATATAAACTGTTTGTGCCTAGTGAGATGTAAAATAATATATGTTATTGTTAGAATAATAAGTGTCCTGAATGGTTATTAAATTAAGGTATTTTTCAACATTAAGAACTGATGCCTGTAATAGAACTCCAAACATTTCTTTAGCCTGGTATTATATTAGAGATCCATAGACTTTTCTCTCCCAGGGAATAATAAATGTTTCATATCTTTTCCAAAAGAGGGTTGGGTTTCTATAAGTCCCTTGGGCTTCCTCAGTGGTTCAGTAAAGAATCCTCTTGTAGTGCAGGAGCCCCCAGGAGATACAGGTTCAATCCCTGGGTCAGGAAGATCCCCTGGAGAAGGAAATGGCAACCCACTCCAGTATTCTTGCCTGGGAAATTCCATGGACGAAGGAGCCTGGCATGCTGCAGTCCGTGGGTTCGCAAGAGTAGGACACGACTTAACAAGTAAACAAAACAAAAGCTAGTATATTTCTTAGAGTGAACTCCCCAGCCTTTATGGGCGTCCCTGGTGGCTAAGATGGTAAAGAATCTTTCTGCAGTGCAGGAGACCCATATTCAGTCCCCTCCATATAATTTTTGTATGCCACCTTCCTGTCTCCCATAGTGACAATTGTCACCTTGAGTTTTGAAAATATAAATATCTTCATGGCTAAGAGATGGTGACCCATCCTACTTGAAGCATGGAGTTTTCCACTACATTTGCCTGAGCTGCCTCACCACAGTAGTGCCTTTCTTTCTCTCAATATTCCACTACTTTCAAAAGAAGAGGCACTGCAGCCTTTCTGAATACAAAGCAGTTTGTCCCCACACTGCTGCACTGATTGAGTTTTGTTATGGCAATGGTAGCATGAAAGACCTACCACATTGAAGACATTGGCAGAAACCAAAAGGAGACCACATGGGTTATTCTGTTAGTTGCATTTTGGGGAAATGTTATGGGAGTTACTAAATACACAGAAGAATAGTAAAAGGAAGAAAGAATGTTGAGTAGTAGAACAGTTGACTGAGGTAGTTCCATCCATGAGATTTAGGGAGGTATGCAAAATTAAACCTAAGTCCTCTGGGATTTTCAGGCAATTGTGTAATTTGTTTTTTAGTGGGAACATCAAATATTAGATTTTTAGGGAGGTAAGTAAAGCCATGTGCATTTGATACTTGCTTTTAAATTATTTAGATTATTTTAAAATCATGTTACTACACAGAATACTTTCTGAAAAGCTTTCTTCCATTTTTATGATAGTGCTGTTATTTATTTTTAAGGGAAGCTAGTAAAGGCAGTAAAACTGTGGTTCCTTGTTCGTTCACATTTAAGTTTTTAGTAGATTTCATACTTTGTTATTTTGTGTATCTCTTTTAAAACATTTTATGTTATTTGTTTTTTTTTTCTGTTTTAAACACATGGGTTTTGTGTCAAAGTTTTAATTTCTTTTAGTTTTACAACCCTGATATTAAACCAATATTCATCTGATGACTTTCTAGGTTTGAAGCAAAAACTGTGCTAGTATTTATTTTAAAATACATGTTTCCCAATCTGTAAAATAGTTAAATAAAAAGACCTGTTTATTCTTAACAAATTCAAAAGAAAACTAAGAAAGGTATTATTGTTAATCATTCTAACTTGACATTTTAGGAAATAAAACTAAAGATAACTAAAAATTGCAAATCTTTGGCAAAGTGAAAATTATAATCTTCCTTTAATTAAAAGTAAAAATGAGAAAAGATGAATGCAGAATACAGTTTTGAAAATTTAATGTACAAAATTTTCACATGACCCTTTAAAATAAATCATGTAAATATGGTCCTTATCATTCATTACAGAAAAGAAGATCAAATCGACAAATTAAAAGGAAAAAATATGCAGAAGATGCAGAAGGGAAGCAATCTGAAGAAGAGATTAAAGGCTCTATGAAAATGAAAAAGAATTCAACTCCTTTACCTGGTGAACAGCCTTTACAGTTATTTGTGGTAAGACAGATTTTGGGTTTTATGACAAAAAACATTTTAAACCAATGTAAATTAAAAATCTTCATTATCTTTCCTCCTAAAACCTACATCAACTTTTCCTCCTAGGTTCCATATTATAGTTAATAGAACCATTAGTTATTTGGATCAGAAACCTAGGTATTTGTTCTCTCTTTTTTTATCTTTACTTCTTGACATTCAATTTTTTGCCTCCTAAATATATTTTCCTGTGACTCCTCCAAACTCTATGTTTTTTGTGGAGTGTTTCTAAATTGCAAGTCTAATTACAGTACTTTTCTTGAAAACTCCTCTAACGGTGTCCTAAATCAGAAACAAACGAAAATGCACTTTTTACAGCTTATAAAGCCTTCTGTATGGATTTTTTGGCCTTATGTCCTTCCACTTCTCTCTAAACTCTCAGTCCTCTGGTTTGATGAACATAGTTGTCTCAGTGCCATATTTTGACACCTTTATGTCTTTACATATGCATTTTCCTCTTTGTAGAGTTCTTTCACTCTCCCTTATCTGGACTGTAACCCAGCTTCTCATTTCCTTGCTGAATCATCTTGACACCTTGAACAAGTACTAATCTTCTCTATGCCTGCGCTTTCTAATCTGCAAAATGTAAACTATTGAGAATAATGCGTAAGAGATTAAAAAGCCCAATATGTTTACTATGATGGTGATGCCAGTGATGATGAGGACAGTAACAATTGTTTTCATTTTGTATTTCTAACACTTCACATGGTCCCTGACATGTTAAATAAGTGTTTGTTGCATTTTAGTATATTTATAGACATACAGAGTGGCAACTGAAATGTTTTCAGAATGTATCATCATACTTTTTTTCCTCCTTCACATAGGAGAATCCAAGTGAAGAAGATGCTGCAATTGTGGACAAGATACTATCTTCTAGAACTATAAAAAAGGAAGTAGGTAGTGATACATCATTACATTCTAGACTTGATATTCCATGGCCTGATTATAAAACTCATAATTATTGAATCTTTTTCTTAGGTATCACCTGGAGTGATGATTGATACAGAAGAATTTTTTGTAAAATACAAGAATTAGTAAGTATTTGAATTATAAAAGTAATAGAAAGATATTATTTCAATATGAATTAATATTTTGAATATATTTAGTTAAATTATTATTTTTCTTTTATCTGTATTTTAAAATATTTGTTATTGCATGAACTTAAAAATCATTAAAAAGTGAATAGACTTTGAAAACTTTTCATGTTGAAATTGAGTAGTTTTTTTTTTCCCAGAAAACTACTTACTAACATCAAAATGCAAGAATATTTATAAATGATGCTTTTGGAAATAATAGACATTTTCCATCATATCATACTGTTAAACTTTTCAGATTTTGTTCAACTTTTTCATATGCTTTGGTGAAAGAAATTATTTTAAATAAAATTACCTTGCTTTCTGGTCATGACAAAACTGTTATAATGAAGAAATGAATGAAAAGTCACATCTTTGTTATCCTTATGATTCAGTTTACCATTCTGTGTAGTGATCACAGTGGCTTTATTTTAGAAATTATATGAGAGTCTGTTGACATTAAATGATGAACAGCCTATTTATTTAGAAAGTTGAAGATAATATTTTTAGAGGCCATGATTAAAAATAAATCTAAAAACAAAACATGATTTCTATATCATTCTAATATGCTACTTTTATAAAATTTTAGCTCTTATCTTCACTGTGAATGGGCCACAGAACAGCAGCTTCTGAAAGATAAAAGGATCCAGCAGAAAATCAAACGATTCAAATTGAGACAAGCACAAAGAGCACATTTTTTTGCAGATGTAAGAAAAAGACTATTATGTGTTGAGCTCTGAATACATGTTGTATTATGGATCAAAAACTTAAGTATTATTCATTTTAATTCTTGGGCTTCTACTTTTGATATTTGACTATAAATGATATCTGCATATTTTCCCCCCTAAATTGAGCTTGTGAGTGAAGTAGCTCAGTCATGTCCGACTCTGCAACCCCATAGACTGTAGCCTACCATGCTCCTCCGTCCATGGGATTTTCCAGGCAAGAGTACTGGAGTGGGTTGCCATTTCCTTCTCCAGAGGATCTTCCCAACCCAGGGATTGAACCCTGGGTCACCACATTGTAGGCAGATGCTTTACTGTCTGAGCCACCAGGGAAGCCCTAAATTTAGCTTGGAAAGTAGCTAAAACAGGAACACTAGTAAATGAGAATGATAGCTATCTCCTGTATTTTAAAGTTAACATTTATTTCAATACCTTTTAGAGTTGAATGTGAGTACATTAATATCTTATTTTATCAGCAAACTTATTCAAGTAATGGTGACATAGCAAATAAATGAAAAAGAAGATTTTTCAGTACATAAGATACTGCATATTTTCTACATCAGCTTTGTGTATGCATGAATAGAACATCATTGGAAAAGTTCATTAACCTTTCCAGGCCTTTTAAAAAGTCAGATATCCTTTCCTGCTCTAAACCTTTTAATTTTTCTTTTAATAGACTTTCTTAGAGTAGTTTTAGATTCATCTAATTACTTTAGCTTTTTATTTGAAGTTAGCACTGGATATTGCCACATATATTTTAACTAGGTTCCCTAAATGTTAACATTTTACCACATTCGCTTTGTCCTTCACATTAATTCTTCTGTCTCTGTGCACCTCTCTCCCTCTTTCTGCCTCTCTCTCCCATGTACATAATTTTTTTTCTAAACCATTTGATAATTCTCAATTTCAGTATTCTCTAGAAGCATTTTCCCATAATAATAGTACAATTAACACAGACATGGTAATATTATCTCATCTATAGACCCGAATTCATATTTCACTAATTGTTCCACTAGTATTTTTATAGAAAAAAAATTTTTAAGTATGTTTATGCTCATTCTGATCCAAAGTCTAGTTCTGCAGTGCATAATACATTTAGTTGGCATGTCTCCTTTAATCAATATTTTTTTGTTTTCCATCCCTTGGACTTTTTTCTTTTCAAAGAATTTAGGTGGTTTATTCTATAGCATGTCCCTCAGTTTGGGGTTGACTTGATATTTCCTCAGTTTCGGGTCATGCATTTTTTTAAATGAACACTACAGAAATGATGCATCAGCATTCTCAGTGAATCATGTCAGGAGGTATATGATACCTATTGACCCAATTACTGGTAGTGTTAACTTCAATCACTAGATTATGTTAATATCTTATGGCAGATTTTTCCACCTTGAAGCTATTTTTATATTTTTGTAATTGTAAAGTCTACTTCAAAAATTTGTTGATTAAAATGACCTATCAATTTATGGATGCTGGGAGGTCCTCAAAAATTTCTCACTTCCTCACTCTGGTTAATCTCTATTGAGCCGATGGGGCTTGCCAGGTGGCTCAGTGGTAAAGAATCCGCCTGCCAGTATAGGAGATGCAGATGTGGGCTCGATCCCTGGGTCGGAATGATCCCCTGGAGAAGGAAATGGCAACCCACTCCAGTATTCTTGCCTGGAGAATCCTTGGACAGAGGAGCCTAGTGGGCCACAGTCCACAGACATGACTTAGTGACTGAGCACACACAATGAGCAAAAGATTTTAGAAGTACTTAACTGATAATCTTTGAATTTTTCATGAAGGTTAATTTTTTTAACATGTCTCAGGTACACGATAAACTGGAGCTATACAGATTTTCTTAGAGACCTTTTATACTATTCTGGTATTGGGTTCAGTTCAGTTCAGTTGCTCAGTCGTGTCCGACTCTTTGCGACCCCGTGAATTACAACATGCCAGGCCTCCCTGTTCATCACCATCTCTCGGAGTTCACTCAGACTCAGCGTCCATCGAGTCCATGATGCCATCTGGCCATCTCATCCTCGGTCGTCCCCTTCTCCTGCCTCCAGTCCCTCCCAGCATCAGAGTCTTTTCCAATGAGTCAACTCTTCGCATGAGGTGGCNTCTTTCTCTGTAAGATACTTCTGCTTAGTTTAAAACATCACTAACTGCATCTTGCAACATTGCTTCTTTGGTCAAATTCTTGCATGAAATTTATTCATATTTTTGCATGTCATGGTGCCTAGTTCTTTTTCATTGTTCTGTAGATTCCATTATACAAATATACTGTGATTTATTTATCTGTCATTTTATTGTTGGATGTTTGCGTTATTTCCAGCTTTCTGTTATTGTGATAAAGATGTTATGAACATGCTGGTACATTTCTTTTGGAGGATATAGGTGCTTATTTTTCTTAGGTCTTTATCAAGGCACAGAGCCCCTGGGTCCCAGGGAAAGAGCATGTTTAGCTGTAATAGGTTCAGGCACATACTCTTCTGGAATAGTCCTGCAAGTATGCACTCGGCTGGCAGTGCGTGTCCTGGCTCTGCCATCAGTCTTATGCAGGTGTGTGTCTTATTCTTGCTGCTTCTCAGCTGTGTGATAATAGAACTTTGCGAGGTTCAACAACGTGCCCTTTGATGACTACAAAATGGGAATCATAGTTCATTTACTTTATATGAAATGAATGTGTTTACATACATAGATGCATGTATAGAGATGCGTGTGTTTACATACATAGATGAATGTATAGAGATGCGCATGTTTAAAAACATAGATGCATGTATGCAGAAGGCATGTGTTTACATACATAGAAAAATACCATAATGCAGTCCTAGCTTTTAGTACATACTGAAAAATGACAGCTATGATTATTCTTATTAGTGTTTATCTCGAATTTTTAGTGACCATGCTATCCTCTTCTGAAAAGATGCAAATATGGCATAGTTATTTCATTTTGATGTTTAACAAGCATTGAAACAGAGGTTGTGACTTAGGGCGGGCATGGGGGATCTGAACCCACACAGGAGCCCGCCCTCTTGGGGACCCTGCAGATTGTCTCACATGACATAGTTTTGTAGAACATGGATTTTCTACAAAAGCCCTATCAAGGGTAGAGTAATTATTCTCTGTGACAGAAAACATCAGTCAGCTAAAATTATCATTCTAGCCAAGCATGTAAGTAGGATTAGCTAAATATGCAATCATGAAAAATGCCTATGAGCTGGAAGATTTTTCTTCTCTCTCACACAGTTGTTGGAGTCACAAATAAATGACTGTCCTGCCAGCTCCAATCTACAAGCCCCACCCCCCTCCACCCTAGCCCCATTGATAAATGTGCTGGGCTTTGCTGCAGCTCAGACCCTCGGCCAGCACTGTACGCCTCTCCTCTGCCCAGTGACTTGTTTTCAGCCCAGGGCTTAGACTCCTCAGCTCAGATCCCTCCTCCCTCTTGCTGCCCCTTGAGCTGCAAAGGCGATCAGCTCCCCACTTCCCTGGGGTGCCCCGACTCAGCCACCTGCTGCTTACCTTTGCCTCCTCTGGTGCCCTAGAGGAGTCTCAAAGGCAGGATCCTTTTTTTTTTTTTTTTTTTCCCTGCACTGAGGCTTCACTGCTGCATGTGAGCTTTCTCTAGTTGCACAGGTTTCTCCCTGCAGTGGTTTCTCTTGTTGTGGAGCATGGGCTCTAGGGTGTGCAGGCTTCAGTGGTTGGATCACTTGAGCTTAGTTNAAATTCACACAGAGATATACTGTGATTTTGGTTAAATATTTTGGCCAGTTCTCTTTCAAATGTAATTTGGGTATAGAAATTTTTTTCACTAAAGAGGGATTTGGTATATGAAAAGACTAGAGGAGATCACTTTTCAATTAGAATCAGAATTAAGGAAGGCTGTTATGAAAAATGTGGAGATGTAAAATGAAAGAAGAAAGTTAATTGTTCTGTGGAAGAGACCATCTTGTTTTAATAACAGTTTTTTTTTCTGGTTGTCATTTTATTTTCTAGTTTTCTTAATCTGACTCCCAATAATACCCATAGCTTATTACCAAGAGGATAGCAGCTCACCTCTTTTCCTTTTGTCTTCCAAGTGCCTTTTCTTGAGCCGGAAAAGGAAAGTGTTAATTAACTTAGGGAGGAGCAGTCTGAAGGATATTATGAAGAGGAAGAACTTTCTTTTTGGAGTGGGGTCCATATTTCAGTGGTAACCTGATCTCTAGCCTTGTTAAGTAAGCTGTTTATTAGATCAGTGGTTGTCCGTCAGAGGTGCTAATCAGTACCATTTTGGAACTTTTCAAAAAATAGAGGTGCCTGGTTTCTATATCTTGGCTCCACAATCAGACTATCTCTGAGTGGACCCCAGGTGTTAAAAGTCGATTTTGATGCACATGGTGGGAAGAACCACTGCCTTAGATACATTTGTAGTCTTTGGTAATGTAGCCAATAGAACTAATCCCTTCAGTTAAAGTAAAATCAATTTGACAAAAGTGCTAGTTTATCAAAGTCAAGTAATATAGGAGGTAAGTGATTTTTTTCTTTTTGCCAGTCTATTAATATTAAATAAAACAACATATAAACGTAATTTTGAACAAATGTAATTTGTTCCTAAACTAAGGAAATAGTGGTTGGATTACTGAAAGGAAAACTATTAGAGAATATTATTTAATGTGGAAATTATTTTAAACAATAATTTAAAATACATTATAGTTAATTGTTTTAAAGTTCATTGTCTACTATTTAAGAAAATTTTTTTTTGGTAAACCCTGAATATTTCATATTTGGATGCTATTGTAAGATAGTACTTTTAAAATTTATTTATAGTTGTTTCTGCAATCTAGAATACAATTTTCTGTGTACTGCTCTTATGCAGTATTGGTAAAATCACTTCTTAGTTTGTATTTTTTCTAGATTTCACAGGATTTTCTGTATTGTCAAATCATGTCTTCTGGAAATTGATAAAGTTTCACTTCTTCCTTTTTAATCTTGATGACTTTTATTTCTTTTTCTTGCTTGATTACTCCTATTACAACCTATAGTACAGTGTTGAACAGAAGTGATGAGGGTGGACATCGTTGCCTTTTCTGATTTTAGGGAGAATATTTATTTTTTAACCAGGACATATGATAGATGGCTTTTTCATAGATGCATCTTATTATGTTGAGGAAATTTCCCTCTATTCAAAATTTAATTAGAGTTTATTTATTAGGAATAAATGCTGAAGTTTTCAAATCCCCTTTTTTACATCAGTCTGAGATTATCATAGGTTTTTTTAGCCTGATCAACTCTGATTAATTTTCAAATTTAACCCACCTTTCATACCTGGGAAAAACCCCATTTGGTCATGCTGTATTACCCCTTTTATATGTTATTAGATTCCACTTGCTAAAATTTTGTTACAAATTTTATATCACTGTTTATGCAGGATATTGGTCTCTAGCTTTCTTGTAATTCCTTTGTCTAATTTCAATATCAGTTTCACAGAATGAGACTATGCCTTCCTCTTCAGTTTTCTGGAAGAGTTTATGTAAAACTTACTTGGTCCTTAGATGTTTGTAAAATTTCATCATAATGCCATATAATGTTACCCTTCTGTGATTATTTTAAAAACAGTGCTTTTACCATATATGAGATGTATGGAAAATTTTAAAGTCTGAAATACATCATTCATTTGTTTTTTCACAAAGGATCGTCCTCCTCCAAATATTTGGAAAAAAATAGATCAATCCAGGGATTATAAAAATGGCAATCAACTCAGGGAATATCAACTGGAAGGACTCAACTGGCTCTTATTCAATTGGTATAATAGGTATGTAGTATGTATTAATAAAAAAAATTTTTTATGTGTGTTTCTAAAATGTGTTCCAAAATACATTAAGTGAAATTGATACTAGTGTTGCTACATTATTACTATCATGGAGTCTTCATTATTGAGAGAAAAATTGTGGTTACCTCTGAAAGATATTGTACATTATAATTTAGAATTTTGACTACAGTTGCTTCCCTTAAATATGTAGCAACCAGAATAGAAAAAAGTTGATATATTGATTCTTAATCAAATTTGAGATAGATTTCTTAACATCATCAAACATCAACTATGTTATCGAATGTTTTTCAACTTACACTACTGTCTGCCATAATTGAATGTGAGCAGTTTTATCTAAAAAGTTATATAAGTCTGTAATGAACATCTTCAAGGAAGCAAATTTTCAGTAATTGACAAGGAATAGAATACAAAATATAAGAACCTAGTAATGAATTACCCCCACTAATTATTAATTTTCCAAACTGTTTAAAAAACTTTTTGGAATATTGTCACCTTTTTTTAGTGAGATGGAAAATTAATTGCAAAAGAAGTAAAAAATGGTATCTTGATTGATAAAAAAAAGTCTGATTATGTATATAAAAGAGCAAATGAAGGTACTGTTATTAGTAATGGTAGCAGAATTTTATGACACTTATTCAGAATCATTCTTCTGTGTTTTTACTTGTCACATGATTCTTCTGTTTCACTAAGTAACAGTGAGTCATGAGTCCATGGCAATGGTGCATCCATCAACTCCGTCAGATGGAGTTAGGGGGATCTGTTATCCCACACAGTGCTCTTTCCCCTTGTTTATATTTTCTAAGTGTTCTCATTTTTCCCAAGAGAATCTTCCTGGTAAAATAGTCAACAAAATTTTAATTGTTTTCTCTTATCAGTACCCTTTCTCAGTTGCTTGTTTTAAACTTATACCATTTTCCTGAAGCACTTTATCAGAACCCTACCCCCTTCACTCTATATATGACTGCTACTTAGAGAAGTCTAGGACCAGTAGTTGAATTCATTCAGATTGTTGCCTGCCCTCACACCGAAGCCTAAAATTGTATCTCCATCCTTAGCCATTCATGCCTCTGTCCTCCTATCAGAAGTTAAACATCGCCTCCCCAGAACCAAGACTGATGCTACAAACTCAACTGTTGACAGGCATCGCATCCAGTCTTCAGAACCTCACTTCAATAACTTATCAGCTTTCTCTGTTATATCTTCAAACTATCCCGTTAAGACTAATACCATCCCTTCAGTCTGTGAACAAATTTGGGTTTAACCTATATATAAAAATTTTAAAGGAAAGGATTAATCTCTTAGCTCTGTTTTTCCTTCTAGCTACCTTGATCCCTCTTTGTAACTTCCAAGGTAGAGGTCTAGGAAGTACAGCCATCATGAACTCTTCCTGTTTGCTTATCTCCAATTCTCCTTAAACCTGTCATTTGGATTTTTATTCTGTATCATCTCTGAAACTCTTAGTTTTCTAATTCACAATGTTTTTTCAGCCTTAAATTGCTGTCTCTGCTGCATTGGATAGTAGTTCTAGTCCTTTTTTAAACTTTTCTCCCATTCTCACTTCCAGCAGCTTCCATAGCGTTAACACTCCCAGCTCTCCGGTACCTCTAACTGTTCCTTTCGGTAGTCTTTCCTGTTTCTGCTTCCTCTGCCTGCCCTTTTAGTGTTTTTTGGTTTTTGTTTTTTTTCTCTCCCAGTGTTAGATTTTTTGCTGTCTTCTCCTATTACATGTTTGTTCTGCCTAAGTCAAACTTTATACCACCCCCTGTGTCTTCACTTATCAGTAACATCTCTAAGGTGTTAATTCAAACCCATATTTGTTTGCTTCTTGCTTCCTTAATGTCTATCTCAGTGATATTTTAAACACAACAAATTCACAAATAACCTTATTATTTCCTGTTTCCTCCATTATCAGACTTATTCTTCCATATTTTACATCTTGGTTAAGAATAATACAACTTACTTAGTCACCCAGATTTAAATCTGTCATCCTACATTCCATATATCTGATTGATCATTAAGTCCAGATCATTCTAACATGTAGTTAACTTTAGAATCAGTTTTCTCTTGATCCCTCCTACCTTAGTGCAAAGGTCCGCTATTCTTTGCTTTATTATTTTGGTACTTTCCCAGTTACTGTCCCAACTTCAAGTCACCTCACCTTCTAGTATTCCCATGGCACCAGAGTCAGCTTCAAGTACAAACCTAATCTCTTCAGGTTTCTTTAACAATGTTCAGTGACTCCCATTCTCAATAAAATGATGTCCATAACCTTTATTTATGACCCCTGCTTATCTTAGTAAATCCCTTCCTTTGCCATTCACTCAAAACCATTAAACTACTGTTGCCTCCCAGTTAATCGTATTCTTGACACTTGTGCCCATTTGTTCTGCCCTCTGGCAAAACCCTGCTCATTACTGACCTCCTCTCTGAAGGCAGTCTTACTTCTCTCTAGATTCAGTTAGATACTCACCTGAGCTTCCATAATGAACTTAACACTGATGATTCTTAATTGGCCATATATCACAATCATCTGTGCAGCTTATTTTAAAATTTTCAGTTGCTTTATCCTATGTTGCACATTGAATCAGAATGTAAAGGAGAAGGCCATGGGTAATTGTTTCTTAGGCTGTTCCAGTACATAGCCAGAATTGAAAACCAGTTCTTTAATTTGTGCTTCTGTGATAGCACGTTGCATGATTATTTATTTATGTCTCCTTTTGAAATAGATGCAAGCCCCTGGAAGGCAGAGAACATGTTCTTTATATATATATATCCTTGAGATAAGAAGGCATTTAATAAATGTTTCCTGAATAAATAACATTTAGTTTGCTTTGTTCTTGCCATATTGTTCTTTTAGAAACTCAAGTATCTAACAGGTGGTATCTTTATTTTGGAGGTACAAAAAAACTATAGTTTTCCCTTTGCAATACTATAATAAAATTATAATCTTTAACCAAATCTGCACTTCAGAAACTTTCACGTTTTTATAAATGCAAGTATTTTAACCTGATCACTCTGCTTTTTTTATATTTATCTTTTAATACATTGTAGTATACAGAAAACCCAAAATATACATGGGTAATATATTTGTTTATTTCAGACGAAACTGCATTTTAGCAGATGAAATGGGTCTTGGCAAAACCATTCAATCAATTACATTCCTCTACGAAATCCTTCTGACTGGTATAAGAGGACCTTTCCTGATTATTGCTCCACTTTCTACTATTGCAAACTGGGAGAGAGAATTTCGTACGTGGACTGATATTAATGTTGTGGTTTATCATGGGAGCCTGATTAGCAGACAAATGATACAGCAATATGAGATGTACTTCAGGGACTCACAGGTGTGTTATTGGTGATTTTGTTTGTTTTTTGAAAGGTCAGATTTTTAAAAGATAAGCATTACATATTAACTACTTTCAAATTTGTGATAGATTTTAATTGCCTCCTTAGATCTTAGTTTGATCTATTTATTCATCATATTTATTTTACAATAAATTTTAGTAGCTGAAGAAAGAAATGACAAAAGTAGGCAAGTTCACACTGTAGTTTACTGGAAGGAAGTATGCTGATTTATACAAACGTTATAAATTCTATTTTATACTTAATTTTTTAGCTAGAATAATTGTTTTATTAACTGTTTTAAATACACATTAAATTTATTTTAAAAATAATAACTGTCTCTTTGATCATCTTCCAGTTTTTTCCCTCCATTTAAAAAATTTACTTCTTCACTGACCACCATGGGTCTGAATGCCCATTGAGGTGAAACCGTGGGTTGTCTTGTGTGTTCAGTGAGTTTTGATGTTAGACATTTTGGGTTGTTTTGTATATTGGTACACACATACCTCTGTATCTTTCTTCCCTTGCTTTGATGGTTTTCTTCTCCTCTATATTCTAGTGGTAATTTTGACCACTTACTCTTTAGGAAGGGATACCTCTTTTTCTGCTAAATATACAGATCATAAAATTGAGATGACATTATATGAAAGAATTTCCTAGCAAAAGGTTAAGTTTAGAAAACATGAAATGCCAAGTTGCAGTTTTGAGTAGTAGTTTGACTCTTAGGTGAAACTTTTACTAAGAAATAAGAAACAGAGTTAACTGAAACACATTTCACACAAAATTGTGCTGTTTCATTAGAAAAGATTATGGCACTCTCCCTCAATATAGTACCTTAATATTTTATTTTCTTTTACTGATTCTTAACATTTTATAAGGATCATTATAACATACGGTCAGGTCATGAGATACGATATAGGTTAAGGTAAGATAAAGTGCATAGCCTTTTACTTTTGCCTACCAATTATAACTGATTTTCTACTTACTTAAGGCTGAATATCAGTAAAATTAACTTTCTTCTACTTTAATGTTTGAAACAATTAGATTTCTGTGAAATTAGGCATGTCTGTAATCAGTTCTGAAAATTATCAACTTTGCATTTTTGGAGCCTATGACAACTTAAGTTGTTTGATTTCCTTCCATAGTATTTTAATATTCTTAATTGCACATTTATAGAATTTTAGAGCTGTATGATATCACTAAAACCATTTACTCTAGCTTTTTAAAGGTATTTTTAAAATATTAGAAGTTTAAGATTTAATGTGTATTTCATGAGTTTGGTATAAATGTGATAGCCAGAAAGCTGAAAGATTCCTGATGTGTTATAAACTGAATAGTATGTGTTAAATTATATTTTATGGTAAATGTTATACATTTTAGAATATTGTGTGGAGGGTTTAAAATTTCAAGAGTTAAGGATGTCTCATGTAATGAGATAAATAGATCTATACTTTACATATAGAAATAACTTTTAGAGTTAACTCTTTCAAGTATATATATTTTTTAATTAAATGAACATTTAACTTTTATTTTTTTCCAAATTATTAAATAACTTGAAATCACAGAAGTGGCTAAATTATGCTGTAATTTTCTGAATTGCACTGGAAAAAGTAACAAATAATAACACTAATATCTACAGACATTTATTGAGTATTTACCATGTGCCATGCATTATGCTAAACAGTTTACGTGTAGTATTTCATGTAATCTTTCTAATAGCTACCTTGTAAATAGGTGAGATCTTCTTCATTTGCAAATGAGGAAGCTGAAGTAAAAAGAAGTGATACTGTTTTCCCTAAAATCATAGAGCAAAACCGGTATTAATAAACCCAAGTCAGACTCAAGAACCTTTGTTTTTAAACAGTAGAATATCACTGGAACTGAATGCATCATATCCCGGGTTTTTAGAGCTGTATAGACTTATATCTTGTACCTATTCTAATATTCTGCTGGAGTTATTGTTCAGCTTAATGGCCAGTATATGCAATCAATATGAACTGTTCTAAAATTACTGTAATTTAAGTTGATAGGAATTGAAAATCTAAATCAGATCACATGATCTTTCTTAACCCTTAATTTCTCCTAATAATATATAATTTTCAATGCCATTTAAACATTCTCTTTACTTGGATTCTAGGACTTTATTCTGGTCCTGTATCACTTTCCTTTTGAAGCCCCCTTTAAGTGATTCCTTCTTGTCTTATCTAAACTTGGGGGTGACCCAGGGCTCAGTCTTCTACTTTTTATATCCATACTCATTTCATCAGAGATTTCATTCGGTCATACAACTTAATTATTATCTGTACTGCAGGAAACTCCCAAATCTAGATCAGCAGTTCTAACCTCTTTCCTAAATTTGAGTCATATGCAAATGCCTACTCAGTTACTCCACTTGAATATCTAATAGACATCTCAAACATAACATGTCGAAAACTGAAATCCTGCATTTCCTCATGGTAGTAAATGGCAACTCCAGCTTCTAGTTGTTTGATCCCAAAAGTTTAGTCAAAACTTGAATCCTCTCTTAAACTCACTCCATTCCTCTCCGTTAGTAAATCCTGTTGGTTCCACCTTCAAATTAAATCCAGAACTGGCCTCCATTGATGATGGAGGCCTCCAAATCTCATGGCCTCCATTGATGATCTCTTGTTTGGATTACTACAACAGCCTCTTAACTGGTTTCTATGATCCTGTCCTTGGCCTTTTGCAGACTATTTTTCACCAGAACAGCCAAAGAATTCTTTTAAAATATGTCAAATCATGATACTTCTTGTCTCAAAACCCTCTAATAGCTTCTTGCTCAAAGTGAGAGCCAAGAGTCCTCACCACAGTTTTCAAGACCCTATACAGCCTCATCCCCTCCATTCACTGGATTTTAGTCTCACTGGATTTCTTGCTAATATTTGAATACTGCCAAAGATATTCCCATGGTATGGCATTCACATTCTCTGTTTCTACCAAGAATGCTTCCTGGTCCAGATCTCTAGATATCAACGTGCCTTCCTCCCTGATCTTGATCTTCAGGACTTGGCTCAAACGTCACTTTTTGGTGATGGCCTCCCAGCCATTGTAAATAGAGTTGGAATGGTCACCTCCAAGGCCATACTTCCCATACACATCCCTGTGTTATCTGAGTCTGTGACCTTTATTACTTTCTAACATAATTTCTTTGATTTTGTTTTTTAATTTTGGGGTTTCTTTTTTCCTTAATGGCTATGTTCTATATTTGAGTAATTGGAACATAAGTTCCTCTTGGATAATTAGTTTTCTCTGTCTTGTTTACTGCTCTATCTCGTGCAGCTAGAACAGAGTCTGGCAATAAACACCCAATAAATACTTGCTAACTAAATGACATGAGTGGCCAATTTTATATTTACTACTTATTTGCCATTATATGTGTGGAGTCATGGATATAAATAATAAACACAAACACTGAAATTTATTTGGCTAGATTTTATAGTCATTTCTTTTTTGACTTAACATTGTTAATAAGATTCTTAAAAATTATTAAATGTCTTATCAAGGAATACTTTTTTGGATATAATTAATTGCATCATCGTTTTGGTGAAATTTTTGACAACATTCTTGAAAACTACAATCTAATAGTTCTAATGCTAAGATTCCTCATTTTAAGGGAGTATCTCTGCATATATAAAAATTTCTATGGAAAATGTTTTATAACAAATGTCATTAAGTGATTTGTATGCTGCTTGATAGGAATTAAAAATTATGAATAAGACATTCTAGCAAATTATTACATTTGGTAATAAATTTCTAGGGGCGTATTATTCGAGGAGCTTACAGATTCCAAGCCATCATCACCACTTTTGAAATGATTCTTGGAGGCTGTGGAGAGCTTAATGCAATTGAATGGCGATGTGTAATTATTGATGAAGCACATAGGTTAAAAAATAAAAACTGTAAACTTCTAGAAGGTCTGAAACTCATGAATCTGGTAAGTGACTTAATGTCATTTTAATGACTTCCATTTCTTAGCTTAAACTACTAAAAAGAGCTAGTAAAAAGAGCTAGTGCCAAAAACTTATTCCTTTTTTTTAATTTTAAAATACAGATTTCTAATTTCTATCTGATAATTAAGAGTATTTTGCTTTAATTAGTAAGGGGGAAAATCTCATCTGTTTTCTAAGACTTAAATTTTTTAGTACTTTTCTCTTAAAAGCTTTGAGTTGAAGTTTTGTAATTTAAAAAGAGAGGGAAACCTTGGGAGAGTGTCCTATTGAAAAGAAATAAAAGTATAAGTTTTAAGGCTAAATTCCTCAATAAAAAGCCCTTTCACCAAAGTTCAAATATTATTCAGATCATTTTATCATAGAGGAATAAAGTTTCTGCACAATTAGCATGTATTTATTATAGTTAATGGGATTTTTGAAAGTCATCTTATTAATGTGTTTGCTTTCAAATCAAAGTATTTTGTGTTTTTTAACATTTCTATTTAATTAGCATCACATAATTAGTACATGAGCACTTGAACAAGTGACTCAAGTACATTTGTACAGGCCTACATAAAGTACAGAACTACATCAAGTAAAATTGTAAAGCTTTTTACCTATGCATCCATGCCCACTCATACTCTCTACTCCTTACTTCAGTATTTACAGATTGATATACATCAGTCTAGACTATTCACTAACATCAAATACTAATGTAGACATGCAGATACATATATAAATATTTTGCTTAAGAATTTAGAGGTATTTTCAAATCAGATTTTAAATACGTTATACTATTATCACTAAAATATTTTTATTTCCTTTTGTTACTATTATGTTTAATTTGTAATGCATTTCTAGCTCAGAAATATTCCAGTCAGCCTGTTACATTGTTGGATTGTTACTTTAATGATGTACGAACTTGTTCTTTTTTAAGAAGTCAAGTGATTATCTGCTAAATTGTAAAGAATGAGCATTGTTTTGTATACAAATTACCATACCAAGAATGGTTAAGTACCCCCCAAGAATTTGTCTGTTTCCTTGAATAAAAACCTAAAAATAAACTTTTAATTATTTACTATTTTTCTTTTAAAAGCAATAGGTAAAAATTAATAGGAGACAAAGTAAGCTGTTATGAGAATAATGCAGAGTCAATTAATGAAGATGAGTGGGTGGAGATACATTTTGAGTTGATTCTTGAAAATTATGGTCAGAAAAATGTTTGCTTTTCAAAAACATAGAAACATTTGATAATCTATGTCAACTTTCTTATCATCTTAGCACAATGGTGTTTGACATGGACTTGATAGTGTATGTTATTGGCATGTTATTCTTTCTTTATATAGGAACACAAGGTGCTTTTGACTGGCACACCTCTCCAAAATACAGTTGAAGAACTATTCAGTCTTCTTCACTTTCTGGAGCCCCTAAGGTTTCCTTCTGAATCAACGTTTATGCAAGAATTTGGGGATCTGAAAACAGAAGAACAGGTATCCTATTAGTCTTTGTAAATAGGTTCATCAAACCTCTTCTCATTGTAATTATGCATGTGTATGCTACCTATATTCTCCATCATTTTTTATGCAGGTGCAGAAACTTCAGGCTATCTTGAAACCAATGATGTTGAGACGATTGAAAGAAGATGTGGAAAAGAAGTTGGCACCTAAGGAAGAAACCATCATTGAAGTAGAACTTACTAACATTCAGAAAAAATACTACCGGGCTATTCTGGAGAAGAACTTTTCATTTTTATCCAAAGGAGCAGGGCAGACTAATGTACCCAACTTAGTCAATACCATGATGGAGCTCAGGAAGTGCTGTAATCACCCGTATCTTATCAAAGGTAGTTGAAAACGATTGCAAAGAAATCCTTTGCTTTCAACAAATACTCATGAAAAAATAACAAATGCTCAATAAAAGTAACACAGATGTAGTAGCTGCTACAAGGAAAGGCACTGACCCTGTAACTCTCCACCCTGGTGTTCTGTGGGATTACAGTTGTTCCAGCGTCGGAGGCAGTGTGAGCTACTTTGTAACAGTGTCCCATGTTAGTATCACCAGATTGCAAAAGCAGGAGACTGTTCAGTCTAACATGGAGTGCAGTTCCTCCACCAACCTAATCCTCCTTATGGACAAAGACAGTAAAGCCCGTGTTTGAATCTCTGAATTTACATTTTTCTTCCTGATTTATTTTCAGTCTGGATACTCCAGTTATTGTCTCTAAATTTATGTGCTCTGATAACATTACTTTTTAAGGTCTTGTTAGCTTCTCTATTAATGATCTGTCTGTACATTTGAGTATTTTTACTTATTCCTGGGAATATACTCTTGATTGCAAGACAAGCTATTTCTTAGACCAGTAACTAACTCGCTTGCAGTTCTGGTACTCATGGCTAGACAGGCTGGAGGAAAGGAGAGCACCCTTAATCCTGATCTAGACTATAGAAGTGTGGTCAAAGAACTATAACTTGACTTCCCTTTTAATTTTTCTTGTTTGCTTGTTTTGATGGCAAGCAGGATGCCTATAGACACATCTAGGTTATGATCACCTTGCAGTGGTGACCACTGTTGTATTGGTTTTTAAATACTAGAAATTTATTTAAAAGTTTTTTTTTTACTAACAAGATAGAACTGTGTTTTCACTAATTCTTATCCTAAGAACATCCATTTGCTAAATTCAACATTTAGCAAACAAATTTATGTAAGACATTATGCCAGTTGTCTTGGGAGATTAAAAAAAGGTTAAAGACACTGTCTTTATCCTCAGTGGAATTATAGGCTGGTGTTGGTGGGGATTTACCCACAAACATAAATAATTCTAGTACCTACATTAGAAAATTTTAATGTGTTAAAGAAGCACAGAAGATCATTAATTTAAAAAGAAAGTAGTTGAGAGTATCCGCATTTGTGTGTTTATGCTATCTTATATTTTTTTGACAGGTGCTGAGGAGAAAATACTTGGAGAATTTAGAGATACATATAATCCAGCTGCTTCTGATTTTCATCTTCAAGCAATGATCCAGTCTGCTGGTAAATTGGTCCTTATTGATAAATTGCTTCCCAAAATGAAAGCAGGAGGTCATAAAGTGCTCATCTTCTCCCAGATGGTACGCTGCCTTGATATCCTGGAGGACTATCTTATACATAAAAGGTAGGCATATAATTCACCATTAATTAAACTATAAAGTATGCTAAGTGTATGGAATTAAGGTTTCTGCAGAACGGTTTACTGTAACCCGACTTTATTCAAGTCTTCCTTTTACATAGATAAGAATCCATTTAAATCTGTACATAAAGATTGTTTAAGATTATGTATCAGGTATTCCTAACCTACATATTTTGCAATAGTAGACAGGGCTAATGAGACTAAGAAAATTTTGCACGTTGACAGGGCTAATGAGACTAAGAAAATTTTGCACGTTGACAGATATTTGCTGACCTATTGATGGGTGTATTAGGTTACATTTTATTTGATGTGTTTGTTAACCTTGTAGTAAATGATTCAAGATCCTTTTTCAGATATTTTTCAGTGTTAAAATTAGAATCTGAACTTGCTGGACTTTGACTTATTATACACTGTATAATATTTGCTCTTGCTTTCACCTTTTCTCATGTGTTTAATGTGGGTTTCTTGTTTTGGTTTGGTTTTTTGGTGTGTGGCAGTAAGATAACCTCTGCAATAATACCTAATCAGTATTTAGATAAGTAGGATATTTATCAGAGTATTTGTGGGCCAACTAGAAATCAACATGTTAATATCAAAGAGAATCTGAAGATTCAGCTGTAATTTTAGTTTATGATATTTTGACCCTTATTAATAAGTAAAGATCAGTCTATGCTAGTTTATATTTTCAGATGTTTTATAGTACATTTTTATTTTTCATTTTGTTTTCAGTTCCACTTTTAGTGTCAGTATTCTCTCCTTTAGTTTTATTCCAAAATTGTATTCTCCGTTTTATACCAAGTAGAAGGAGGAATAAATTACAGTAGTCTTAAAATAGCCATTCTTGCATTTTCTTGATGTCGTTACACAAATAATTTTATAAGATAAAGATAAATTTGACTTAAGATGGATTTCATAGAAAACCTCAGATTTCTTTGATCCAGAAGTAACACTATTAGGAGTCACACTCCCCCTTTCACAGGCCCCAGAGATAACAGTACAACTGCTGATAAGACTAAATTATAGGTGGAAAGAAGTGTCTTAAACCAGAAGAGGTGTTGCAAGAGTCATGTGTATTCCTCTTCTAGTTCCAAAGTCTTTATATATTTTATATTTATTGATATTTAGCAATTTCTCAGTTTTATGTTAAATGAGGAAGGATAAAATAAGTTAAAATTTAATTATTTGGCAGTGATGACTTTGAAGAATTAGCATTTATAGTTTGTTCTTAATAAATTATAGTTTACAGGCAAGTATATCAATTGAGAGAGTAACATGATTGAGGTACAGAGAAATGTTTAAGCTTCTTGTATCAAGTTTTATTTAAACCTTTGCTTCTTGCCCCCCACCAAAAAAGAAATCACTTGTTATAGTGAGATTGGTACATGCATGCTGAGTCACTTCAGTAACTCTACGACCCTATGGACTGTAGCCCACCAGGGTCCTCTGTCCATGGGATTCTCCAGGCAAGAATACTGAAGTGGGTTGCCATGCCCTCCTCCAGGGTCTCTTCCTGACCCAGGGATCAAATCCACATTTCATTGGCAGGCAGATTCTTTACCTCTAGCACCACCTGGGAAGCCCAGTGAGATGAGTAAAGTATATTAATTGTAAAGCTTTTTACCTATGCATCCAGTAATGCAGAGATTTTGTATACTTTATATTATTGTGTGTTTCCTGTTTAGCATAAACACTGAGAATTATAAAACCATAGAAACTAGTTGGGGTAATATCACTTCTTAATTTTGTAGTAAACATTAATGTTGCAGCAAAACTGATAGCTATATGTCTGTCAATTTGATAGAATGACTTGATTTTCATTATATCCATCTATCTAAATTTATTGCATTTCACTTGATAGATATTTATATGAGCGAATTGATGGAAGAGTCAGAGGGAATCTTCGACAAGCTGCTATAGATCGATTTAGTAAACCTGATTCAGATCGATTTGTCTTTCTCCTGTGTACCCGAGCTGGTGGGTTGGGCATCAACTTAACTGCAGCTGATACATGTATAATTTTTGATTCTGATTGGAATCCTCAAAATGACCTTCAGGTAAACAAATTCCATGACTAAGAGAATTTTTTTAAATTTCAGTAGTTATCTTTGATAACCCTAAGAANTGGGTTGGGCATCAACTTAACTGCAGCTGATACATGTATAATTTTTGATTCTGATTGGAATCCTCAAAATGACCTTCAGGTAAACAAATTCCATGACTAAGAGAATTTTTTTAAATTTCAGTAGTTATCTTTGATAACCAACCTGTTTTATTTTTATTTGGACAATTAACATGTATGCTTCCCTAAGAAAATATCAGTGCCAAATAAAATAGATGAGATTATTTTATTTTAATTTAATGACAGTAAAATATAATAAAATATACTTATTTAGATTATATATCTTCTAAAATGGCTTACTTACTTGAATATAATATTTAATTATTTAAAGTATATCATATATGTTTGTGAAATGCTTAGAATAAGTTTAAGAATAGCTTATTTTACTTCTTTAAAAATAAGTGCTCACTTCTCCTGATTTCATCTTTTTAATTATTACATAATATAGTATGCATAGAATGGAGACATAATTGAATTTGCTTTTTATGAAATACTAGGGAAACTTAATGTACACATTTAAATTAAGACTACTTGAACTTCATAGAAGCATGGGAATATTAATTAGTGGTTATAATGAGTTAGAGTTTACAGAAAATGTGTTTCTAGGAGGTATACTAGATGAGAACAAAGTATTGGAGAAATTCTTCTTTTATTGTAGTCTCAGTAGTACTGTAATTGATATTATTCTTGAGAATATACTGAATATACCTGACTTAATAAGCAATAATGTTTTAACCTTACATGTGTATAATCTAGATCAAAATTTATCAGACAGATTTTAAGTTCAGTAGGAATTTGAGAAAATATATGAAGCTCTTATGTAATCTCTGCTGTCTTTACTTTCAAAATGTCTACATATTAGATAATTTGTTCTTTGCATGTTTAAGTAAAATTTAGGCCTCCAGAGTTATTCACCTTAAGTTTTTAGCATCTCAGAATTACCCAGCTTAACTAAAATATATTGAAAGGATTGTTGATAATGTAGCAGGGAGAAAAAAAACTAGAAATTTAGGGTTTAAGTTTAAAGCCAGCGGCTAAAGAAATTTGTTCATAGAATTTATGTTCCTATCTAGAATTGTATTGATGACATGCTCTTTAAGAAATAGTATTACTTCATGGATTTATGTTCTCCAACATATTTAAATTTCAACTCATTGCTGATTGTGATATTTCTTCATGGATTCATATTCTCTGAAATATACATTTAAATTTTAATTTATTCCTGATCTTGGAATCATCTCTCATTTTAGTAAGCTCTGCCTTCATTTCCAGAGAAAGGTTATATGCAGTTTGGTAGCAGGAGTGTCTAAAATATTCTTACACATATTTTTATATTCCTTCAAGATAGCTTAATGTGTAATGCCTTTTATGCTATTTTATAAAATAAATTGATTCTATAACATTTCATTTTTTACAGGCCCAAGCTCGTTGCCACAGAATTGGTCAGAATAAAGCAGTTAAAGTCTACCGACTAGTGACTCGTAACTCATATGAAAGAGAGATGTTTGACCGAGCCAGTCTGAAACTGGGTCTAGATAAGGCTGTGTTACAGAGCATGAGTGGAAGAGAAAGTAATGTTGGTGGTGTATGTATATTTTCTTCTTTACTTGGAGTTTTCCTGTTTTTGTTTACATTTGACTTAAACCCCAGATAGCATATTATTTAATTTTGATCCATATTGAACACTAAGTAGATATTTTTATTTAAGGAGAAATTTCAGAATAGAGCTGTATTTATTTACACTTTTGGAACCTGTTCTGTCTATGTAGCTCCAATACCTGTGAATCCTAAGAGTAGAATTCACTACTCTGAAAAGAAATTCTTCCTTTTTCAAGATGTTTGTATTATGACACGCCAAAATAGAATTTCTTGTTTTTCCACATTTTTTCTATAAAAAAGTTTTCAAATTGATCTCTTTAGGGCTAAACTACTACCATTGGCTTTGTCTTGTTATAAATGATGTTTTTGGCCCACGGCCTTGTGGGCTAAAATCTTTTTTGTACCTTGTGACTATAACAACTATTGGATTCTAGTACTAAAAAGAACCTTGAAAGATTACCTGCCCCAGAGGCTTTGTTTTAACTGAAGTTATCGTGGGCAAATGACAGATCTTTGTTTAAAGATAGTAGAGTCAGCAACTTCAATATGTTCTTCAGAGAATTCTCTTGGTACTCCCCGAGCCCAAAATGCAATTTAAACATGACTTCTGTGGTTTTTAATGTTCTTTAGGGATACTTTCTCATTTTATGAACTTTACAGAATTATTACCAAAATTTTTACTCTTTAGATTCAACAACTTTCCAAAAAGGAAATAGAAGATCTGCTTCGAAGAGGTGCTTATGGTGCCATTATGGAAGAAGAAGATGAAGGTTCTAAATTCTGTGAAGAAGATATTGATCAGATTTTACTACGTCGTACAAAAACCATTACAATTGAATCAGAAGGACGTGGGTCAACATTTGCCAAGGTAACAGTGAGTGATATTTTATAACTATATCTGTAGTGTTCTCTCCTAAAAAAAAATTGAACGGTCTCTTACTTTACTATTATTTGAGAAGCACCTACTTAATATTTAAATAAACATAATTACTCAAAAGAAGTAGGTAACATATTCTTTTCCTTCATTTTTATCTGCTCTCTCATATTTCACATGTATTCTTACACTAGTGAAATGGATGGAGTATGGTTTCATAACTAGAAATGGTTCTAAGTATTAGAGTAGGACATTTGAAGTTAAATTAAGAAATGAAAGAACATACAAGTGAAAGAGCAAAATATAAGTAACATAGCATAGGAGGTTAAATCATTTTACATTAACTTATAATAATTTAGAGTACTTAAAGGAGAGAAAGGATTTCTGATTTCATTTTAAGTGTTTAAATGAAGTTTAGGTACAGTAAGATGAAGTTTGTGTATTGAAAAGAAATATTTTAACATTCCTATTTGGGGAAAACATTTAAAAACTGTACTAGCCGCCTTTNAGAGTACTTAAAGGAGAGAAAGGATTTCTGATTTCATTTTAAGTGTTTAAATGAAGTTTAGGTACAGTAAGATGAAGTTTGTGTATTGAAAAGAAATATTTTAACATTCCTATTTGGGGAAAACATTTAAAAACTGTACTAGCCGCCTTTATGCCCACCCTCTTCCCTTCTTCCCTCCCCCACCTCCCTGCTGGTAAACATATATCTTGTGTTCTTCTAAAGAGTTTTTTATTGTAGTATTCTGTCCCACCTATAGTGATTCATACAGATTTCTCCTTCACACTTTATTTCCTTTCTGCATTTTCTTCCTTTGTCCCCTCTCCACTTCCAACCCAGAAGTCTTTGTACATCTTTATGGAGATCAGTGTAATATGGCAGGTAGTCCAGGTGCTACATCAAAAGTAATGATCAGTCTTCATATGAAAATTTTCCTCTTGCATTCACTAAGCAAACTAATGTAATCGTGTTATCAGATACTTTACTAAGTGGTGGGAATACTAAAATGAAAGGATTCTAGTCACTGAAAAAGAATAAAAGAGAAAGTATTAATTCTACATAAAAAGGGAGAACAACAAATCAAGAAAGTCTTTGCAGAGGAAATACATTTAAGCTGACTCTGGAAGGAAATTTGAATTTAGTTGTGTTACAAAAAGAGAAAGCCACATAAATGAACTATATGTTGCTAAANAAAGAGAAAGTATTAATTCTACATAAAAAGGGAGAACAACAAATCAAGAAAGTCTTTGCAGAGGAAATACATTTATGCTGACTCTGGAAGGAAATTTGAATTTAGTTGTGTTACAAAAAGAGAAAGCCACATAAATGAACTATATGTTGCTAAACTGCAAAGAAGATTTCAAAAACTGTGGTGCAGGTGTGTATGGATGTGCAGAGTAAATTAAAATGGAGATGAAGTGAAGGTTAGGGAGATTGGACCTAAATTGTGAGAAGCTCAAAAAAATTCCATTTTGAGGAATTTGAACTTGATCGTGAGGCAATTGAAAAGCTTTTAAATCCCTTCAAGCAGAAAATGGACATAATGCTGTCTGGTTTAGAAATTTAACTCTAGCAACAGTGTAGAGAATGAGATTGAAATGTGAAAGACTGAAAGTGTAGCGACCAGATAAGACTTCTGTAAGCTGTGTCGATGGGCTAACCAGAGCAGTGGAGACCCATTTGAATCAACAGGAGTTGATGAGCAGTGGGAAATTTGTGGAAGGAGATGTCAAAAATAACTTTAATGTAAATTTCTAGCCCTATTTCTGGTGTCATTAAAGTAAAATAGAGAATGCAGAAGAGGAAATTCATATGGAGAAGATAAAATATTGGAGCTACTATGTTTGTGACATTTATAGGGCATCCAAGTGGAGATATCCAGGAGAGTTGCCTAAGTTACAGATACAGATTTGGGAGTCAATAGAGAAAAAAGCAGAAGTAGTATTGTGGAAACAAGAAATACTGTAGAAGTATAAGGTTAAGATCTAAAACTAGTCATGATTGGTTAGATATACCCTGCGTCTAGCTTCTTTCCTGGGAAATCTTGTTTCCTTTGGGTTCCTTCCTCAGGTTGTCAACATACTATGTACACACTATGTATTTTCTCCCTCTTGCCTGGAATTATCTGAAGTTTAGTTAATTTAACCAAAAGGTATTAGTCATAGAAATCACCTTTGTTAGTTAAACTAAGCGTAGGGATATTCTCCTTAATTATTTTTTAATTAATGAAGGCATATCTTCATTTAGAGTGTTAATTCTAATAATCATGAAAAGTCAGAACAGCAAGACTTGAATTCTGCCTCATAAGTTTAGTGACCCTGGACAATTAACATTGATGAGTTTTTCTTGTCCTGAAAGGAGAACATAATAATCATGCTTGACCTTTTCCTTCTTTACTATAAAGCGGTCTGTGAGTTTTATTTTCCTTAGGTGTCTAATCATAACCAGCTGTACTCTAAGAATGTGAAATACTTAAGCACTTAAGTATCTATTTTAAACCTTCAGACCAGATAGTAATTGTTGCATTTGAAAAAAAGAGCTTACTGGAGAGGTAACACTACAGTAGCTGAAGAGGTAACTCATAAGCCTGTACTTATAATTTTTTCATTTTCATAATTGTGTGGAAATGCCACTGTATGATGGGCATTTGACATAGTAGAATATGGCACTACTATGTAGTGGCACCAAAGGAATTAAGTTGGTACTACTTTTGGCTTTTCCCTAGAACTTCCAGAACTTGAGTTCTTCAGTTGTTTTCAGTAGTTTTGGTAACTGTAATTCCAATACATGTTTCTTTGCATTGCCAAATAGTTTTTGATAAGCAGCTTGGTGGCTCAGACAGTAAAGAATCTGCCTGTGATGCAGGAGACTTGGATTCAATCCCTGGTTTGGGAGGATCCCCTGGAGAAGGGAATGGCTACCCACTCTAGTATTCTTGCCTGGAGAATCCCATGAACAGAGGAGCCTGGTGGGCTACAGTCCATGGTATCACAAAGAGTTGGACACAACTGAGCGACTGACACTTTGACTTTATTCACTACATATATGGAGCAGGGTGCATAATAAGACTAACTAAACTTAGTTGAATATAGTAAACACTTTTGGGGGATGTGAGGGGCTGGGATCTTAGTTCCTCAACCAGAGATTAACCCAGATCTTCAGCAGTGGAAGTGCAGTGTCCTAACTACAGGATTGCCTGGGAATTTCCAACACTAATTCCTTGATACCATCCATCAGTTTTTCAGTGTTAAAATTTTCAGTTATCTTGAATTTCATAAATGGCTTGTTTACTTATAGTAGTTTTATTACCTATGTGTAATTTTCTGCATTTTAAAGTTCCATTGAAATGCAAATGAAGATTTTTATCATTTGATTATACCTCAGATAATTAGCCATTACCCTATAGTCATTCACTAATTATATTCTCCTTTGGAAATCATTTTATGTGACTATATTCTTCCATTTATTTTCACAGAAGTTTTGTTGTTCAGTTGCTAAGTTATGTCCCATTCTTTGCAACCCCATGGACTGCAGCCTGCAGGATTTCCTGTCCTTTACTGTCTCCCAGAGTTTGCTCAAACTCAAGTGTGTTGATTTTGTGATGCCATCCAAACATCTCGTTCTGTGACGCCCCCTTCTCCTCTTGTACTCAGTCTTTCCCAGCATCAGGATCTTTTCCAATGAGTCAGCTCTTTGCTTCAGGTGGCCAAAGTATTGGAGCTTCATCTTTAGCATCAGTCCTTCCAAGTTAATATTCAGGGTTGATTTCTTTTAAGATAAACTGGTTTGCTCTCCTTGCTTTCCAAGGGATTCTCAAGAATCTTGTCCAGCACCACAGTTCAAAAGCATCAGTTCTTCGGCGTTCAGCCTTCTTTATGATCCAGCTCTCACATCTGTACATGACTACTGGAAAAACCGTAGCTTTGACTATATAGACTTTTGTCAGCAAAGTGATGTCTCTGCTTTTTAATACACTGTCTAGGTTTGTCATAGCTTTTCTTTCAAGGAGCAAGCTTTTCTGGCTTTTCTTTCTAGGTTTGTCATAGCTTTTCTTTTAATTTTGTGGCTGCAGTCATCATCCACAGTGATTTTGGAGGANTTTGTCAGCAAAGTGATGTCTCTGCTTTTTAATACACTGTCTAGGTTTGTCATAGCTTTTCTTTCAAGGAGCAAGCTTTTCTGGCTTTTCTTTCTAGGTTTGTCATAGCTTTTCTTTTAATTTTGTGGCTGCAGTCATCATCCACAGTGATTTTGGAGGATGAAAATAAAATCTGCCACTGTTTACGCTCTTTTCTTAAAGTATTATATATCTTTACTGCATATTTCATTTTTATAAAGTGTTGTAATGACTTTTCTCTGAAGCAGCATATCTGTTTTTAGGAACTTAAGTTGCAGATAATCACAGTTCATGAATCACAGTGTCAAACTAGAATGTCTAAAGTTTGATTTAGTTAATAGATTTTATATAATTTCTATACTATTTAAGAAAATAAATTATTTTTATTTTCTTTTGTTCCTCTGTAATTTCTTAATTTTTGCAGTGTTTATGCAGTATTTTTGTTGTTAGGAAAAGAGTTTTTAAAATAAAAATAGGCAGTGACTCATTTTTCTTTATTTCCCATCTTCTGTATTGCATTTTTAAGAAGATATATCTACTTAAAAATGGGATGGAAATAAAGGAGGAGAAATACCAGAAAATGAACTGTATAGGGCAAATACGTTTGAAATTTTTGTAACCTAATTTCGTGTATTTTAAAAAATCAATTCTGTATCATGTGTTTTTTTTTGACCAAAAAGATTTGATCCCAGCTTACCCAAAGTTAAATAACTCTTTTGACTTTGCTCCTAAAACTCCAGCCTCTGTTGGTATTAAGCTTTTTGCCATAAGCAGATGGTGTGCTGTGTTTCAGATCATTGCAGTTTGGAACATCCTTTGAGTGTACATGTTATGTATATGCTGAATTCAAATTCTATCCACAGTAAATATGAGGAGATAAGATTTTACATATACTTTAAAAGATTTTTCCTCTAAGCTTCAAAAGATTTTGAAAAATTAACCATTATGTATTTCAGGCAAGTTTTGTGGCATCTGGAAACCGAACAGATATTTCATTAGATGATCCCAACTTCTGGCAAAAATGGGCGAAAAAGGCAGAAATAGATATAGATGCCATCAGTGGTAGAGTAAGTATTTCCGTCCCTTAAAAAAAAAAGTTATGTTTTGGAATACTTTATTATTATAATATTTTCAGGTGTTCAACTATGTACTTCCTGAAATTTATCTGCATAAATAAATTGATACAAGGCAGTTAAATGATAACATATTTTACCAGGCACTGCTTCAATTTAATTCTTCAGGTACCTGACATGATAGGTCAACCTGATAGGTTGTAATACAGAGAGAGTTAAATTTTGGAGGTTATTTATGTCTTAAAATTATAATGTGTTTTTAAGTTTTCTAATTGTCTTCAAATAATGGATTACTTTTATTTCACTCTTTAACCTTCATTTTGCTTTTTTGGTGTTAGATCTCATTAATGATGATCTAGTCAAGGAGAAAAAAGAAATCAAGAAAGTGGCATTTTCAAATTCTGACAATTAAAAAAGTTTAAAATCCAGTTCTGCTTATGTACATGAATCTATTATGCTTAATAAATATTATGGAATTTAAAGAAAAAAGAAAGTGGCTTTTTAAACTTAAAACCCTTTGGAGTTAAGAAAGGGCCGAAAGCTAACTCATGGAACTGATAATATAACTGTTCACTTCTAAAGACACCTCTCTAATAATTTATAGGAATCAGTGTTTGTAAGTCTTACCTACTGTCAAAATAACTGCTAAATGGTTTAAAGAAACTTATTTTAAGCATTGATGCATGGGATCCATTTTAATAGATAGCATTTTAAAATGTAAAACTGTACAATGAAGAATAATGTGACTGCCAAATAATCATTACTGTTTAATATGTTTTGGAAATATGTTTAATTATGTGTGAAACATTATAAATAAGTAAATTAGAAAAGAGATGTTTATTAAAATATTACTGTTTGCATATTGGCATGTTTATATGCCTAAAATGTCAATGGCATCTGCAAACCACTATAAAATTAATGAATTAGTGAATTAACAGGATAGAGGATAAATATAACATTTAGCCTTCTTAAATATCAGTACTACCAGAAGTAGAAAATTTATGAAAGAGGAAATCTACTTCATAGTAGAAAAACTATTTAGAACACTTAGGGGTATACCTGCTGGTCATGTATGCTTTTAATAAAGTGAATTACCAAACTTAATTATAAGATTTGTCAATTAGAAAAACTATACATTTTAAACATTTTAAACTTGAGTTTAAACATAGAAATGCAATCCCAATCAAAAATGTTAACAATTTATTCATATAACCAAACAAAATCTAAAAATTCCTCTGAAATAATAAATATTCAAGAATATTAAATCAGCTGTTAGGAATCCGACTTGGCAATAATCACATGTTTAATGATAATGTGGTACAGTGATGTACATCGCTGCATTGTTCTTTTTAGGAAAAAGTTAGAAACTAATCAGTACTTTTATATTATCTAATGCAGTAAGTAAGAATCATCATGTAAATCCCTAAATCTCACTCAGAGCTCTGAAGCAGGATGCTTTAGTCACTAGGTCATGTCCACCTCTTTCCACCGGGCTCCTTTGTCCATGGGATTTCCCTGGCAAGAATACTGGAGTGGGTGGCCATTTCAGCCTCCATGGGATCTTCTCCACCCAGGGAACAAGCCCACATCTCCTGCATTGCAGGTGGATTCTTTACCACTGAGCCACCTGGGAAGCCCCTTAAGATACGATAGTTAACTTCAAAGAGTCAGAGAGAGAGAACAGTACTTCAGTGTGATCTTGGGTTATGATATTTCAAAAGTATATACTGATAAAAATAATACACAGACACTTGTGTATTTGTGCTGACTCCAGCTTAAGCACACTGTGAAGTAAGTACCATTCTTGTGCTATGACTAAAATGAATGAGACCGATGGACCACTGCTTTAATAGGGCTTATAAATTCTGGTAGGTATGTAAACAAATACATAAGATAATTTCTGAGATTGTAAGATGGTAGAGAATGCCTGAAGGAATGGAGATAGCATTAGGTAAAGTGGTCAAGGGCGATCACTCTGAGGGGACATCTGTCCTGAGACTTGAATGATGAGAACAAGCCAGCAATGTAAAGACATGAGAAATAAAATTGCAAGGTAGAGGGAATAGCAGTGAGTTATTGGTTGAAGTAAGCTTAGTGTGTTCCAGAAATAAAAATGGCTTTGTGTCAGAACATAGGGAGTTTTTGAGAGTGGTGACAGCTTAGGTCAGTGATGATAGATACGGCTCAAATCACTAGTATCTTATAGGTGATCTTTTGGAGTAAAGATTTTATAAATAAATGTATATAAGCATATAGATGGCTGCATAGTAAAGAACTTGCCCTCCAGTGCAGGAGACACAGGTCAATCCATGGGTTGGAAAGATCCTTTGGAGAAGGAAATGGCAACCCACTCTGGTATTCTTGCCTGGGAAGTCCCATGGACTGAGAAGTCTGGTGGGCTACAGTTCACAGGGTTGCAAAGAGTTGGATATGACTTAGCGACTAAACAACAGCATAGTCCTTTAACACTTGTGCAGTTATGTTTTCTGATTTATACATTGTTTAAAGTTTTTTATATTTTCCAGCAAGAAGTATCATGAAGACAGATGGGTATATATGTTTAAAATGTAAATCAATTTATAGGATGTAAATAAGTAGCATTAGAGGAAAAGGAATTATGTAAAAATCATGATTAGAATATTCAGTTAGCATTGGTGAAGCATTTTAATAATATGCTCTATATCAAGTAAACTCCAATTTGTGGTAAATGTATTTTTGAAACAACGTGAAAAATAGGAAATCAATTTATATTTTATCAACTATTTGATGGGAAAACATTCTGAATTAGAAATCACAAAGGAAATAATTGGCATATTCAAATGTATGGCAAAAAATTATGTAATGACAAAAGGTGCTGACTGGTGACTATTTGTAATAGAAGTATATATGAAAGTATATTTATTATATAAAAGCTGATGTATTATAGCTGATTCATGTTATACAGCAGATACTAACACAACATTGTAAAGCAGTTTAAAAGTGCTAATGAAAATTGATCACAGGTAGAAATAAATCAAAATCTTTACAGATTATGGGCCAAAAAAACTTGAAAATTTACTTAAGAAAATCAAACTAAGGTTTTTTTGCGGGGGTGGGGACAGAGGAAGGAACAACTCTTTCTTTTGTTTTTAATTAACTTGTATTGAAGTATAGTTGATTTACAGTATTGTTTTACTTTCACGTGCACAACAAGGTGTTTCCATTATAAATATATATATATATTTTTTTCAGGTTCTTTTCCCTTATAGGTTATTACAAAATATTGAGTATAATTCTCTGTGTTATACACTAGGTCCTTGTCAGCTTTTTCTTACATAGAAGATGCCAGTTAATAAATGTAGAAGGAATAAGAGAGATGAAAATCTCAATTAATCCACCCTGTTGATGAATTCTAAAATTAGTTTAAAATATAAGGAGAAGCTAAATTTCTATATATCTTTCAAAATATTTATTAATTACACAAGGAAAACTAGTAAGTTTGCAGTCGAAGAGCTTAATAGAGAAGGTTAGTGTCATGAGTAATGACATACTAACATTCTATAACCCATTAAATTCAGTGCCCTGTGTACATAACTTACTGTGGGATAGCAGAACCTGCCTGCTTTCCTTCCCCCGTCCCCTTACCGTCTCCTGCTCTCGGACTTGAACAGGACCTTGAATAGGACCTTTTCAGGTCCATTGCTCTTTTCGTCACTTATAATGCCATCTCTTTCTTGGATGCCTAGCAAACTACTTCTCATTCTTGAAAATCTCTTTCAAGAATCACTATTTTGTAAATCATTCTGACTTTTTTGTACCCATCTTGTATCATAACGTATTGTATCCTGAAAAAGCATTTGTTTACACATTAGTCTGAGCCTTAAGGCTATCAGTTTCTCCTGAGCAGAAAACTGTCTTAGTCACAGCTACGCCTGCAGCCCATAACATAGTGCCTAACTTAGAGAAATTGCTCAATAAAGGTAAAAGTTTGTCAACTTACGTTGTTTTGAATGAATTAAAGTGCATTGAACGTAGTGAGGTTCATACACTTACTGCCTTGCTTGTTGTATATTCAGTTCACTTCAGTCACTCAGTCGTGTTGACTCTTTGAGACCCCATGAATTGCAGGATGTGGATTAGTGTGAGTCTTTGGGAACACACTGAAACATGATTCCAGATCCATTTAAAAAAAAGTGTACCCTTTGACCAATATTTGTATTTCTGGATATTTCACTTCTTTGGACTTATCTTTAGGATAAAGTATGAAGATTTACTTTAGCATTGTATATTTTAAAAATTGAAGACAATCTAAATTAAATTATGAATTAATTAGGTAAAGAAAATGATTATGATACATAAATTCAGTTTAAAATATAGTTTATGGTTGTTGTAGAAGCACAGTATAATAATTTTCAGATTAATAATAAAGTAATATGCCAAACTCTTTTTATCCTATGATTGTAATATGAATTTACGACAAATGGTAATAAGGATTTTAAAGAAATACTAAAAATTTTAAGTTGATTTGGTAGGTCAAAGGAATCGTTAGTATTTTCTTTCTTCTGGCTTTGTGTAATTATTTTGTTGTTTGTACAGCTTGAAAGGTAAAAATGTAAAATATTGTTACAAGCAAAATAGTAAAAGGACCTTCAAGTAATAGCTGTTAAATTTTACAGAACAGCTTGGTTATTGACACTCCAAGAATTAGGAAGCAGACAAGACCCTTCAGTGCCACAAAAGATGAGTTAGCTGAATTATCTGAACCTGAAAGTGAAGGAGATGAAAAGCCCAAACTTCGGAGACCCTGTGAGCGTTCGAATGGCTATGGAAGAACTGAATGCTTTAGAGTAGAGAAAAATCTGCTAGTTTATGGGTAAAATATTATTTTTAATGTTTACTGTTAATAGTCTGGTATATAAATTATAGGAAACATATACTATAGTATACCTTTTGCCTTGTTAGAATCAATAAAATTATTTTTAAAGTATCATGTATTTATATATTTAACATATTTAATAGAATGATGAGATACCTTAAATTTTAAAATTATAAATGTATTGCTAATGTCAAACTCCTTACTGTTCTCAGATTTGCATATTCAGTAACAAAATGGATAATTTTTTGTTATCCATTATTGAATAAAATATACTAGAAATTACCATGATTCTGCATTTTATTCAATGGGGACAAAAAAACTTTATTAGGTAAATCCCGTTAATGACAAGATGTGTTTTTTGCAGTTTTCAGGCCTTTTATCCATGAGTTATGTTTTTCTCTAGGATTTCATCCAATATTAATGTAAATATACCTTTTTTTTAAATAGATGGGGCCGATGGAGAGAGATTCTGTCTCACGGCCGTTTTAAAAGGCAGCTAAATGAGCATGATGTAGAAATAATTTGCCGAGCCCTCTTAGCATATTGCCTTGTTCACTACCGAGGAGATGAGAAAATTAAAGGCTTCATATGGGACCTCATTACTCCAACTGAAGACGGGCAGACACGAGAGCTGCAGAATCATCTAGGTAGGAGCATACTTTATTTCCTTTTTAAATTCAGCTCTAGTTGTATAACTAGCACTTAACATAGTACCCTGTAAAATACTGAAGTATCTCAGATAACGGTAAAGAACTCTTAACCTTCCCTCTCAATACAAGTCCCAAGTTGGAAAAGACTAGTCTGAGTTTTGTATATTGCTATCAAACATTCTGTTGGTTTACAAGTTGTTGACCCAATAGTATTTCTTAGAGGTTGTCCATCTGTATCCATGTAGATCTGTTTTATCTTTTAAACTCCTGCTTAGTAGTCCATAGTATGGATATTTCTTAATTCATTTAGCATCTCCTTTAATGATGGATGTTTAAGACGTTTCCAGTTTTAGACAATTGAAAAACAGGTATCACTGAAGATCCCTGTACATTGCTTGTTGTGCACAGGAACAGATCTTTCTCTAAAGTAAATATCAAGAAATGGAATTTTGAATTACAGCATATATACATCCTTAGCATCTAAAATGTGGTCTGTGAGCCTTTCCTGGGAGCTTTTTAGAAATGCAGAATCTTAAACCACAGACTTACTGCATCAGAATCTACATTTTAACAAGGTCCTCAGCAGTTAGTATGTGTATTAAAATTTGGAAAACAGTGATATCCATTTAATTTTTTTTTACTATTTTAATTTGCCATCAAATGTGGCTGTTCCAACTTATAGTCTTATCAAAGAGCTGGAAATTTTTCTTCGTAATCTTTGTAACAGAATTTCTTTTTTGCATAAAATAACTGAATTTTCTATAAAGATAAAAATGATGCTGCTGCTGCTAAGTCGCTTCAGTTGTGTCCCACTCTGTGCGACCCCATAGATGGCAGCCTACCAGGCTCCCTCGTCTCTGGGATTCTCCAGGCAAGAACACTGGAGTGGGTTGCCATTTCCTTCTCCAATGCATGAAAGTGAAAAGTGAAAGGGAAGTCACTCAGTCGTGTCCAACTCTTAGCAATCCCATGGACTACAGCCCTTAAATTTGTGTTACAGTTTTCTTCCCTTTAATCAACAAATAACCTGTCAAAGCACCTGTCATATGCTTCTTTGCAAAGTACTGGGAAAATGAGAAGGAACAACACAGACAAGATCCCCTAGCTCATGAACCTTACATTCTGGTCAAGCAGAGTTAAGACTATATGGATCTTTGTGAGCAAAGTGATATCTCTGCTTTTTAATGTGCTATCTAGGTTTGCCATAGCTTTTCTTCCAAGGAGCAAGTGTCTTTTGATTTTTGTGGCTGCAGTTACCATTTTCAGTGATTTTGGAGCCCAATAAAATGAAATTACCTAAATACTTTTAGATTATTATGAATACTATGAAGGAAATAAACCAGGGACTGAAATTGAGAACAGCAGAAAGCATGTGGTTTAGATTTGGCGTGGTCATTGGGGTTCTATCCCAATAGGAGGGAATGAAATTATTAATGTGAAGAGCTGATTTCTGGTAAAGATGGAAGATTGTGTATATTACACAAATATAATTTCATTCTTCCTTGAAACCCAACTTAAATGTCAATAAAGAGGGAAAAAATCAAGGCATTAAGCTTGATGAAGTATACAGGTAAAACTTCTAGTGTCTTAAATAGTAGAAGGGAAGGAACTGGAGAGGGTATCTATAAATCAGTAGTTCACAACCAGACATGATTTTGTGCCCCAGTCTTGCTCTCACTCTGGGTTGTTACAACTTTGAGGATGTTAATGGCATCTAATGGGTAGAGGCCATNATATATACATCCTTAGCATCTAAAATGTGGTCTGTGAGCCTTTCCTGGGAGCTTTTTAGAAATGCAGAATCTTAAACCACAGACTTACTGCATCAGAATCTACATTTTAACAAGGTCCTCAGCAGTTAGTATGTGTATTAAAATTTGGAAAACAGTGATATCCATTTAATTTTTTTTTACTATTTTAATTTGCCATCAAATGTGGCTGTTCCAACTTATAGTCTTATCAAAGAGCTGGAAATTTTTCTTCGTAATCTTTGTAACAGAATTTCTTTTTTGCATAAAATAACTGAATTTTCTATAAAGATAAAAATGATGCTGCTGCTGCTAAGTCGCTTCAGTTGTGTCCCACTCTGTGCGACCCCATAGATGGCAGCCTACCAGGCTCCCTCGTCTCTGGGATTCTCCAGGCAAGAACACTGGAGTGGGTTGCCATTTCCTTCTCCAATGCATGAAAGTGAAAAGTGAAAGGGAAGTCACTCAGTCGTGTCCAACTCTTAGCAATCCCATGGACTACAGCCCTTAAATTTGTGTTACAGTTTTCTTCCCTTTAATCAACAAATAACCTGTCAAAGCACCTGTCATATGCTTCTTTGCAAAGTACTGGGAAAATGAGAAGGAACAACACAGACAAGATCCCCTAGCTCATGAACCTTACATTCTGGTCAAGCAGAGTTAAGACTATATGGATCTTTGTGAGCAAAGTGATATCTCTGCTTTTTAATGTGCTATCTAGGTTTGCCATAGCTTTTCTTCCAAGGAGCAAGTGTCTTTTGATTTTTGTGGCTGCAGTTACCATTTTCAGTGATTTTGGAGCCCAATAAAATGAAATTACCTAAATACTTTTAGATTATTATGAATACTATGAAGGAAATAAACCAGGGACTGAAATTGAGAACAGCAGAAAGCATGTGGTTTAGATTTGGCGTGGTCATTGGGGTTCTATCCCAATAGGAGGGAATGAAATTATTAATGTGAAGAGCTGATTTCTGGTAAAGATGGAAGATTGTGTATATTACACAAATATAATTTCATTCTTCCTTGAAACCCAACTTAAATGTCAATAAAGAGGGAAAAAATCAAGGCATTAAGCTTGATGAAGTATACAGGTAAAACTTCTAGTGTCTTAAATAGTAGAAGGGAAGGAACTGGAGAGGGTATCTATAAATCAGTAGTTCACAACCAGACATGATTTTGTGCCCCAGTCTTGCTCTCACTCTGGGTTGTTACAACTTTGAGGATGTTAATGGCATCTAATGGGTAGAGGCCATAAGTGCACAGGCAGCACCCACAGTAAGAAACTGTGCAGCTCAACATAACAGTAGTGCCAAGATTGAAAAGCCTGCTATAATCTGAAAGAGACTGAAATGTCCTCAGCCAGGCATAATGGATGAGCCTTATTTGGATCCTGATTGAAAGCAGCAGCCCAGGGGAAATTTTTCTGTTATTTTTATTAGATAATTATAAATTTGAATACTAAATATTAAGCATTTCTTGGGGCTGACTATTGCAAGGTATTGTAATTTTTTTTTAAGGAAGTCTTTTGCATGTGTTAAAAGATGCGCAGACATTTATTAGAGGTGATTATTGTCTTCAGTTAATTTCAAAATAGTATTGGAGGTTCGGGAGCAAACATAATATAGATGAACTAAAATTGGCCATGAATTGATAATAAAGATGGAAGATAGGACCCGACGCTCCATCGTATTATTCTATCTATTTTTGTGTATGTCTAATTCCATAATTTAAAAATAAATAAGAATAAACCTTTAAAAGTAGACAGGGTGGGAAACAAATTTTGGAATCTTGGAGTGTTAGATAAGTGGTAACTAACTTAACCAACCAGAGAGAACTGGATCTTAGGTCACCATTAGGAAAGGGCAACAACCAGTTGATTTTACTTAATAGATTATCCAAAAGTTTCAAGAGTTTGTGCCATCCATGACCTCTGAAAGTGGGTATAAAAGACAGGGGCTTTGATTAAATGTTGTCTAAAAGGGAGATCAGACCCCATAAATACCCTCTTCAGCTCCATGTAGCCATGATATGAAGACTGACTGAATGTTTATTCTCTAGAGAAAATAAAATAAGATGTGTATTTCATTGGCATTTGCAACATGGACTTACCAAATGGCTGTTGAATTAATATGTATAATGGACAGTGTCATACTCAAGGAAGAAAACTAAGAAATTTTCCTTGGTTAATCTGACCAGAGAAAAACCTAAAGATAATGATAGGAAAAAGCCAGCCAGATTACCCTTCAAAGAGTCCACAGTCAACTCCATTCATTCAGATGGCCAGTCAGTTTTCCTTTCATTCTTAAATATGAGCAAATAACCAAGAGTATCAGACATCTGAGGAAAGTCTCCAACATGAATGAGAGATTAAAAAATTGCTAAAATGTAATAGTAGGAAACAGACTATAAAAAGAAAAGTTTTTAAATATTAATATTTGAAAAGATACTTCAAGTATACCATGATTTTGAAAGAAGAGTAAACACACTCTTGCAAAACAGATCGTTTAGCCACAACTTACACTTTTGTAACTAAGGAAGCAAAAAGTATAGCACAGGGAAAGGTTTGATCTTTTGGTTTTTACATTTAGAAAAAAAATGTTTTGGAATATAGGGGTAATCAGAATTACTAATTAGAGATATTAAATTGGGTGTTTGGCAGAAATTGTGTTAATATGTGTGGAGTCATTGTATTGATTTATCTTGTAATTCAGTTAATATTGATACCATTAACATTTCAAAGATCTCTGTATAGCCTCCAAAGACCTCTGAAAGCCTCCAGAAGTTGCTTGCATTGTAAAAATGTTTCAAACTGAAAATCTTTATACAAATTATCCCTGATTTCACCTGTCCTCATTTCAACAGGCCTGTCAGCCCCGGTACCAAGAGGTAGAAAAGGGAAGAAAGTAAAGACTCAGACAAGCTCATTTGATATACAAAAAGCAGAATGGCTTCGAAAGTACAATCCTGAGCAACTACTTCAAGATGAAGGCTACAAAAAACATATAAAACACCACTGTAATAAGTAGGTAGTAGGGTATTTTTAACACAACTCATTAAGAGTTTACTTTTCTGAATTTTAACAATCTTAAAGCATGCTGATTTGGAGTACAGAGACAGTGTGGTCTAGGACCAATCCTAATCTTAATCTTACAAGGTGTCCTTCAGCAAATCATGGTACCTCTTGTGTCACTTTTCATCAACAGAGAGAGAAATAAAACTGACCTCCAAGTGATCTCATTGTATCTTTCTTGGCTCTTAAATAATGATGATTGTGAAGATTTTGGAGAAACCTATTATATATATAGATGGTAGTAATGGGGTTAATTTAATCAGGAGTGATTATTATTATTTCATTATAAAAATTCTGTATACAAATCCTTTTTTAATTTTAACCCCATGGATGAATTTTCTTTAATGATGATTAATGTCTTTTGATTTTTTCCCTTCATTTTTAGAGTTTTGCTTCGTGTAAGAATGCTGTATTATCTAAAGCAAGAAGTCATTGGAAATGAGTGTCAGAAAGTTTTTGATGGAGTTGATGCAAGGTAAATAACATGTTAATATTTAGTTTTTAGTAACATGATGAGGCAAAAGTTAAATGACTAGGAAATTATATATTAGGTGGCTCTTCAGTGAAATTTACAGAAAGGAAAATCTACCAAATTTAGAGTAATTCTCGTCAATTTGTTGCCTTTTGTCAATAATCTCATTGTTGGCTCTGTCACCGAAAATTATGAGTGAAAATAGCAGCAGTAGTAGCTTGCTACTACCATGTGAAGTGAAAGTAGCTCAGTCGTGTCCGACTCTTGGCGACCCCATGAACTATACAGTCTGTGGAAGTCTCCAGGCCAGAATACTGGAATGGGTAGCCTTTCCCATCTCCAAGGAATCTTCCCAACCCAGGGATCAAACCCAGATCTCCCACATTGCAGGTGGATTCTTTACTGGCTGATACACAAGGGAAACCCTCCTTTCTGGTCGTGGTGGTTAAACAGCTTATTTGTGTTTAATCATATTTGAGATGAATGATCACAAGTTTGAATTGAGTCATTTGACAGGGCTTGTGTGATTTTCTCCAGCAGTGTTCAACTGCTTAGTTATAGGCAAAAAGGTAAGTGGATTTTTAGGTTTAACATGAATTAGGGTTGTGTCATGTATGTAGGGCAGAGGGAAAAGCCGGCGAAGAATTTTAGTGAGCACAGTGCTGGACTACAGAATGCTTATTTATAATGAGGAAAGTGGGGGATGAAACTGGGGAAGAAAGTGATGATGGTTAGTAAGTGGTAAGATGGGGGACACCATGATGAAGCTAGAGAATTATAGTGAAAAGTACCCAAGGTAATTGAGTTGGAAGGAACTGACAGTAGGAATTCAGATTGAAGGGATAATGCTGCTGTTGGTGATGGTAAGATTAAGTATATGACTATGTGCATGTGTGGCTGTGGTTGAGAGAAAAAAAAAGATGATGTAAAGATCAAGGAACTGAGAGACCAAGTATTGGATGGATCACATGAGGATGCATGAGTCCCTCATTGTAGTAAGAGGGAGGAAACTTAAATTTTAGGGCTCTTACTACCATATCTAAGCCCTAAAACTGTAATTCTCTAGCTTCATCATGGTGTTTGGTGTCCCCATGTTACCACGTACTATTCATCATCACTTCCATCCCCTACTTTCCTCATTATAAATAAGCATTATGTAGTCTAGTACTGTACTCACTAAAATTCTTTGCCTGCTTTTCCCTCTGTTCTACATACATGACACAATCCCAATTCGTGTTAAGCCTAAAAATCCATTTACCTTTTTGCCTATATCTGAGCAGTTGAATGTTGCTGGAGAAAATCACACAAATTCTGCCAAATGACTCACTTCAGATTTATGATCATTAATCTCAAATGTGATTAAACACAAATAAGCTGTTTAACCAACATGACCAGAAAGTTCATTTACCGGTTCTTCAAGAGGACCATTCCATACCTCTCTCCTCAAACCATCTTCCTATCCTACTAGCATCCCCTCCAATAATGACTTTGGTATATATTTCATGAAGAAAATAGAAACAGACAAGAGCCACCTTCAGTTCTACTTGTCGTATGTGTCCCCCTATTTATTCCTTCTCTCAGGATGCCCTAGAAATCCTCCTCCTCATCCTCCTAAGAGCAGCCCTTAAGCTTGGAAGTCATCTCTTACCTTTTCAAGATTTTACACTTTTGTTTCCTGAATCATTTCCGCCACTCTTTACTGAATCATTCTCTTGGCCTATATGCATTCCTTAATATCATTCACTTTAAAAAGAACAAAAAACCCACTATAGTATACATACATCCTTCTAATCCATTTCTTTGCTGTCCTTCATAAAAAGAGAGCTCTATAGGTTGATAATCTTACACCTCTTTACTTTGCATTTTCTCTTCAGCCCGTTCCACTTAATCTTATATCTCCACTCTCTAACTGAAATGATTTTTAGTAAGGCCGCTAATAACCTACAGTGTGAAGTTTAGATGTCTCTGAACCTACTCTATTTCTCCCTTCTTGAAATGATGTCTTCAGGAGACATCAATGCTGCTACGCCCACCTGGTTGTTCTTTTTTCTTCATTGGTCTTCTTATTTTCCTTTGCTAGCTCTTACTCTTCTAATAGAGGCTTCCCAGGTAGCTCAGCTTTTAAGCATCCATTGGCTAATGCAGGAGACGCTGGTGCGATCCCTGGGTCAGGACGATCCCGTGGAGAAGATTATGGCCACCTACTCCAGTATTCTTGCCTGGAAAATCCCGTGGACAGAGGAGCCTGGCAGGCTACAGTTCACAGGGATGCAAAGAGTCGGATGTGGCTGAGAGACTAAACAACAGCAGCTCCTGATTGGGCTCCAGATGTTGGATTGGTCAAGAGCAGTGTCCTCAGCTTGCTTTTCTTGCCTGTTCTTTCTCCTTAGGTGAACTTATGCAGCCTCATCATATCAAATATGATCTATACATAGATGACTGTCATATTTACATATTCATCCCAGACCTTTCCCCTCAGCTCCATAGTCTAGAGCAGCTGCCTCAAACATTTCCACTTGAAATATCTAATTAACATCTCAGTCTTCCCCTGCATCTTCCAAATCTTCTGTCTCCTTTTGTTCCCTCCCCACCTTCCCACATTCGGGCCTTCTCCATCCTAGTAAATCTACTTCCCAGTTGCTCTGGTATTATTCTTGATTATTCTCTTCTCCCCAAACCCTACAGGAAGACTTATTAGCTTGACAAAGTATATGCGAAGTCTGAGCACTTTTTCACTCTTTGCTCTGCTGACTCCCTAGTCCAAGCCACCATTATCTCATGTTTAGACTTTTGCAGTGGCCTCCTTATTGAGTCTCTTTGCCTCTTCTTTTTCAAGAGTAGTTGGATTTTTGTTGTTGCTCTTTTGGCACAGCCCCATGATTTGCAGGGTCTTAGTTCCCCAACCAGGGATTGAACCTAGGCCCCCTGCAGTGGAAGCACAGAGTTCTAACCACTACTGGACTGCCAGGGAATTCTCATATTTGCATCTTTTGCCTCTCTACAGTTGTACCTTGATACAGAAACCCAGAGTGATCTTTGTAAAGCAAAAATCAGGCCAAGGCTCTCCTCTTCTTAGAACCTTCTCATTTCTCTTAGAGTGACCTACAAGTCTGGGCCTTCTACCTCCATTCTGTCCTTCATCCACAATGTTCCACCAGCATGTTAGGCTCGTTTTGTGCTGTTTCCCAGTGCAGTACTCTTTCCCCTCGTTTTCCACAGAAGTGCCTGCTCCCATCATGCAGGTCTCAGCTTAGGTTTCACCTCTGCAGATAGGCCTTCCCTGCCCGCCCTAGCTAGAGCAGCCCACTGGTCACTGACTGTGACCTAACCTTATTTTATCTGATTCATGATGTCTACTAGTATTAACAATTGTATTTATTTTTAAATTGTATTTCTCCTGCCAGTACAATTTAAGCTGACTGAAGGTGACATCTGCTATCTGTCTTATTGATGATCATATTCCTAGCCCCAAGAACCTAGAAAATAGTAACAATCAGTAAATATAATTTGTTGTTGACTGATCCTAGGAACTGTGATCTTTGAATTATCCTCTTTCATTATTCTCTCCTTCACTGGTTTCTCATTTGGGTTTTATTTGGATTTTAACATATTCATATCTCTCAACATAATCCCTCATTGCCTCCAGGCCTTTGCATTCTTGGGGCAACATTCTCTTTCCCATTTTCCTCCCTTCTCCCTCTCTTACTGCTCAGACGACATCAAATCAGCCTCCCTGTCTTCTCAACTGGGTACCTTGTCACAGCACTCATCACAGGTATTGAAGAGGTTTTGCAGATACTTCTTCAAAAGGGCAGGGATCTGTCTTTCTTATTATTGCCATTGTTAGCACCTAGTGAATACTGTTTATATCTATTTTGAACGGATGATCTGGCCAGGGGAAATCAGAGGCTTTATGCAAGAGATTGCAGACATTAACAACAGGAGTATATGCACCTTATTGTATTCCTTTCCCCAGCAGTTAACGAACACTTAACATGCACATGGCACGTTTAAACCATGAGGTATATACTGAGTGCCCTTTACTAGTCGCTCCATCGTGTCGGACTCTGTGACCCCCACGGACTGTAGCCCACCAGGTTTCTCTGCCCATGGAATTCTCCAGGCGAGAATACTGGAGTGGATTGCCATTCCCTTGTCCAGAGGAGCTTCCCACCCTAGAACCCTGGTCTCCTGCATCGCAGGCAGATTCTTTACCATTTGAGCTTCAGGGAAGTCTGTAAAGTGAAAGTCACTCAGTCCTGTCCGACTCTTCAGGACTGCATGGACTATACAGTCTGTGGAGTTCTCCAGGCCAGAATACTGGAGTGGGTAGGTTTTTCCCTTCTCCAGCGATCTTCCTAACCCAGAAATTGAACTGGAGTCTCCTGCATTGCAGTCGGATTCTTTACCAACTGAGCTATCAGGGAAGCCTCCTTTACTCTTTAAAAGAAGGAAAAAACCTTCCACCTCAGATGTCACAGTGTTTTGAGCTTAGAGTGCCACCTGCTGGTTTGTATAGGGAAATACAGTATCTGCCCCACTTGATAAATTCCCCTTTGGGTATCCTGTCCCCAGTGTCCTTTCCTCTTTTTCCTTTATCATTTTGTGCTTCTGCTTTGATTAATCCTGACTAAGAATGCAATCAAAACGAAATATCTTCTTTAACTGTATTTTTCCTCATCTGTTTTTCAGCTTTTGCCATATCACAGAAAAACCTCTCTTCCTTTTTCTGCACTAAACTAAAAAATATTGTGATTGTGACTTCTGTTTTTAAGCAAAATAAGATATAATGAGATGTGCATTTTAGAATGCTGAAAAATGTCTTTCAGTCTCCTGGCAAAACATGAAAAATAAAAAGGGATTTCCTTATGTTTTATTTACTTATTAAACTTATAACTCTTTCTTTTTCATTGTCAGTGTTATTAATGCTATATTAGTGCTTAAGTATTAGGTTCTTGTTAACCAGACCAGAAACATTGATCACTTATTTAATATCTGTATGAAAGTTTATTTTGAGTTCCCAAAGATAACCAACTTATAGATGAACTTTTGTCACACAACTTAGGAAACTCTTCCTATCTTACATCCATAGTCCTTTGTTAATTTATAAAATTTATGATGCTAAGATGAAGAGATGAAATGCAACTAAATTTGTGGAGTTTTTTTATGTGTTGTATCTTTAAATCATATCTGTGATTCTTTGAAAACTGATAATTCATTAATTTCGTAGAGAAATTCTCAAGTAGAATTTTGATTCCCTGGGATATTATGCTGTGCTTAACCACTCAGTCGTGTCCGACTCTTTGCAACCCACTGGAGTATAGCCTATTAGGCTCTTCTGTTCATGGGGATTCTCCAGGCAGAAATACTGGAGTGGGTTGCCATGCCCTCCTCCAGGGAATCTTCCTGGCCCATGGATCGAACTCAGGTCTCCTGCATTGCAGGTGGATTCTTCACCCTTTGAACCAACAGGGAAGCCCAAGAATACTGGAGTGGGTAGCCTGTCCCTTCTCCAGGAGACCTTCCCAACCCAGGAAACAGACTGGGGTCTCCTGCATTGCAGGAAGATTCTTGCCAGCTGAGCTACTGGGAAGCCCTATTCAATCTCTGCCTCTTTGGCTGTTGAATGCAATATAAGAATGACATATATTTATATAAAAATTAGTGATATTTGCTAATCCTTATCAAACATTATTAACTCTGTGCTAGGCTGAAGGAGACAGTGGCTTGAATCTCTGTGGTAAAGAAGTGAACATTTCAGTCCTTTTATGCATGGCATCTTTCCCTTTTTAGAGGTATATATTACTTTAGAGGTGTGTTACTCACAGAATGTTTTTGGGAAAATAATAATTTCAAGTGATAAAGGAAAAGAAAGTTATATTTATAAAAATTATAAGTGCTATAGTTGCCTTATATTAGTGAAAACCACCAAATTACCAGAGCATCATGGATTTATCATTGTGTTTTTATTAACTTAATCATATTATCATTTTGTGGCTTGGTATTATAAACAGCATAAAAATAGCACTTTGAGTGTTTTCATCAAATTATTAATCAAAAAACTTGCATTTTCCTCTAGTTATAAGCAGTGCTTCATTTTTCAGTGTGACTTCCTAGCAATTGTTGCTGTTGCTGTTCAGTCACTCAGTCGTGTCCAACTCTTTGCGACCCCATGGGCTGCAGCCAGGCTTCCCTGTCTTTCCCTGTCCTTCCATCTCCCAGAGTTTGCTCAAACTCATGTCCATTGAGTCGGTGATGCCATCCAACCATCTCGTCCTGTCGTCCCCTTCTCCTTCTGCTTTCAATCTTTCCCAACATCAGTGTCTTTTCTAATGAGTGGGCTCTTCGCATCAGGGAGCCAAAATATTGGCGCTTCAGCTTCAGCATCAGTCCTTCCAATGAATATTCAGGATTGATTTCCTATTCCTAGCAATAGCAGTCTAAGAAAGACATAACTTGTTTTACAGCGTAGAGCAATTGATTTTCTTTTTTAGGGGCTCAGTCTCCTCATATACAGAATAAAATATTTGAACCAGATGATTTTGGCCACATTGTTTGCTGACATAATCAGATAGAACCTTTTGTCTGTATCTGAAGGAAATCAGTGGAAAGAATGTTATTCCTTAAGGATAACGTAAACCTGTTGAAACTTACTTCTTCTGTTGTGCTTAAGAGTATTAATTCATTTTATGCTATCTTTGTAGTTATTGTGCAGTTTTATAATTTTAATTATAAATTATATATATAATTTTAATTGGTGATAATTGTGGGAAATAATAAAATAAAGTTATATCCTCTCTTTGGTAAAAACCACAATGCTTTTTAGAAGCTGTGTAAAATTTTGCCTCCTCTTAGACTTGCTTATAGTAACTCATAAAGTCATATCATGCTTTTTTTTAAGTGACATTGATGTTTGGGTCCCAGAACCAGACCACTCAGAAGTTCCAGCTGAGTGGTGGGATTTTGATGCTGATAAGTCACTCCTTATTGGAGTTTTTAAACATGGTAAGTGAGAATTAAGATAGGTAGAGTCTTCATCTCTGTATACTGTTAAGTAGCCATGTCTTAATTTATTGATTTCCACTTACAGCTTTATTTCAGTAATAGCCATTGAATATACTATATAAAGCATGCACTCTCAAACTGTCCATCAGTCACTACATTTTGTTATGAGTGGGTGGCATATATAAACTGCTTCTCCCGGACATGTCTCATGTAACATTCCCTCTCAGGAAGAGTTTTTATGTGAAATTTGTTGCGTGTGATCAGTTTTTCCTCTTTTTCAGTTTAACTGATAAATTTAATCTAGATTCCTAAATATACTTAGTCAGACCATGTAATGTTTGTGATAATTTCTAGAAAATGTTTAACTTGTATCATTTTAATATATGGTCCCTTTAGTCCAGAACATCAGCCATCATAAATATGAGAAATACTTACATGTTTTTCTTCTTTTTATCCTTTTTACTTACAAAATTGGCGGTCCCTCTAGGTTATGAAAAGTATAACACTATCCGAGCAGACCCAGCATTGTGCTTCTTGGAAAGAGTGGGAAAACCTGATGAGAAAGCAGTTGCTGCGGAACAGAGGGCAAATGATTATATGGATGGGTATGTGCATTTCAGAAGCATGAGTTCTCTGTATATCTCTGTCAACATCAGCGTGTTCTATGTCAGTGATGTTTCTCTTTAAATAAAGTAGTAGTAAGAGATTCTGGAGTTTACAATCCAAACGAGCTAATGATAGTCTAATAAATCAGCGCTTGTGAAACAGAGTGTGAATGAAGAAAGAGACTGGACCTTCCCCACACCCATTCATTTGATGAATTCTTCACTTGTCCATTCTTAGTAGTCACAGCAGTTAAGACCATAAAATTTTGAAGGTGTGAGAGAGAAGGCGGCGGCTAAGCATACACAATTGAAGAGAAATATGATGTTCATTATACCTGTTTCTTTTCTCACCGACAGCAAAAGAGACTGTGTTAAGATTAATATCAAATTTATAAGTGAACTTGAGGGTAATTAGAGTAAAGTAGAACTAGCTTTCTTCTGACTTGCCATGTAATTGCCTTCATGCTAATAGACTTGAGCTCCTCTGGCTAAAGAACAGAGACTTCAGTCTGACCTTTAAAACATATTAAAAAGTCTTTCCAACAGTACCCCATTTGTTTGTCCAGCCAAGGTAGATTTGAAGTTCGGGAACAATAATTATGGCATTTGTTGGTATTTAACAGGGATGTGGAAGATCCAGAATACAAACCTGCCCCAGCTATCTTTAAAGATGATATAGAGGTATGCTTTGGATCGTGTTTTTAAGTCATCAATTCTAGTTATCTTTGTTTTCTTTTGTTTGCTTTTTCTTTTGTGTGTTTTTCCTTCATATGTTTTTATTATGCATCATTTCTCAGAAGTTAGTGACCAGCTTAGGTTGCCAGACATCACAAATAAGCATTTAGAATTTGCTTGATCTCCTCTTCTAGACAAGCTGGAGACTGGTTTGGACATATGGATGAAATGGAACTTGCCAACATGCTACACTGCTAGGAACCAAAAAACACAGTGTTCAGGGACAAAATCCCAAAGCAGAGTGAAAACTAGATACTAAAGGTACACAGCAACAGGTAGAAACTGTGCCTTCATAAAACAGCTTGAAATAGAGGGTAGAGCCTAGAGGAACTTTGAGTTGCTAAAGCACAGTCCCAAGTGTTCTATTTATAGAAAGTCAAAAGGAAGAAAAAGAGTTGTTGAAATTGGAGAAATGATATTAAAAGAGGAGAGGGATTTCTCCAGTATTTCTGAGAACATAGAAAAGACTAAACAATGCTGTGGCTGTCAGGTAGGATTTGCTGGCCTCGGTTGCCAGGGGAATGGGATGTTGGTGTGGTGCCTACATGAGGAAGAAAAATGAGGTTTAGGCCAGTGTGTACCAGTGAGAATGATACCCAGTAAAATCAGAACCCTTAAAGGGTAGTACTTTCTGCCAAATTGCACATAAAAACATAGAAATTTATCTCAGCAAGGGCTTCAGGTAAGGAGAAAATTATCTCCCCTGAGAACTCATAACCATAGGCCTACCTTTTCTTGAGTTTATGGTTTGATTTTTTTTTTTTTTAATCTGCATGGTCCAGGAATTCTCAAGGCAAAAAATGTAATATAAAAAGAGATCCTAAGCTGGTAATACACTTGAGGTACCTGGTGAAAGAAAACAAACAAAGATAAAGAACTAATAGAAGAAACAACTTCAGTTGAGATTATATTTGCGTTCTGAAGATAAAAGCCTTCCATGAAATAAGGTCAAAAATCCCAAACTTCATCTATGAGGAGTACTTTACCATGAGTTAACGTTAGCAAATACAACGAAGAACAAGATTAGATCTCTAAGAATTTCTAATAATAGATCTCCTGAAATAGAAACTAAATAAATTTTTTACTGATTAAAGACATTAAAGAAAGAACTAAGAACAAAAGAAAGCATATGATTTTAAAAGGGACATGTGAAGGAGAATTATATGTAACTTTAGAAGTGGAAAATATTGACCTTGAAATTTAAAACTCAACAAATAAGTTAAACCTTGTGCTGGAGAAGCAAATTAGACACAGTTCATGAAAGAAGAAATTATTTATAATATAGAGGAAATTATCCATAATGTAGCATGATGAATCAGTTTGAGCCAAAAAGAGAGAAACCACATAGTAATTTCAACAGGGCAAGCTTGACCTAATGACTTACTGATAGATACAATCAGATAGAGGAATTAAAATAATGAGAGAGAGACTAGAAAGAAGTGTTGAAAACTCTGAAGAATGTAAGAATAGGCACTGCTCCTGAGGCTGAGATACAGCACCCAGGGAAGGATCCTGTCCCCACTAGGGCTAAAGGTATGGCCTTGGTAAGCAGAGGACTGTTACCAAAAAGATTAGAAATAACAAGGATAGGGTGCAGAGAAAAGGGAGGCCCGGCACACTGTCAGCGGGAATGTAAATTGATGTGGTCACTATGGAAAACAGTATAGAGGTTCCTTAAAAATCATCCTGGGACCCAGCAGCCAGACTACGGGTACTTAGCCTTTAAAGAAAAACACAAATTTGGAAAGATATATGCACCCCCATCACATGTTGTTTCAAGTATTATTTATAATAACCAAGATGTGGTAACAGCCTAAGTGTCAGTTGATGGAAAAATGGGTGAAGAGATTGTGAGAGAGAAATATACATAACACACATTTTCATATATATGTTTATGTATATATGTATACAATGGAACATTATTCAGTCTTTAAAAAGACTGAAATCTTCTCATTTGCAACAACATGGATGGACCTTGAGAACATTATGCTAAGTGAAATAAGTCAGAGAAAGACAAATACTGTGTGATCTCTTAATATGTGGAATCTAAAAAAGAACATATTTTTAAACTAAATTGATAGATAAAGAGAACAGATTGTGCTTGCCAGAGGCTTGGAGTTAGAGATGAGGTGGAAATGGGTGAACTGTTTTTGGTTTGGGTTCTTTTAGTTTAAATAAATTTTTAAAATTCTGTTGCAAAACAAAGTATTATAAACAAAATCGATTCTCTTATTGTATCTTGACCCAGTTTCCCTGTGACAGATTTCTGTTTTCTTTTGAAAGGATGATGTTTCCTCACCAGGAGATCTTGTTATAGCAGATGGAGGTAAATAACATTTCTTTCTTTCTTTTAGTAGTATTGTAAATTAGCATTCCCATGATACCGTGAGATAAGTAAACTAGTACCCTATTATATGTTTCAAATGTACGTGAAATTTATTTACAGTTGCAGTCATTATAAAACATAGTTGATTGAAAGTTTAATAATATTTTTAGTTTTTAGAGCTCTAATTAAAGATTTTTTAAAACAGATTTGTTTTTGCGTTTCACTTAACTGGATTAAAAGAAACAAGGAAATTTTACTGCTTTTGTGAGCTTCATGACAGTATCTATTTAGTTTTTTTGTGTGTTTGTTTTTTAGTTGTGTGTGTTTTTTTTTAATTGACATGAGTTTCTTTAAATGTAGATGGTCAGCTGATGGAGGGTGATAAAATTTATTGGCCTACTCAGTCAGCTTTAACTACCCGTTTGAGGCGTCTCATTACTGCATATCAGCGTACCAATAAAAACAGACAAATCCAGCAGATACAACCTACTTTCCCTGTGCCTGCCAGTGTTATGCAGCCTCTTTATGAAGAAGCCACTCTTAACCCTAAAATGGCAGCCAAGATAGAAAGACAGCAGAGGTAAGACTAAGTTTTTAATATATAGTATCTAAACATACATTCTGAAGTCTCTTAGGCTATGATCATCTCACTTTGCTAAAAACATATCTAGGTAAAAGTTGGTCACAGCAAAATGCTTTATGCACACATACATGTACATAAGTATATGTACACACAAAGATGGTTAAACTAATACAGATTGCATTTTATAGTTACTAGGTCTTATTTTATGTGTAATTCATGTTTATGAACAGTAAGGTGTAAGAGAAATGAAGGTGAAACTCAACAATTAAATTATAAATGAAATGCTTTTTAAAATTATATGAAATAAATTCCATTGTGTCTTATTTCACATGATGGCATTAATGAAGTACAGAATTCATGAAAGAAAAGTTCGTCTCTGCTTTTTACAGAGGATGAACTCTTAAAGCTATTGATGTCAAAGGGAAATAAATAGTAGAACTTCTTGCAAGAGATCTTGTTAGGAAGACAGGCACACTTCTCTCATCCCCAAAACTTTAACTTCTTAAAAAGGACAGAATCCCTGGAAAAGAATAAGAAAGTTTAACAATAACCTGGCCTCCTTGTTAAACCTGGATCTTTGGATTTTTTTCTGAAAAATAAATCATTGTTCCTTTGTTTCACTTGAGGCACATTCATTGTAACCAGAATTTACTCCGACACTTAAGATTTTAGCTATCCTAGATGTAATATTCAAATGCCGCCACCTATGTAAATACACTGTTTCAGTCATCTGTCCTTGCATAACCACCCATCCCATAACACAGTGATGTAAAGCAACATCAGTTTTTTATTTCTCACAATTCTGTGGGTTGACCAGGTGATTTTTCTGCTTCCCATGGTGTTGGCCAGAGTGTGGGGAGGGTTTGAAAATCGAATTAGTTTTATAGTCACGTCTGACTCTGTGATCCCATGGACTGTAGCCCACCAGGCTCCTCAGTCCATGGAATTCTCCAGGCAAGAATACTGGAGTGCGTTGCCATTTCCTTCTCCAGGGGATCTTCCCAACCCAGGGATCAAACCTGGGTCTCCTTCATTGCAGGCAGTTTCCGAGAGGGAGCATTCCAAATGGCAAAGGCTGAAGTTGCAGGGTTTTATGGCCCAGCCTCAGCAGTTACAGAATGTCACAGCTGCCACCCTACTGTGGGCCAAAAGAATCACAGGGCCAACCATGATTTAAGGGAAATGAGTTGTATCTCTCAAATGGAAGAGTGGCAAAGAATTTGTGGCCATCTTCAACCTGCCACATAACATTTTGCCTCAGTCTGGAAGCTTTAGGTAATCTTCCTAAAGTTTTAGTTCTATCATAATATTCAGTGCCCTTTATTTCGTACAAGGATAAAGTCTAACTTCTTAAGCCTTAATTCTAGCGTCTCTTTAGTTTAGGCCTCAGCATGCATTTATAATTTTATTCACTACTATTTCCTCAGCCTGAATGCCCCACTTAGTCTTGATTCAATATCCTACTTAAGTTGTTCCTGTCACCAAAACTATTCTTATTAACTCTTTGGTCCATACATGGCCCTACTATTCCTTCAGTGTTCAGCATGGGTTTTTTATCCTCTGTTGGTTTTTTCCTGCACTAGACTAGTCACAGTATTCTTTGTTTTCTGCATTCATATAGCACTTACCTAAATAAAACTAGTCATTTTCAAAATGATAAAAGATCCTGTAATAACATTCATCCTTTCCTTTTCATGTCTTATCTAAGCTGTTAAAAAAACGCCACTTAACTCTGTGATGTCTTTCTTGGTTAGTCAAGTTTGAACAAATCCTTCCATCTTCTGTGCTGTCCTAAACTTGTGGTTTCTATAATACATACAACTATAAAATACTACCTTATACTGTAAATATGTCTGAAATGTTTTATCTTTTATTCAAAGGGAGGGTCATCATGTCTTATACATTCTTGTATCCCATGCATATTTTTTCATACAGTTAAATATGCAAAAGAACCATTATTGTCTGAAGGAAAAGAAGCATGGGTAGAGATGAGTCAGCTAGCATTTTTAAGTGTGTTTATAAGGCAGTAACCCTGGATTTAATCTTTTAAAGTGTTAGGTACTTGAAATGTTTTTGAATTTTACAATAGTCATTTATATTCAGCATTAATATTATTTCCATGAGCAATATGACTTTTTCTTTAATTCAAAATAGATGGACAAGAAGAGAAGAAGCTGATTTTTACAGAGTTGTATCTACATTTGGAGTGGTATTTGATCCTGACAGAGGCCAGTTTGATTGGACAAAATTTAGGGCTATGGCTCGGCTACATAAGAAAACTGATGATAGCTTGGAGAAATATCTGTACGCATTCATGTCTATGTGTCGGAGGGTTTGTCGTCTTCCTTCCAAAGAAGGTATGTATAAAAAAAATTTTTTTCCTTTGTTTCAATCAAAGAAACAGAACTAAAATTCAGTATTTCCCAACTTTTTAATACAGTATCATCTAATTCAACATTTCACCAGTTTTTCTGAATTGTAAGTAAACTCTGCTTAACAGTCCTTTATTCCTTAATTCTGCTATTGAAATGAGAGCTAAAGAGAATACAGGTACACATTTAATTTTGAGAAAATAGTGTTTTTATTTAGAATTAGATTTATGATTGTCGGGGGTGGGAAAATAAAGGATAGCTTTTGGTAAATAGAACTAACCTATATTTTTAGTCTGTCTGATAGGAACTGTGCTGGAGGGCTTATTGAGCACAGATGATTTCACAAGAACTGAGGCCTCCATTCAAAAGACATTTTAGTAGGAAAAACCACCCAGGGCCTTCAGAAAACAGAACCAAAACAAGAGCAATTAATCAGAGCTGCTAATTCTCAGTCAGTTTAATTGATTTTGAATCCCAGGTGGGGAGTTTTTGTATATCCCTCCCGTAATTAAAATCTTATATCACTAATCATCTTGCTGCTGCTGCTGCTGCTAAGTCACTTCAGTCGTGTCTGACTCTGTGCAACCCCATAGACGGCAGCCCACCAGGCTCCCCTGTCCCTGGGATTCTCCAGGCAAGAACACTGGAGTGGGTTGCCATTTCCTTCTCCAATGTATGAAAGTAAAAAGTGAAAGTGAAGTCTTAGTCGTATCTGACTCTTAGCGACCCCATGGACTGCAGCCTACCAGTCTCCTTCCTCAATAGTATTTTCCAGGCAAGAGTACTGGAGTGGGTTGCCATTGCCTTCTCTGAAATTGTTAGCCCGGGAAACTAACATTAGTATAATACCATTAACTAAACGCCTTTTCAAGTCTTATCTGTTTTTCTACTGATGTCCTTTTTTGTTCCAAGAGCCCACGTGGTATTCCATTGTTATTTTTCCTTCACCTTCTGCAGTCTGTAACAGTTCCTCAGTTTGGGTTGGTTTGTTTGTTTTGTCTTTAATGACCCCGATACCTTTGATCAGTTCTGCCAAAAACCCTTCAATTTGGATTTGTCTGGTGTTTTCACATGATTGTGTTGAGGTTATGCCTTTTTTTTGCAAGAATAACTTAGAATTGATGTTGTGTCTTTCTCAGAACCTAACATCAAGGGGCTCATGATGTCAGTGTGTCTTATTACTGATGATGTCGCCCTTGAGTCTTTGTTAAGTTTAGGTAGTTTCTGCTGTGTTTCTCCTGTGTAAAATTATGTTCTCCCCTGTAGTTAGCATATATCTTAAGAAGATACTTTGAGACCACACAAATCCTATTCTCCTCAAACTCTCACCCATTGATTTTAGTAACCATCAGTAGATCTTATCAGCAGCAGTCTTTAACTGTGCAGTTCTACTGCAAGGAAAAGCCGTTCCTTCTCCCTAGTCTACTCATTCATATTCATATTTATTCAAATGAATGTTTATTTTTTATTCTATAGGTTATAATCCAATACTGTCAGTATTAATTCTGATGTTCAGATTGTTCCAAATCCGGCCATTAGTACCTCTTCAGGTAGTCTCTACATTATTCCAACAAGCTTCTATCTTTTTTTGAGTACTTCCCAACTGCCAGTATCTCTGCTGATAAAGATATGACCCCACCAAAAAGAAGAGAGTGTGGTCTGATGTTGAAATGGAACTGTCTCGGACTAGTAGTCATACCTCATTTGACAATTGTTCCTATGTTTATATCAAATTTTAAGAAAGGCTTTGGTGTCCCTATGAGTCCACTGTAATACTCTTTGAGTTACCTCAGTGCACTTAAAGATATACAGACTTAAGTTTACTTATGGGATGTTATTTTAACTTTTAATTTGTATTTATAAGTGGGTTTGAGTGCTTTTCTCTTTGATTAAAATGGAGTAGTGTGAAATTAGCTCATAAAGAATTTCTTAAAAGTTCGTCCTAGTTATATTAACACACTTCCAAAGTAATCTTAACGAGAGAAAGTTAGATCCAGTGTTATGTGTTACATGGTTATTGATACTTCTTTCTAAAACTTACATTTCTCCTCATTTAAAACTATTAAAATGAAATTCTGAAACTATACAATGATATTGAGTAGACGTATATTTTAGAAGTTGCATTATTTGTTTTAAACCTATAATGAAGTATTTTTTAGGGTAATATGTTTGTTCTTGTCTCAATTTAGAATTGGTGGATCCAAGTATTTTTATCCAGCCAATCACAGAAGAACGTGCCTCTCGGACTTTATATCGCATTGAACTTCTAAGGAAAGTAAGGGAACAGGCCCTCCGACATCCACAATTGTTTGAGCGCTTGAAGCTTTGCCATCCAAATCCAGACTTACCAGTCTGGTGGGAATGTGGCTCTCATGATAGGGACTTGCTCATTGGAGCTGCTAAACACGGGGTGAGCCGAACAGACTATCACATTCTTCGGGACCCTGAACTCTCATTTATGGCCGCTCAGAGGAACTACAGTCAAAGTAAGATGGCTCATTCAAGGACTTCTACCCCACTTTTACAGCAATATCAAGTAGCACTTTCTGCTTCTCCTCTTACCTCTCTACCTAGGCTCCTAGATCCTAAAGCTGTTATTCTAGAGGATGTGAAAGTTAAAAGTGAAAACCTTAAAGAGGAGCCTCAGTCTTCTGAAGAAGAGTCTATGTCTTCTGAGGAAACCAGGACACTAATAAAGTCTGAGCCTGTAAGTCCAAAGAATGGTGTTTTACCACAGGCTACTGGAGACCAGAAATCTGGTGGAAAAGGTGAAACAGACAGACGCATGGTTGCAGCCAGAACAGAGCCTCTAACTCCAAACCCGGCTTCTAAGAAGCAGCGAGTCCACAAAAGAGGATCAGAGTCTAGTTCTGATTCTGACTCTGATTCTGAGAGATCATCCTGTTCTTCCAGATCATCTTCTTCCTCTTCTTCCTCCTCTTCGTGTTCCCACTCTCGATCAGGCTCTAGCTCTTCTTCCTCCTCCTCTTGTTCTTCAGCATCATCTTCATCCTCATCCTCATCTTCCTCTTCCTCATCCTCCTCCTCATCTTCGTCAGAAGAAAGTGACAGTGAAGAAGAGGAAGTCCAAAAGCGAGGTATATGCATAAAGTGCTTTTGCTATTTTAAGACATTTCATATGCAAATGAGAAGTGATTCAGATTGCTTAAGCATGCATAAAATTGTTAGTTTGAATTTTACGTGTACAGATTTTCTTAAAGAAAGACTGTTGAAAATGGAACTAGATTACTGGTTCATACTCTGTATTCAGTATTCACATTGCAAAATGGGTTAGTCAAACAGAGGATTAAAGACTTGGCACAATAATTTTATTTCTTTGTGATTGCCTTAAATTTAGTGTTGTATTTTTCCTAAAACAAGTTCATCAGTGAGCAAATAAAGATAATAATTTTATAATAAACACCAGTCTGACTAACAAGACCCTCCTTGGCCCTACTCAGGAAGGTCTAGTGGAGGAACTCCAACCTGTCCATAGAGTAGTGGTAGGTGGTCCTCTTCTGCGGGTGTCCTTGTTGCAGTCTGACAGCTCAGGTGTAAGGAAATGTGAGTGAGTGCGAGTGCAGTAGTCTCTCAGCTGTGTCCAACTCTTTGCTACCCCCTGGATTGGGGCCCACCAGGCTCCTCCATCCATGAGATTTTCCAGGCAAGGATACTGGAGTGGGTAGCCCTTCCCTTTCCCAGGGGATCTTCCCGACCCAGGGATCAAACCCGGGTCTCCCGCATTGCAGGTAGACTCTTTACCGTCTGAGAAGACTGTAAAGAATGAGTCTTTACATCATCAAATGGACACAGGAGCCATCCTGATACCCACAACAGCAAGCGTCTCCTGTAACAACTCCACAAGCACGACTTCCTGGGTTTTCACACAGGACATGCCCAATTACAAGTTCCCTCTTGAAAGAATGTTAGCCTCCCCAGCAGATATTTGTGCCCTTCCCAGTCCAGATTGATAAACTCCTGAGTTTACCAATCACAAGTGTATGTGTTTTCAGGGAAACAGACCTAGAGAGTTACCACAGGTCAAATCTTGCAGAAAGGGATGTTTGGTTAACTCTTTTCCTTCAAACTCCGTAATGCCACTTATTTAGCTTTCACTATTATTTTTAAAATAATGAGTACTTTATTGTATTCTAGGTGATTTTCTTTTTTAGTTCTCAACTTTTAATTTTCAAATCCTAATTATATAGTATTTGAGAAGTATATGCAGAATAGTGTTACACAGTCTTTAAAACAATTATAATTGGTCATAATTATTCTTAGCAGAAGGTACCTCTCACATGAAAGCCTATGATGAAGAAAGTGTTGCGTCACTGAGCACTACCCAGGATGAGACTCAGGATAGTTTCCAGATGAACAATGGGACTGCAGAGTCTGCTTACATCCTACAGGGTGGATACATGCTGGCAGCATCATACTGGCCAAAGGTAAGTAAATCATTTCTTGCTGATACAGGTCATTTTAAAAAATATTTTTCTATCTTTAATGGTAGATATTCTTATTATGTAGGAAAAAAGAGTCACTATCATGTGTGGGATGACCATTTGGTGTTAGCATTGAAAGTAACAATTACTGTCAACCATTAACTCCGTTAGATCTATGTCCTTAAATGTATATGATTCTCAACCTTAGAATATCCAGAAGGAAAGATAATGAATGCTTACGTTCACATAAAATTCAGATGCTTCTTTATGAAATAAATGCTTTTAAGTGGGTCTTTAAGAAAATTTACGAACCAGTTGTGACCTAGAAAAATGTTCATTTAAGTACATGTACATATAGTGGTAGAAGCTCAGAGTGTATTAAGATAGTTTTTCCTTCCTCCAGTATGTGACTGGATTAGTAGAGGAATACTTAACTTTAGAAATGAGAGAGAAAAGAACTCTCTATTGTGTATACTTCTGAGTTTGAATTTTTTATGACAACCCTGTATTACTCTTATAAAAACAAAAGAACAGCAAAGTATCTTTATATTTTTTTAACTTCACCAATGGAAATTTATACAGAATTGTAATATATATGTGAGAAAATGTATGCATACCAAGATCACACAAGTTGTACCAGGGACAAATCCATCAAAATCGTGATCCCCAAAGGTCTGGCTCAATTACTGAAATTACCCTTTGATGTTCATGCTGTTGTAGGATCGTGTGATGATCAACCGGCTGGACAGTATTTGTCAAACAGTCCTGAAAGGGAAGTGGCCTTCAACTAGAAGAAGTTACGATGCCAACGCAGTGGCTTCTTTCTATACCACAAAGCTGCTGGACAGCTCTGGTGCAGCCACAGAATATAGCGAGCCCAGCGCGCCCCCTCCTGCAGGTGCTGCAGTCAAAGAAGAACATGATCAGTCAACACAGATGTCAAAGGTGAAGAAGCATGTACGAGAAAAGGAGTTTACAGTGAAAATCAAAGACGTATGTTTATTTTTATTGCCCTAGGACCTGATTGCGATTGCGGTGTGCAGCATGCTTTTCCTGCAAATGGCTGCCTGCTCTTACTCTTACTTCCTTCACATACTTGTTTTCTGGTATTTGGATTGTTTTTTTCTTTTTGATATCCAGGTTATTAAACTTGAATATTCTACTAGAGGGATCATCATTAAATATGTTTCTCTACCTATACTTCTGAAAATAGTCCTTCTGCTGATCAAGATGCTTTCTTAAACAGTCTGACAGTTTCTTATTATTTAGTTCTTTTATAAAATATTCGAATGGTATGTCAGTGCACTTTTTGTTTTAAATATTTAGCATGCCTTGTTATCAGTAACATTTCATTGTTCAGTGTGATTTTGAAGCTGAATTGATGCCTAAAACATGGGTAATATCTCTTTAAATGTCATGTGAATAATGTACACAGATATATGTCAATCGCTGAAAGGGTTACAATGTACTTGTCATATGAAAAGTTTGGTTTTGCTCAGAAAAGTGTATGTAATACCTAGATTTTTTTTTCACTTAAAGATAGAAATTTTAATATTCATTATAGAAATTGATTAAATGTTTTTCTCTAGTTGATGTATGAACAAGAAGAGAACGTGACTGATTTTTCAGGGTTTTTAACCTCACTTTTTCTAAGTAAAAAATTTCTCATACTGTACTGCAATGATTTTAATAATTTCTTTCTTGAAAATGGCATCTGTTTAACAGGAAGGTGGTTTAAAGTTGACATTTCAGAAGCAAGGGCTCGCTCAGAGAAGGCCGCTGGACAGTGAAGACTGTGCTCCTGGGCAGCAGCAGTACCTCACTCGACTTCGGGACCTTCAAGGTGCGTCAGAGAGCAGCCTCGCCAGTTTCCCAAAGTCCCTACCACTATCAGGTGAATATGCTAGTAATCACTGCCTCAGCATGAAATAGTCCATTCTTCCTAAATCCTTCCTAAATCCTCACTTCAGTTCAGTTGCTCAGTTGTGTACAACTCTGCGACCTCATGAATTGCAGCACGCCAGGCCTCCCAGTTCATCACCATCTCCCGGAGTTCACTCAGACTCACATCCATCGAGTCCGTGATGCCATCCAGCCATCTCATCCTCGGTTGTCCCCTTCTCCTCCTGCCCCCAATCCCTCCCAGCATCAGAGTCTTTTCCAATGAGTCAGCTCTTCTCATGAGGTGGCCAAAGTACTGGAGTTTCAGCTTCAGCATCATTCCTTCCAAAGCAATCCCAGGGTTGATCTCCTTCAGAATGGACTGGTTGGATCTCCTTGCAGTCCAAGGGACTCTCGAGAGTCTTCTCCAACACCACAGTTCAAAAGCATCAATTCTTCGGTGCTCAGCCTTCTTCACAGT
>SJYV01003247.1:710679-794612 GCA_006410875.1 Neotragus pygmaeus
AGAACACTGGAGTGGGTTGCCGTTTCCTTCTCCAGTGCATGAAAGTGAAAAGTGAAAGTGAAGTCGCTTAGTCGTGTCCGACTCTTTGCGACCCCATGGTCTACAGTCTACCAGGCTCCTCCGTCCATGGGATTTTCCAGGCAAGAGTACTGGAGTGGGGTGCCATTGCCTTCTCCAATTAGATGCTAAACAAACATTAAAAATAGATTTTAGAATTGGATATTGAACAAGTACTATTGTAATTCTTCATATTAAGCCCTTTTTATGTTTATATGAGTATGCCTCTGAATTTTATCTAAAAGCTTTGAATGAAGAGATATTGTATGGTGTAAATTAATTAATGAAAGAAAGTAAAATAGCATAAACTATAAGTCTTTAGTTTATTCCAGAAACCACCTGGAATAGTAATCAAAAGATGGTAAAACTAAACAGCCTGGAGTTGAATTCTGTCATTTACCAACTGTTGTGACATTGGGCTTGCAACATAACATTTCTGATCACATTTATAAAATTGGCTTAATACCGCTCTGTTTTGTTTGTTCTGTTTTTGGTAACTGAAGAAGACATTTGTAACACTTAGTCTAGTTTATGATGACACCTAGTAGGAACTCAATAGAAAGTGATATTTATTTTAAATTTTAAGATTATTATAATTACATCTTAGAAAAGACAACACAGGCTTTATGAAATGGAGTAAGTTAAAATTTCCATTTTGGATTATAGCCCAAAATAAGTCAGTAATGTTTGTAAAAATCACTCTCAACAAGAAATTAAGGCAGCTGGGTTTTTGTTGTTTTTAAAAAAGAAAGAAAGGGAAGTGTCTTTCGTGAGTACACAGGACTTGTTCAAGAAATTCTCCTTGGATGATTGCAAATGTATTTCTCGCTACAAGCTGAACCATTTATAACCAAACATCTCATTCTTAATAATATTTTCTCTCGTAAGAGTATTCTAGATGATGTACTCTTTAAGGACAGGAACCGTGTCTTACCTTTGAACCATCCTAGTGCTTTGTACGTAGCTGTTTAAAAATATGTATCTATTGGGAAAAAATGAATGCATGGAATTGTTTGATTCATACCTCTTACAAACTTTTTTTTATGGAGTGCTTACTGAAATAAGGAGTGTTTAACTGGCAAGAAACACTGATGATCTTAGGGAAAATACCTTAAATAGTCTGGTCAGGGGCAGACTTTGGGAATTTGAGGAGTGAAGTTTGTTGTGAAAAAGAGAAGCATGTCAGATACTAAAGTTTCAAAAGTTTTGAAGGCTATGAAAAAGCCAAAATAAGTTTATATTTTGTTTGTGTTGGGTCATGATTTTAAGTTGATACAAATCTAATGTAGATTAAGATTTTTTTGGCACCAAAAAAGCAAAGATAAATGGTAAAGCAAACTTATACTTAATAGATAAAGTAGGAATTAATGGATTCAAAAAAGGTGGAAGTTTGCCTTGTACATTTGAAAGTCATGCTTCTCCTCTGAAAGGGGACGAAAGAAAATATATGTGGATATCCAAGGGAAAATTTTGAGGAGACATTTTAAAACTTGAAAGAGGCCTGGATTGCAGTTCTCCTGGTTTTTAAATGAGAAGTGGGGTGGTATTTTTAGTTCAAAAAAAAAACTATGTGTTTTTTTTTTAATTAAACATTTTCTTTTATTTTGATCATAAGTCTCATTACAAGCATTCATTATTTTATTGGAGTATAGTTTACTTATAATGTTGTATTAATTTCTGCTATCCAACAAAGTGAGTCACTATATCTATATATATACACACACACACATTCTTTTCCATTATGGTTTACCACAGGATATTTAATATAGTCCCCTGTGCTTATACAGTAGGACTTACTATTTATCCATCCTGTATATGATAGTTGGCATCTGTTAATCCCAAACTCCCAGTCCATCCCCCTAAAAGTGATTACTTTTAAGAACTAGATTTTTATTACTCTTTTGCATTTTTGTTAGGTACTCCCATTCAATCAACCCTTGGTGCCAATGGAGTTTTATTAGACAACCAGCCTGTAGTCAAAAAAAGGCGGGGAAGGAGGAAGAATGTAGAAGGTGTTGACATCCTCTTTTTTAACAGAAATAAACCACCTAATCATGTAAGTAAAGTAATGCTTAAAAGCTACTGATCCTTGAGTCCAAAATTCATCCTAGTAAAGATACATATTGCTGCTTTGTGAATTTTTTGTGAATAAAAATAACTGGAAAATTAGGAGTATATGTTTAGTTTTAGATTGTATCTCAGTAGAGTCCAGCACTGGCCAAGATTCATGAAAATTTTAAATGTGACTTAGAAGAAATTTTAAACAATTTTTGTTTCTCTTCAAAAAGAACTGCTTCATTGGACCAAAATCAGAATGTTAAAGCATGGAAATAAAATTTTCATTTGGTGTTTTCCTACAGGTTACGTTAGGCTTAACCACCTCACAGATTTCTACAGGGATAAATCCAGCACTATCCTATACTCAACCTCAAGGAATTCCTGATACAGAAACTCCTGTTCCAGTTATTAACCTTAAAGATGGGACAAGACTTGCAGGCGATGATGCACCGAAGAGAAAGGATTTGGAAAAGTGGCTTAAGGAGCACCCAGGTTATGTGGAAGATTTAGGAGCTTTTATTCCTGTAGGTGATACCTTATAAATCTTAGTATATTTTATGTCTATGATTCATTACATCTGTAATGATGAAGCATAAATTCTCACCAACTTATATTAAATATGTGTTCTGCCCAAGATTTAGGAAAGATTAACAGCAAAAACTAATGACCATCTTTCCTATGATATAATATCATTTTCTATTTTTCATTCTGTATTCAATGTGTTTAATAAAAGTCACCTGTCATATACAGAGTACTATAATAGACTCAAGGACAGTTATAAAGGTATAAAACCTCCATTCCTTTCCCTCAAGGAGTTTATTTTAAAATAATAAAAATGATCATAGTAAACATGTATTGAGACTTAACTCTGTACCTGGCTTTATACTTGGCACTTACATGCATTATCTCATTTAACACTCCCAAACTTTATCAGAATGGCCTTGTTATAACTTTATAAAGAAATGGAAACTGAAATTTTAAATATATAGTGCAAAGCCACACAGCTAATAAGTCTTAAATCCACTGTCCAAACCTCTGCTCTTAAGATCTTATAAGAATACAGGTACATAGATTATATTAGTCAAGATGAGAATAGGTCTATTCATTTGCATTTTCCTTATCCTCTGAAGTACTTCCTACTCACTGTCTTATGGGCATATGGCTTTCTTACTTAAAGAAATGTATTATTTCAGTTTGTACTCTCAGATGCTTATGTACCAGATTTTGTGTCAGTCTCCCTTGTTGTTTCTATATATTTTACAAGGTAAAAGAGTAGTCGCATATCCCCTGTATGCCAGTTAGTAGTCTTACTCTATCTGCCTCCATTATGAAGATTAATTGGATAACCCAGAAATGTTGTTCCCTACCCTGTGAGCTGCTTAAGGATTGTGTCCTATTCACCTTGTAGCCCCAGGATTTAGCACCTAATTTCTGATACAGAGAATGGTATCTAGTTCCCTGTAAATATTTACTGAGTCAGTGATTTGTAAATGAAAATCTTTTGAAAATGAAAGAATACCATATAAAGGTAAAGTGATTGTTATTAACAGAAAAAAATTTAATTGCCTTATTTTTATTTTTTCATGCAAAAGAACCACAAAAGCTCCAGTCCCTAGACTGTGACTGTACTGAGAGAGAGAGAGAGAGAGTGTGTGTGTCTGTCTGTGTATGTGTCTGTGTGTAGTATTTTACATTGCTGTTATTATCACCAAGAAGTAACATGGTAGTCTAATACCAAGAATCTTAGACTTGGCTTTCCTATCCCTAGTTTTTTCAGAAAATGCNTGTGTCTGTCTGTGTGTGTGTGTGTGTCTGTGTGTAGTATTTTACATTGCTGTTATTATCACCAAGAAGTAACATGGTAGTCTAATACCAAGAATCTTAGACTTGGCTTTCCTATCCCTAGTTTTTTCAGAAAATGCCACTAATTCTCAAACTTCCACTTAATTCTTTTTACTAAAAAAAAAAAAAAAAAGCCAAATAAAGCTCTTAAAAGGGACAGGATTTCAGTAAGATGAGCAATAATAAAATGAGTATGGCAGTTCTGAAGATAATGAGAATCATTAGTTTAACCCTGTAACTTCTTAACATGTTAGAAAATAACATTCATTTATTTAGTCAGTTTTTATTGAGCAACTGCTATGTGCTAGTTACTGTTGTAAGGGATTCAGGATAAAACAGTGAACAATATAAAGTCCTTGCCCTTTTGGCAGTTATACTCTCGTCTCAGAAGATTTCCAGAGCTTTCTCTTACTACTGCAAAGGAGTCTTTATTACTTTTTTTTGAGCCATTCATCATTTTCACTGCAAATAACCCTTTTATCACAATGTTTTATATAATGTTATAAAACAATTTTAAGACATTGCTATAAGCTGCATTTGTTTGGGTAGAGAATACAACATAATGTTGGTATGATTTCCCAAGGGCACTTGATGTTAATGGTTTCTTGGCTCTCACACGCTACTGTGGTATGTCTATAGCAAAAGGATTGTAACGTGGTATATGTACTATACCTTCAATATATAACGTAAATAGTTGGCCCTTGAACAACACAGGAGTTAAGAGATACTGACACGTCACCCTCCACAGCCAAAAATTCTAGTATAATGTTACAATTAGCCTTCCATGTCCTCAGTTACACATCCTTGGATTCAATCAACAATGAATTTGTAGTCACTGGGGAAAAAAATCCACATATAAGTGAACCTACACAGTTGAAACCCATGTTGTTCAAGGATCAACTGTATTACTATGTTATATATACCATATATCTTCAATTTTACATGGTTAAATTACTTGGATCAGCTTATTTGTGCCATTTGCATAGTTAAAGATTTTATAGCCATTTCTTTGTCTATATATTTTAGAGAATGCAACTCCATGAGGGGAGACCCAAACAAAAAAGGCATCGCTGCAGAAACCCCAATAAATTAGATGTTAATAGTCTCACTGGAGAAGAACGTGTTCAGCTGATTAACAGAAGAAATGCCAGAAAGGTACTTGCATATTTGTTTTTAATTTTTCATACTGATGCACTGTGTAAGAGGTCTCTAGAACACTCTTTCATTATGCAGTATTTTCTAACAGACCTAGTTGGGTTAAATCTAGAAGATTTGAGGGGAAAGACACGGACTACAATTTTATGCAGTCTAATTTCAAATCCCACACCTTTGGCTAAGCTGTCAAATGAAATAAGTTACTTTATATATCTGTACCTTTGCAGTGGCACCGAGCCAGGGCACTGCGTCTAAGGCAGTAGTTCTCAAAAGGGGGTAACTTTGTCCTCCAAGGGACATTTAGCAATTGGGACGTTTTTGATAGTCTTAGCTCTNATAAGTTACTTTATATATCTGTACCTTTGCAGTGGCACCGAGCCAGGGCACTGCGTCTAAGGCAGTAGTTCTCAAAAGGGGGTAACTTTGTCCTCCAAGGGACATTTAGCAATTGGGACGTTTTTGATAGTCTTAGCTCTAGATGTGGAGAAGGCAATGGCACCCCACTCCAGTACTCTTGCCTGGAAAATCCCATGGACGGAGGAGCCTGGTAGGCTGCAGTCCGTGGAGTCGCTAAGGGTCGGACATGACTGAACGACTTCACTTTCACTTTGCACTTTCATGCATTGGAAAAGGAAATGGCAACCCACTCCAGTGTTCTTGCCTGGAGAATCCCAGGGACGGGGGAGCCTGCTGGGCTGCCGTCTATGGGGTCACACAGAGTCGGACACGACTGAAGTGACTTAGCAGCAGCAGCAGCTCTAGATGAAGGAGATGGGTGTTGGGGAGGTGGTGAGCTGCTGGCCTGATGCTGTTGGCCTTGGTGGGTGGAGGCCAGGAATGCTGCAATACCTCCTGTAATACACAGAACAGCCCCAGGACACCAATCCAAAATGGTCTGTGGTGCAGAGGTTGAGAAACTCTGCTGAAAGGGAACACTATTCTCATCATAGCCATTACAGATTTATATATATTTATCATGTATTGATAGTTCCATCATTAGGCCTTAAAGTGTCGTCTTCTATCAAAACTGGCATATACATAATTTTCTGATAGGTGGAAATTAAATGTCTTAAAGCAAAGATTAAAATGTCTTATCTTAGAGACGAATGGTACCCCTTTGCTAATCTTCTTGCTCTACTGATTGATGAATGGTAAGAGCTAGGTTTTTCCAGGTTTTTCTTATTTCTAAATCAAATGTGGCTCAACGTTTGTTTCCCAAAATTGTTTGTGTTTTATGTATGTATTGGTATATGTCTCTTTTACCTCACAAAGTAAATGATAGAATAGTTGAGGCACCCTTTTGTAAGTTTATAGTTTTGACACTTTTATTGTTTTTTATTCTGATGAGCAAGCAGCACAATAAGTAAAAAAAAAAAGAAAGAAAGAAATGGCCTTCAAAGTAAGAACATCAAGTTTCCCATTGAATTCCCTCACTCACAAATTAAATTACCCTACATAGATCCCTAGTTAATTCCCTACTTCTGTTTTGCTCTCTGTTGAATGACCTCACTGCTAGTATAAAAATACATGAAATCATTTTAATTTCCCAGAAGTATTGAAATTGGAAGAATACCATTTTTAAAATAACAATTATCTTAATATTATTGTATGTACTGATTCATTAAAATTAATACTCATTTTCCCCCAAGTTTATTCAGCTTTTGTTAGTAGATTAAGATGATGTCAGATGTATTAGGGGAAGAACAAGATGACATTTTAGTTGCATTTTACTTAAATTTTGTGTTTACACAGATTGTGTTACAAATCTTTGCACTTCATCTTATAACAAAAATTAACCTTTCTAGATATGAATAAATTTGTCTTAGCCAGTTTTAAGGAAATGGAACCATTTTGAAATTTTTACTTGGTTTAATATTAAACATCCTAAATTTTATTTTTAATTGTAGTAGCCTGGTAAAGGACCTGTTAATTTCCCTTGGTTTGTAGATTTCTTGATTCTGAGTTTCTAGAGTACAGGCTTTAAACCATACAGAGGGCCTCTAGTTTAAACTGGAGCTTAATGAAGGAGATAATAACAAGGAGACAGCAACAGAAAATTGAGAGGCTAAGTAAAAACTATAGAAAATAATTAGATAAGAATATAGATATTATAACTGGCCACATTAAACTCTTTTTGTATCCTAACAAGATATAGTATGTATTCATTCAGAAAGCTGTGGGAAAAAGAATTATTCAATTATTATCCTTAGACTCCAAAGGAACATTAAATTGGTAGGTCAAAATTATTTAAATATTTAAAGGGATATGTTTATTTTTATATTTTGAGAGTTCAGTTCAGTTGCACAGTCATATCCGACTCTTTGTGACCCCATGGACTGCAGCACATCAGACTTCCCTGTCCATCACCAACTCCTGGTGATGCCATCCAACCATTTCATCTTCTGTCGTCCCCTTCTCCTCTCGCCTTAAATCTTTCCCAGCATCAGGGTTTTTTCAAATGAGTCAGTGCTTCACATCAGGTGGCCAAAATATTGGAGTTTCAGCTTCAGCATCAGTCCTTCCAGTGAACACCCAGGACTGATTTCCTTTAGGATGGACTGGTTGGATCTCCTTGCAGTCCAAGGGACCCTCAAGAGTCTTCTCCAACACTGCTGCTGCTGCTGCTTGAGTCGTATCCGACTCTGTGCGACCCCATAGACAAAAGCCCATCAGGCTCCCCCGTCCCTGGGATTCTCCAGGCAAGAATACTGGAGTGGGTTGCCATTTCCTTCTCAAAAAGCATCAATTCTTCGGTGCTCAGCTTTCTTTATAGTTAACTCACACATCCATACATAACTACTGGAAAAACCATAGCTTTGACTAGGTGGACTTTTGTTGGCAAAGCAATGTCTCTGCTTTTTAATATTCTATCTAGGTTGGTCATAGCTTTTCTTCCAGGGAGCCATCATCTTAATTTCATGGCTGCCAGTCACCATCTGCAGTGATTTTGGAGCCCAAGAAAATAAAGTCTGCCCCTGTTTCCCCATCTATTTCCCATGAAGTGATGGAACCAGATGCCATGATCTTCGTTTTCTGAATGTTGAGTTTTAAGCCAACTTTTTCACACTCCTCTTAACTTTCATCAAGAGACTCTTTAGTTCTTTTTCACTTTCTGCCAAAAGAGTGCTGTCATCTGCCTATCTGGGGTTATTGATATTTCTCCTGGTAATCTTGATTCCAGCTTGTGCTTCATCCAGCCTGGCATTTCAGCCTGGCATCCAGCCTGACCCAAAAAAAGGCTCAAGTGATGCCTACAAATACAACTTTTAGGGTATCAGTTTGCATAAAAGATAAGTGCATTGGTTTTTGAGACCTGAGTTTAAAAGCCGACCCTGACACTTACTAGTTAGCTTTAGGCAGCTTGTATAACTTCTCTGACAGTTAATTCCTTCATTTGAAAAATAGAAATAATGCATTCTCAAATGGATATAGTGAGAACTAAAATAAATTATGTACTTAAAGTACTTAGCATAATACTTGGCAATATAATAATAACAACTTATTATGTGCCAGACCCTGAAGAGACTTAGCAGCAGCAGCAGCAGCAGCTGCTGCTGCTGAGAGGCTCCCTTTGCTGAGGTGCTTGAATTATCTCATTTTCATAAAACCGTTTGAGGGAGGTATCTCCATTCTGCAGATCAGAAAACTGAGGCTCAAAGAGATTTACTGATTTACCCAAGTTCATGTAGGTGGTAAGTCTGATGACTCCAAAGGATATACTCTTAACAAGGTTACACTGCCTACCCAACATAGTGACTTCACAGTACATGGTAGTTATTTTACTGTCCAAGGAATATACATGAAACATCTAAAATTTATGTTAGCATGTTTATGTAGTATATTGATAGTTCTTATGGGTTGTGGTAGTCATTTTTACTATAATAAAGATTGTCAGGGTGGTTCAAAGAATACATGTTTTAAAGAAATAAACTCCATATAGCACAGATTAAAAGAAAGAAATGTCTTCACATTTAATATGCTTTTAAGTGTCTAAGAATCTGTTTTTCATTTATAGGTTGGAGGTGCATTTGCTCCCCCTTTGAAAGATTTGTGTCGGTTCCTGAAAGAAAATGCAGAATATGGAGTAGCTCCTGAATGGGGAGATGTTGTTAGGCAGTCTGTGAGTATTTCATGAACACTAATTTAGACATCATTTAATTATATCTTAGATTAAATTTTAAGTTAAGAATTAACAAAATGTTAAATATGTGATGATATTTTTAGTTCACAATTTTTCTTTAGCGGAGTATGTTGCAAACTTCTCAGATACTTGTTGAATTAGAATACAGAATCAGTGTATACTAACTGGTGTCATATTTCTATTTTACCTTTTTTTTATTGTGGCTACAAGAAAAGTTTGAGTTACATACGTTGTTTACATTGTTTCTATTGAACAGTGCTGATCTAGAGGTTCTTATTTCAGTTCAGTTCAGTCACTCAGTCGTGTCCGACTCTTTGCGACCCCATGAATCGCAGCACGCCAGGCCTCCCTGTTCATCACCATCTCCCGGAGTTCACTCAGACTCACGTCCATCGAGTCCGTGATGCCATCCAGCCATCTCATCCTCGGTCGTCCCCTTCTNTTTGAATAGCCAAAGCAATCCTGAGAATTAAGAATGGAACTGGAGGAATCAACTTGCCTGACTTCAGGCTCTACTACAAAGCCACAGTCATCAGTACAGTATGGTATTGGCACAAAGACAGAAATATAGATCAGTGGAACAAAATAGAAAGCCCGGAGATAAATTCACGCACCTATGGACACCATATCTTTGACAAAGGAGGCAAGAATATACAGTGGAGAAAAGATAATCTCTTTAACAAGTGGTGCTGGGAAAACTGGTCAACCACTTGTAAAAGAATGAAAGTAGAACACTTTCTAACGCCATACACAAAAATAAACTGAAAATGGATTAAAGATCTAAATATGAGACCAGAAACTATAAAACTTCTAGAGGAGAACATAGGCAAAACACTCTCTGACATAAGTCACAGCAGGATCCTCTATGATCCACCTCCCAGCATACTGGAAATAAAAGCAAAAATAAACAAATGGGACCTAATGAAACTTAAAAGCTTTTGCACAACGAAGGAAGCTATAAGCAAGGTGAAAAGACAGCCTTTGGAATGGGAGAAAATAATAGCAAACAAAGCAATGGACAGAGAATTAATCTCAAAAACATACAAGCAACTCCTGCAACTCTATTCCAGCAAAATAAATGACCCAATAAAAAAATGGGCCAAAGAACTAAACAGACATTTCTCCAAAGAAGACATACAGATGGCTAACGAACACATGAAAAGATGCTCAGCATCACTCATTATCAGAGAAATGCAAATCAAAATCACAATGAGGTACCATCTCACACCAATCAGAATGGCTGCTACACAAAAGTCTACAAACAATAAATGCTGGAGAGGATGTGGAGAAAACCCTCTTACACTGTTGGTGGGAATGCAAACTAGTACAGCCACTATGGAGAACAGTGTGGAGATTCCTTAGAAAACTAGAAATAGAACTGCCATAAGACCCAGCAATCCCACTGCGGGGTGTACACACTGAAGAACTAGAATTGAAAGAGAAACATGTACCCCAATGTTCATTGCACCACAGTTTATAATACCCAGGACATGGAAGGAACCTAAATGTCCATCAGCAGATGAATGGATAAGAAAGCTGTGGTGTACATACACAATGGAATATTACTAAGCCATTGAAAAGAACACATCTGAATCAATTCTAATGGGGTGGATGAAACTGGAGCCTATTATACAGAGTGATATTATACAGAGTGAAGTAAGTCAGAAAGAAAAACACCAATACAGTATACTAATGCATACATATGGAATTTAGAAAGATGGTAACAGTAACCGTATATGTGAGACAGCAAAAGAGACACAGATGTATAGAGCAGTCTTTTGGACTCTGTGAGAGAAGGCGAGGGTGGGATGATTTGAGAGAATAATATTGAAATGTATTTATTATCATATGTGAAACAGATCATCAGTCCAGGTTTGATGCATGCTCAGGGCTGGTGCACTGGGATGACCCAGAGAGATGGGATGGGAAGGGAGGTGGGAGGGGGGTTCAGGATGGGGAACACATGTACACCCATGGCTGACTCATGTCAATATATGGCAAAACCCACTACAATATTGTAAAGTAATTAGCCTCTAATTAAAATAAATAAAAAAAAACAATGCCAGAACAGTTGTACATCTACATACAAAAAAATAATCTAGACGCAAGATTTACACCCTTCACAAAGCTTTCTTCAAAATTTACCATAATCCTATAGATAAAATACAGCACTTTAAAACTTCTGGATGACCTAGTGGGGTGGGATGGGAGAGTGAGAGGAAGGCTTAAGAGGGAGGGAATACATGTATACATACGGCTAATTCATTGGAAAAGACCCTGATGCTGGGAAAAATTGAGGGCAGGAGGAGAAGGGTGTGACAGAGGATGAGATGGTTAGATAGCATTGCCGACTCAATAGACACAAATTTGAGCAAACTCCAGGAGACAGTGGAGGACAGGGAAGCCTGGCATGCTGCAGTCCATGGAAATGCAAAGAGCTGGACACGAGTGAGTGGCTGAACAACAGCATAGCTGATTTACGTTGTTGAACAGGTAATAACACAACGTTGTAAAGTAATTATGTTTCATTAAAAAAAGATATGATACTTCCAGAAGATATAATGGGAGAAAACCTAGATGACCGGGTATGGTGATGACTTTTAAATACACCAAAGACATAATCCATGAAAGAAATCATTGATGTGTTGGACTTTATTAAAATGAAAAAGATTCACTCTGTGAAAGACAATGACAAAAGAATGAGAAGTCAAATTATATACTGGGAGAAATACAAAAGACACATTGGACAAAGGACTTTTATCCAAAATATTAAAAAACCTCTAAAAACTCAAGAATAAGATAACAAATGAAACAAACAAACAAAAAAAGGCCAAAGAGTCCAACAGACACCTCATCAAAGAACATAAACAGATATAAAATAAACACATTAAAAAAAAAAGCTTCACATGATGTGTTATCAGGGAAATATGAATTGAAACAGCAATGACATCTCCATGCACCAATCAGAATAGCCAAACCCAGAATACTAACAAGATGTGATACAACAGGAAGTTGCTGCTGGTGAGTATGCAAAATGGCATAGCAACCTTGGAAGGCCATATGGCCTAAAAAACCAAACACACTCTTTCCAAACTGGCTGGCAATTGTACTTCTTAATATTTACTCAATAGAGTTGAAAACTTCTATGCAGGTCCACACAAAAACCTGCACGCTGATGTTTATAGCAGCTTTATTCCAAAGACTATATATTCATTTCAAGTGTATAACTGTAATGAAATTTGTATAAATATTCTTACAATTGAGCTTTAATCAGTTAGATTTTAGGAAACTATAAAACAATTTTTAAAATATAGTAGGCTTGATTTTCAAACCTGCACATTAGTAACATTAAGATATTGAGATATTTGAAATATTTATAACAAGAAAACTGATATCACTAGCCTTAAGTTCTCTTATAAATCTTATACACCTTGTGACTAAAAATACAGAAATCAGATCTCAGTAACAATGAATCATCAATTATTTGCTAATACAACACACTTTTGCTCTTTTGGCATTAGTATGAACAAATTTTTAAAAGTGAGTTTTTTCCTTGTAGGAATAATCCATGGTTCAATAAGCCAGTTTTATTATATAATATTTGAAAAACATTGAAAAACTCTACAGAAGAATAAAAATTACTTGTTATCACACCTCACAAAGCTAGACATCAAAATATTCTATTTTTTCCAGCCCTATTGAGATATTATTGATTTATATGACATGTAAGCTAGGGTTTAATGTGATTAGGAAGCACATAATATTGTGAACTAATTAGTACAATGAGATTAGTCAAACTTCCATTCCTACATAATTACTAATTTTTTTTTTTTGGTAATAAGAATTAAAAGATATCCTCCTAAAAATTTGCAAGTATATATAAAGCCTTTCCTTCTCCAGGTTCTTTACTGTCTGAGCCACCAGGGAAGTCCCAAGAATACTGGAAAGGGTAGCCATTCCCTTTACCAGGGGATCTTCCCAACCCAGGGATTGAACATGGATCTTCCCACACTACGGGCAGTTTCTTTACCATCTTTTCCACCAAGGAGGCCCATATATAATACAGTATTGTTAATTATTATCACCATGCTGTACATTAGATCCAAAGAACTCATTCATTTTTAAAGTGGAAGTTTGTACATTTTGACCAACATCTCCCAATCTCCTCCATCCTGACTCCTGGTAAGTATCATTCTACCATATCTCTATGAGCTTGGCTTTTTAAACTTTCACATATAAGCAAGAACATATAGTATCTGTTTTTCTCTGCCTGACTTACTAGTATAATGCTGTCAAGGTCCATCTGTCTTGTTACAAATAGCAGGATTTTCTTATTTATGGCTGAACAACTTTTCCTTATGTATACTACATTTTTCTTCATCCATTGTTCTGTTGATGGACATTTAGGTTTCCTTCTTGTGGTTACTGCAAATAATGCTGAAATGAAGATGGGAGGTGGATATTTCCTCCAGGTAGTGATATCATTTCCTTTGGATATATACCCAGAAGTGCGTTTGATAGATCATGTGATAGTTTTAGGGCTTCCCAAGTGGTGCTAGTGGTAAAGAACCTGCTTGCCAGTACAGGAGACCTAAGAGACAGATTCGATCCCTGGGTCGGGAAGATCCTCTGGAGAAGGGCATGACATCCCACTCCAGTGTACTTGTCTGAAGAATCCCATGGACAGAGGAATCTGAAGGGCTACAGTCCATAGCGTTGCAGAGTCAGACACAACAAAAGCAGCTTAGCACATGGTAGTTTTTTTTTTTTTTTACCTTTAGACCATGAAATTTGTTTTTTTTAACTTTACAATACTCTATTGGCTTTGCCATACATCGACATGCATCCACCACAGGTGTACACAAACTCCCAATCCTGAATCCCCCTCCCACCTCCCACCCCACAATGTCTCTCTGGATCATCCCCATACACCAGCCCCAAGCATCCTGCATCCTGCATCGAACATAGACCGGCACCTCGTTTCTTACATAATAGTATATATGCTTCAATGCCATTCTCCCAAATCATCCCACCCTGTCCTACTCCCTCAGAGGCCAAAAGTCCGTTCTATATGTCTGTGTCTCTTTTGTTGTCTCACATACAGGGTCATCATTACTATCTTTCTAAATTCCATATATATGTGTCAGTATACTGTATTGGTGTTTTTCTTTCTGGCTTACTTCACTCTGTATAATAGGCTCCAGTTTCATCCATCTCATTAGAACTGATTCAAATNCATCCCACCCTCTCCTACTCCCTCAGAGGCTAAAAGTCCGTTCTATATGTCTGTGTCTCTTTTGTTGTCTCACATACAGGGTCATCATTACTATCTTTCTAAATTCCATATATATGTGTCAGTATACTATACTGGTGTTTTTCTTTCTGGCTTACTTCACTCTGTATAATCGGCTCCAGTTTCATCCATCTCATTAGAACTGATTTAAATGTATTCTTTTTAATGGCAGAGTAATACTCCATTGTGTATGTGTACCACAGCTTTCTTATCCATTCATCTGCTGATGGACATCTAGGTTGTTTCCATGTCCTGGCTATTATAAACAGTGCTGCAACGAACATTGAGGTACATGTGTCTCTTTCAATTCTGGTTTCCTCGGTGTGTATGCCCAGCAGCGGGATTGCTGGGTCATAAAGCAGTTCTATTTGCAATTTTTTAAGGAATCTCCACACTGTTTTCCATAGTGGCTGTACTAGTTTGCATTCCCACCAACAGTGTAAGAGGGTTCCCTTTTCTCCACATCCTCTCCAGCATTTAGACTTTTGGATCGCAGCCATTCTGACTGGTACCTCATTGTGGTCTTGATTTGCACTTCTCTGATAATGAGTAATGTTGAGTATCTTTTCATGTGTTTGTTAGCCATCTGTATGTCTTCTTTGGAGAACTGCCTATTTAGTTCTTTGGCCCATTAGATCTTCATAGAACCGTTCAACTTCAGCTTTTTCAGCATTACTGGTCAGGGCATAGACTTGGATTATTGTGATATTGAATGGTTTGCCTTGGAAATGAATAGAGATCATTCTGTTGTTTTTGAGATTGCATCCAAGTACTGCATTTCAGACTCTTTTGTTGACTATGATGGCTACTTCATTTCTTCTAAGGGATTCTTGCCCATAGGAGTAGATGGTATTGAGATAAATGGTCATCTGAGTTAAATTCACCCATTCCAGTCCATTTTAGCTTGCTGATTCCTAAAATGTCGACATTCACTCTTGCCATCTCCTGTTTGACCACTTCCAATTTGCCTTAATTCATGGACCTAACATTCCAGATGCCTATGCAATATTGCTCTTTACAGCACTGGACCTTGCTTCCATCACCAGTCATATCCAGAACTGGGTGTTGTTTTTGCTTTGGCTCCATCTCTTCATTCTTTCTGGAGTTGTTTCTCCACTGAACTCCAATAGCATATTGGGCACCTACCGACCTGGGGAGTTCACCTTTCAGTGTCCTCTCTTTTTGTCTTTTCCTACTGTTCATTGGAGAAGGCAATGGCTCCCCACTTCAGCACTCTTGCCTGGAAAATCCCATGGACAGAGGAGCCTGGTGGGCTGCAGTCCATGGGGTCACAAAGAGTCAGACACGACTGAGCGACTTCACTTTCACTTTTCACTTTCATGCATTGGAGAAGGAAATGGCAACCCACTCCAGTGTTCTTGCCTGGAGAATCCCAGGGACAGGGGAGCCTGGTGGGCTGCCGTCTATAGGGTCACACAGAGTCGGACATGATCAAGAGATTTAGCAGCATACTGTTCATGGGGTTCTCAAGGCAAGAATACTGAAGTGGTCTGCTGTTCCCTTCTCCAGTGGACCACATTCTGTCAGACCTCTCCACCATGACCCGCCCGTCTTGGGTGGCCCTACATGGCATGGCTCATAGTTTCATTAAGTTAGACAAGGCTGTTGTCCATGTGATTAGATGGGTTAGTTTTCTGTGATTGTGGTTTTCATTCTGTCTGCCCTCTGATGGAGAAGGATAAGAGGCTTATGTAAGCTTCCTGATGGGAGAGACTGAGGGGGAAACTGGGTCTTGTTCTGATGGGCAGGGCCATGCTCAATAAATCTTTAATCCAATTTTCTGTTGATGGGTGGAGCTGTATTCCCTCCCTGCTATTTCCCTGGGGTCAAACTATGGTGGAGGTAATGAAGATAATGGTGACCTCCCTCAAAAGCGGCTGTTAAGGTGATATAAACCTATCTGAACCAATGGCTGAAGATGTCTGTGACACACTGCAAAATGAAAAAAGCAGAGTATGTACATTATGACCCTTCTGGTATTGCATATGTACAATCTGGAAAACAGACAATAAATTGCTAACAGTGGTGAACATCTAGGAGGAATTATGAGGGAAGTTTGACTTTACACTTCCCATTCTTCTGTAGTCAAAAAAAAAAAATCTCCAAAGTAGCACATGCAACATTTGGAATGAAGAAAAATTAAAATAACAATATAGAAAAATAAATGGCTACAGTAAGGTAGTACTACAAGTTTAAGATCAGTTTCATTATTCTTTATAGAGACTATTTTCTGTTTTGTCTTTCTTTTAAATATGCAAATGTACATACCTGCATTTATCCGGCTGTCCAATGTCCCCTAAAATGTAGACTGGATTTTCTTCTCTACTTTTCAAAACCCATTCAGAGCTGAGCTAAAAACAAAGATAAATAAATAAATCAGCTGCAGAGTTAACTGCATCAGAAAATAAGAGGACACTTTCATGAAGGAAGCAGCCTAAACCAAAAGCAGGCAGGAAAAAGCATTTCAGAGGAAGAAGCGGGGGCAGGGAAAACACTGATGAGGACACAGAGGATAGAGAGGCACCTTAGAGCATAAAAATCAAACAAAACGTTATTTTCACTGCTTCAAGAAAGAAGCCAGGGACTTTTGCTTTGTGGTACAGAGTGCCCTGTCCATGTGAAAGAGGACCATGTACCTTTTCTGTCAACAACCTCTCTCTCCCCTGAGGCTGTGAACAACAGTTTAGGATACCCAAAGATGTGCTTTTATTTCCCATTTCCACTTCCTTTAGAATTACCCTCCTCCCAATCCAGTTTACCCATGGCTTCATTTTAATGGTGAAACAGCAGATGGTATGTTGATAGGAGGAGGGCCTGAGAACAAATCTGACCAACGATGCTTTCAATTCAAGAAATATTTTTTTGAGTCATTTTTACTTGAAAACTTAGGCACCAAATAAAGGCCCTCCCAACTTCCCAACCTCACCTCAAAGCCTTAATCATACTGAACAAGAATACCATCTTGGTTCTGTAGAATTAAAGAGCCTGGTCCCATTCTTACCACTAACCACCAAAACCACCACCACACACAGCTCTGTATTGTTATAACAACTTTCCTTGGTGCTTCTCACAAACTCTTTTTAAGAGTAAGACTAAACTGTGCTTGCAAGGAAGGAGCTGATGATTTGAAAACAGCTGCCAAATTAATAGAGATTCTGTTGGCCATTCCACAGATTTTACCAGAATCTAGCTTTAGGAAGAGTGCAGTCCCATGCATTACATGGCAGAGGTGGAGGGGTGCCTGGGGACAGGGAGATGAGTTACCTCTGAGGCTGCAAGGCCAGCATTCACACAGGACCTTACAGTCAAGGTGGGAGACAGCACAAATGAACACCCAAAAGCAACCTAAAATCAGAACAGTGGGTGTGGCATGATGTCACCTTTATGACCATTGCTAATTCGGTGACTGATACGGGACAGGGCTTCTCTGGGAAGGCTTGGTGCAGTGTGTGTGCAGGCTCCATCGCTCAGTTGTGTCTTTGCAACCCCATGGACTCTTTGTGATCCCATGGACTGCAGCTTGCCAGGCTCCTCTGTCCATGAAAATTTTCAGACAAGAACCCTGGAGTGGGTTGGCATTTCCTACTCCAGGGGATTTTCCCAACCCAGAGATCACACTCGAGTTTCCTGTGTCTCCTGCATTGGCAGGTAGACTCTATACCACTGTACCACCTAAGAAGCCCTCTTTCTGCAGTGTATAAGGCAAAACTAATGACAGGGCGCCAGGCAGAGGACACAATACAAATTTTGATGTGATGACTTTGACTTGGCTATTATGTCATGAACAATTTTTTAAAAATTCAAACAACAAAACACTATACTTTCGGCTTCAAAATTTTATATAACCAATTGACTTAACTAGATAAATAGATACCCTTCCCTGCAGCAAAACAGAAACCTGAAGTGACCTACATGCTAATACCCTGCTTTGGCTCAGAAGCAGGGATTCAAATCCCATATTTAGGAAACTCATCCAACAATTATTTTTGAGCAGTTCTTCGTGCCAGAAGCTGAGCTATCAAAGAGGGTGCAATAAGGAAGAGCAATATGGTCACTGTTCATGTGGTGCTTACAGTCCACAGGACTAACAGAATCAAACAAAGATGCACAGAAAGAACAATTATAAAGAACTTAAAAATGCCATGAAGGGAAAAGAGCATATAATGATGAATGTGATCCAGTATGGAACTCAAGAGGGAAGTAACATTGAGCTGAGATGGAACAGCTATCATTCGAGGTCGGGAGAAACCAGTTTGGGTAAAGATAGAGCATGTGCAAAGACCCTACAGAGGGAAAGAGCCAGTCTGTCTCCCCAGCTGCATAAATAGAGAAAACCCTCCAAAATGCCTTTTGTGTGTGAGTAAAGAACAGCACTAACCCATTCATACCTGCTCACAGCAGAGCATGTCTCAGGCCTTGCTACCCATTTCTTGTAGCATGCTCCCAAAGATGAACAGAAATCAACAAGACGGGCTCCATGCTTTAAAGCAATAAGAAGCTGGCTCCAAACCAGAAAATGGACACACACTCAGAACCTTTTAGAGCAGGAAGGGACCTGAAGTTCCACCAGGCACAGGCTCTTTCAGAAGGGCCAACATGTAAATCTTTTTAAAACTCACAAAGCATTTTAATATGCACATCTGGTGACATGTTATTTGAACACAGGAGTCATAAGATTGCTCTGGGCCTCATAGAAGATTGAGGATCAGACTAAATCACCAAGATTCTATCAAAACCTATAATTAGAAAGGGTTTCATTTTTCCCTTATTCTTTCTCTACTACAAGCAACACTATATTGAAATTNCTTGCAGTCCAAGGGACTCTCAAGAGTCTTCTCCAAAACCACAGTTCAAAAACATCAATTATTTGGTGCTCAGCTTTCTTCACAGTCCAACTTTCACATCCATATATGACCACTGGAAAAACCATAGCCCTGACTAGATGGACATTTGTTGGCAAAGTAATGTCTCTGCTTTTGAATATACTGTCTAGCTTGGTCATAGCTTTCCTTCCAAGGAGTAAGGGTCTTTTCATTTCATGGCTGCAGTCACCATCTGCAGTGATTTTGGAGCCCCCAAAAATAAAGTCTGCCACGGTTTCCATTGTTTCCCATGAAATAATGGGACCAGATGCCGTGAAGTAATGAGACCAGATGCCATGATCTTCGTTTTCTGAATATTGAGCTTTAAGCCAACTTTTTCACTTTTTTACTTTCTTACTTTCCTTTTTTACTTTCAAGAGGCTCTTTAGTTCCTCTTCACTTTCTGCCATAGGGTGATGTCATCTGCATATCTGAGGTTATTGATATTTCTCCCAGCAATCTTTATTCCAGCTTGTAAAAATGTGTCAACATAAAACAAATAGAGATTTCTTTACCCTCTTCAGTAATCTTTGAGTTGCAGTGGGTATCTACCTAATATTGAAAAAAAATCAGAAGGAATTTTAAATTACAAAAAAAAATGTTTCCAGGCCTGTATGCTGAGGGGAGAAAAACATCTTCTCTATGACTTGCATTGCCCTCATATTACATTATCATGGGAGGGAAGGGGCCCAACCTTCTAGCTCTGAAAGGTTCTTGGAGGAAAAGAGGGTGGTCTTTTAGACCTTATAGACCTATAGGTTTATAAAAGGGAAGACCTTAACATTGAAAGAGGAAAATTTTAGTTTTAATGCATGAAAACTTTGATGTAAGAGTAACCTGAAGAGGTATATTATTTGAAAACATATCATCCTTCCATAAAGTAGAGCTTTATCTTTATCAGATGAAGACATAAATGTGTGGTTAACAGAAGTTGCTCCCTGAATATCTTTTCAAATGATTTGGAAGAGCATTTGTAACATTTAAAGAGTTGTAACTGAGAAAAGCAACACTTAAAATTCTCAGTTTACTGTGAGTCCTCATGACATTGTCTCTTTTTCATACTTTCTTTCAAATCCCTTTCAGCTCCTTAGTCATCAATTTTATGCCAAAGACAATTTCAATTATCATGTAATTAGTTCATCATATGTATGAAAAAACTTAAACCACACTAGCAAAAGGGAAATGATGCAAGACATTCGTTATTTACAGTCACCTTTATTACTTTATTTTTGAAATATAATTGATAGTGATTACAATGACTCTAGTCTTCTCCACACTACTTGCAGAATGAGCGATAATATATTCATCATGGTATAGAAAACGCACATTTACCCTCATAGGCAGAAATCTGAATCTTATTCACATATTATTTCTCAATAATTTTAGCAGTAAATGTATATATTCCTACTAGATTATTGATGCTTTTGACCTGTGGTGTTAGAGAAGACTCATGAGAGTTCATTGGACTTAAAGGAGATCAAAATAGTCAATCCTGAAGGAATCAATCTTTAATATTCATTGAAAGAACTGATGCTGAAAATGAAGCTCCAATATTTGGCTACCTAATGCGAAGAATTGAATCATTAGAGAAGACCCTGATGCTCGGAAAGATTGAATGCAGGAGGAGAATGGAACGACAGAGGTTGAGATGTTTGGATGACATCACTGACTGAATGCATATGAGTCTGAGTAAGGTTCAGGAGCTGGTAATGTACAGGGAAGCCTGGTGTGCTGCAGTCCATGGGGTTACAAAGAGTTGGACATGACTGAGCAACTGAAATGAATTGAACTGAACTGATGTTAGAAGAGATTTTTTACACTTGAACGTTTTTATTTGCATGCTGATAAAGTAAATTTTTCCAAGAATGAGGTCATGATACGGAGTTAAGTTAGTTCAGTCGTTCAGTCGTGTCCAACAATTTGTGACCCCATGAACCGCAGCACAGCAGGCCTCCCTGTCTATCACCAACTCCTGGAGTACACCCAAACCCATGTCCATTGAGTCGGTAATGCCATCAAACCATCTCATCCTCTGTCGTTTCCTTCTCTTTCTGACCTCAATCTGTCCCAGCATCAGGACAGATTTTTCCAATGAGTCAACTCTTCACATCAGGTGGCCAAAATATTGAAGTTTCAGATTCAACATCAGTCCTTCCAATGAACACACAGGACTGATCTCCTTTAGGATGGACTGGTTGGATCTTCTTGCAGTCCAAGGGACTCTCAAGGGTCTTCTCCAACACCACAGTTCAAAAGCATCAATTCTTCAGCACTCAGTTTTCTTCACAGTTCAACTCTTACATCCATTCATGACCACTGGAAAAACCCTAGCCTTGTCTAGATGGACCTTTGTTGGCAAAGTAATGTCTCTGCTTTTGAATATGTTATCTAAGTTGGTCAAAAGTTTCCTTCTAAAGACTAAGCATCTTTTAATTTCATGGCTAAAATCACCATCTGCATTGATTTTGGAGCCCAACAAAATAATGTCTGACAGTGTTTCCAATGTTTCCCATAAAGTGATGGGACCAGATGCCATAATCTTAGTTTTCTGAATGTTGAGCTGTAAACCAACTTTTTCACTCTCCTCTTTCACTTTAATCAAGAGGCTTTTTAGTTCCTCTTCACTCTCTGCCATAAGGGTGGTGTCAACTACATATCTGAGGTTATTGATATTTCTCCCAGCAATCTTGATTCCAGCTTGTGTTTCTTCCAGTCCAGCGTTTCTTACGAGGTACTCTGCATAGAAGTTAAACAAGCAGGGTGACAATATACAGCCTTGACAGAGTTACAGAATATCCCAGTAGAATATCAGATCAGATCAGATCAGATCAGTCTCTCAGTCCTGTCTCTTTGCAACCCCATGAACTGCAGCACACCAGGCCTCCCTGTCCATCACCAACTCTCAGAGTTCAGTCAAACTCATGTCCATCGAGTCTGTGATGCTATCCAGTCATCTTATCTTCTGTTGTCCCCTTTTCCTCCTGCCCCCAATCCCTCCCAGTATCAGAGTCTTTTCCAGTGAATCAGCTCTTCTCATGAGGTGGCCAAAATACTGGAGTTTCAGCTTCAGTGTCAATCCTTCCAAAGAACACCCAGGACAGATCTCCTTTAGAATGGACTGGTTGGATCTCCTTGCAGTCCAAGGGNTGGCCACGTCATGCGAAGAGTTGACTCATTGGAAAAGACTCTGATGCTGGGAGGCATTGGGGGCAGGAGTAGAAGGGGATGCCAGAGGATAAGACAGCTGGATAGCATCACGGACTCGATGGATGTGAATCTGAATGAACTCTGGGAGTTGGTGATGGACAAGGAGGCCTGACGTGCTGAGATTCATGGGGTCGCAAAGAGTTGGACACGACTGAGCAACTGAATGAACTGATGATGTTTTTATAGGCTGATTCAGTAAGAAGAAAAGATAAAAACTTAAAACACACCCATACAGCACTTGAAAGGCATGCTAAGCACTTGAACCTAAGACTGGTGACCCGTGTGAAATGATGACTCATTCAGAATGACAAGCGTCTTTTGGTGCTACAGTATTTGACCAATGGCTTCATTCAACTAACATTCCCTTCCAAATAAACTAACCAATATGCTCTAGCTACTTAACTCTTAGAACAAGCAAGAAAAGAGCAAGATCAATTATAAATACTTCGGATAATTTCAAGAAATCAATTCAAATTTCTTGCTACAAGATACAAAAAGTAAATCTTTAATGCTAGAAAAACTGACCAGTATGAATCACTCAATACCCTTTAAAAATAATATGATCCGCTGGATCCCATTCTTAACTCAAATGAATACAAAGAAGCTCAGAAAATAGGAAGGATAAAAGTGAGTACACAAAAGCTCTTTGATGATATCAGTGAATTCTTCCACCCTAATCTACTTACAAATTTTCAAAAATTTGAAAGAAAACACCTTTCTTCCAATGATAAAGGATTACTTTAGTGGTTCCATCTTGCAGATGCTACTGTACATGAAAAAAAAAAAAAAAACCCAAGGAACTTTTGTAAATTCTCAATTTCCTTTTTTTTACAAAAGTGTTTTGCAAGAGACATGAATATCTAATACTTTGTGAATGAGGGGAAAGTAACAGAAACAAAACTTGATTCTGTGAGTCTGAACAGGACTAGCTACAATAAGTGGGATGGTACAACTATTTTTTAAGATGCAAAATTCCAGAAATCAGTGTCTGAAGATACAGAAAGTCTGTTAAATTTTCAAGGACATCTTTTGAACTGTAAGTATCTATTAGAGAAGAACATAAAACTAAATTTTGAACAGTGAAGATGACAGACATAAAGACAGATCATATTAATATTCACAAATATGATGGTAAGAACATGACTGCCTTGGGCCAAAGGCCATGGCCAAGTTCATATGATAAATAGATTGGATGGTGGTTAAAATCGATGACAAATGTATATGTATAACTGAATCACTCTGCTGTACAACTGAATCACACTCTTAATCAAATATACTCCAATATGAAATTTTTTAAAACAATTTTTAAAGAAAGAACTGTCATTAAACAAGGAATAAATGAAAGTAAAAAATAAATTTTTTGAAAACATCAATGACACAACTCAAAACATTTTGATTTTTACTAGAGAAACCAACACATCTACAGTGGGTTACTTTATGGATGCCTTAAAGTAATCAAAGCTTTTGATTTCTGAAGTAGAAAATAAAATGTTGATGAATTAAGATATAAACCCAGAAAAATTGAAAAGGAAAATTTACAACTTAGAAAATGTCCTGAAATTAGCTGCTTAATATATTAAGAAATGTTAAAACTGAAGATCTTAAATGTTAACTATCTCAGCAGGTACTAGTATTAAGGCTGGTGGGGAAGCCTGATGTGACAGTATAAGCTCCAAGAGGGCAGGGGCTTTTGTCCCTTTTGTTCCATGCTTTACAGTATTAGCTAATCAAGAAGAAGCTAAACGGTTAAACGAAAGATGAAGGTAATAAAGCAAGCAACATTACCCAATGGAAATATCACTGTGATCCAGGGTGTGGTTTTATTGCCTCTATATCCATCCAGCAAGTGGACCTTGAGAAGTCATTTTATTCTATCTGAGCCATCCATGAACCTGAGAAGAAGCATCTTGTCCGACAGATCAGAAAGGTCTTTCAAAAAAATCTTTCTGAAGCTCCTACAATGTCTTTGTCAAATGAGGCTACAGAAAGATGTTAGTGCTAAAGTGATATAGTGCAGGCTTTCGGGCAGAGGACTGAAGTGGCCTGTCAAGTTGCTTAGAAGAACAAAGAATAAATAAATACGGATTCTGAGCAAAAGCCTGGTCACAAACCAAAGCCCCATTTCATAAGTCTCAGATGACACAGAAGAGCAGTTAAAAGTCTGAGCTGGAGTACTAAGGACCCCGGTTTGAATTCTGCCTTCCCCATTGACTAGCTATTATAATCTTAGGCAAGTTACTTAACATCTCAAACCTCAGTGTTCTCAGCTGTAACTGGAAGGATAAAAAACAAAAGAGCATTTATCTCCTAAAGCTGTTAAGAGTTAACTTAGTTAATGCATATAAAGCACCTAACACAGAGTGCAGCAGGCAGTAAGCATTCCTACTTTGCTCGCAATTTCTGTTAAACTGATTACAGCTTGATGAATGTGGTTCCAGTCAAGGAGAGGGAACTCCAGCATATACCAAGCATCTGCAACATCTCATGCATGAAGCAGGTGCGTGTACTTCAGTCTCATAAAAAGTACAAGTTTTAGGCCAATCAGTGGAGGTGCCAGATGTCAAACGTGTGACGGATGCCAAAGACCCAGTTCTTTCCCCAGGGTATAGAAACTGCTTTTAAGTGCCCTCCCATCACCAACACCACTGTCCTCTCTGGCTTCTTAGCACTTTCCATAGTCCAACATTCACCTAGGGGACTGATCTCACTCCAGGCCACTTCCTCCGGACACTGAAAAGACTGTCATTCTAACTTATGGGTGCCGGGGGAAGGGATAGTTGGGGAATTTGGAATGGACACGTACACACTGCTGTGTTTAAAAGTGTTTAAGATGGATAACCGACAGGGTATATATAGCCCAGGGAACTCTGCTCCATGTTATGCACTGGCCTGGATGGGAGGGGAGTTTGTGGGGAGACCAAGGTTAGATGTGTATGTATGCTGGGTGCTTTTGCTGTTCACCTGAAACTGTCCCAACACTGTGAATCGCCTATCCCCCAGTACAAAATTCAAAGCAAAAAAAAAAAAAGAACTTTTGTTCAAAAAAAAAAAATCACTATCATTGAAGGGCCCCAGGCCCTGCCTGCATTCCAGCCCATAACTAACTGCACTGCTCTGGCACGAGGGTAGGGGTGGAACGTGTGGGGAGGAAGTTCTGATGGGCCTGAAACAGGCCCGCCCCAGTGAGCATGAAACCTCCTAGAGACCCAACACATACACAAACACTGGGAATGCGTCTTTCTTCCCTCTCAACCTCATCTCTATACACACACAGACACACACCCTCCCTCCCACCCTGGGAAAGCATCTTTCTTCCCTCAATCTCATCACTGAGGGCTTTGCACCCACCAGAGCCTTGGCAGTGACTGTGTCTTTTGCTCCCAGTGCCCACTGCTTTGCCGAGTCCCCGAAAACTGTTCTGATGAAGGCATCAAAAGATGCTATGCAAAGCTGGTGGATTCCAGCCAAAAACATGACATAAATACAAAATTTGCTTTTTTTTTTCCCCTGTCAGCAAGTCAGAATTATGGCTTTTCTATATGCCACTCCTGCCACACAGAATAACTCACTTCTAACTATAGCAGCAATTCCAGGAATACCCCAGAACCGTAAGTGCTGCTTCATTTACAATAAACTTCAAGGGATGATCAAACAATCAATGCCAGCTCGATGGGCCGGGGCTCTCTGCACTGCTCCCCGTGAGCCTGCTTTCCCTGAAAGACTGCTTCTGATCAAAGTAAATATATTATATATGTGTTTACCTAAAAGCTGCACTGTATCAAAATGCTTTGCTATCCCCCTTTTTTCTCCTTTCACCACTAATGCATCTATAGTGTTACTAAATAGTGCAGAATATAGAGGTCTAAATATGGTGACAGAAGTGGGTTCCCCAAAGATGAAAGTGGGGGGTGGGGGGGCTTGTCTTCACCTGTGCTTTCCACCATTCATTGCTGAAATACTTATAAAACACCTGTACCTTCACAATAAAACCTTGCAGTTGTCTGGTACTTTATAGCTTAAAAAGGGCTTTCACATCTATAACCACATTCAAGTCTCACAACTCCTTATAGATGAGAAGACTCAGCTTCAGACATTCCCACGGTCAAGCGACCAGTGAGTGTCAAGACCGGGCTTATACACATTTCTCAGCCTCCAGCTTCACTGCCCTTTCAGTTTGCCACACTCTACGAGCAATGTGCAGGCTTTGGGGGAATCTGGTAGATAGATGGGCAAACAGTGGAAACAGTGGCTGACTTTATTTTAGGGGGCTCCAAAATCACTGCAGATGGTGATTGCAGCCATGAAATTAAAAGACGCTTGCTCCTTGGAAGGAAAGTTATGACCAACCTAGACAGCATATTAAAAAGCAGAGACATTACTTTGCCAACAAAGGTCCGTCTAGTCAAGCTATGACTTTTCCAGCAGTCATGTATGGATGTGAGAGTTGGACTATAAAGAAAGCTGAGCACAGAAAAATTGACGTTTTTGAAGTGTGTTGTTGGAGAAGACTCTTGAGAGTCCCTTGGACTGCAAGGAGATCCAACCAGTCCATCCTAAAGAAAATCAGTCCTGGGTGTTCAATGGAAGGACTGATGCTGAAGCTGAAACTCCAATACTTTGGCCACCTGATGCAAAGAGCTGACTCATTGGAAAAGATCCCGATGCTGGGAAAGAACAAGGGCAGGAGNCTAGAAAATCTTGGGGGAATTTCAGGAAAGTAACATAGGTTGTTCTTCACTCAGGACTTGGTGCTTCCCAGGCTGCAGGTGCTACTACTGTTCTGAGCCAAGTGATTTTTTTCCCCATTGAGTATCTTTTCCATCTTGGCTCTATCTCCATTTTTCCCAAAGTGATAGTAAAGAGTCAGAAGCATCTCATTTTAATCATTTCTTACTTCTGTCCCTTTCCACACTGTTCTTCCAGATTAGAAGAAGGGCATTTCTTTAGTCTTCTGTTGATGTGAACAATTTAAGGGCATGGCAGTAATAAAATTTTTTGGATCTTCCAGTTTCCAGAATTATTTTGCAAACCTATGCCTCACAGTTATAAAAGAGATCCAGAGGCTCTCTTAAGATAAAATGAAAAGTGGAAGAACTGTTTCAAGCCCTACTTAAAAATAAGATAAAGTTGGATTATCTCTTTCATAATTGGTTATTTTGTATCAGTCCAGAATGTTTATGAATAATTTCATGTTTTTAATGGCTTATTTGTATCATAAGTTAATAGCTATTGATTTTATTTTAAAATGGTTATTGTTGATGAATTTTTTTTTTTTAGGGATTTCTTCCAGAAAGTATGTATGAGCGTATTCTCACTGGTCCCGTGGTAAGAGAGGAAGTAAGCAGGCGAGGGAGGCGACCTAAAAGTGGAATTGCGAAGGCCACGGCGGCGGCAGCAGCTGCAACTGCCACCAGTATTTCAGGCAATCCTTTGTCAGCCAATGGATTACTTCCAGGTGTGGACCTCACAACTCTTCAGGCCTTACAACAAAACCTACAAAACTTGCAATCACTGCAAGTGACTGCAGGGCTGATGGGAATGCCTGCTGGCCTTTCTTCTGGAGGAGAAGCTAAAAATGTGGCTGCCATGTTCCCCATGCTGCTGTCGGGAATGACTGGGTTGCCAAATCTGTTGGGTATGGGAGGGCTCCTGACAAAGCCAACAGAATCCGGAACAGAAGAAAAAAAGGGAAATGACTCTAAGGAGGTAGAAGGGAAAAAAGAAAGGACAGAGAGCCAAAACTCCGAGAACGGTGGTGAGAACTCTGTGTCAGGTTCTCCTGCATCCTCTACTGCTGCACTAAGTACCGCTGCAGCGGCCAGCCCATTAGCTCTGAACCCACTGCTACTATCTAATATTCTTTATCCAGGGATGCTTCTCACTCCAGGCCTTAATCTTCATATTCCAACTTTGTCTCAGTCCAACACTTTTGATGTACAGAAAAACAAAAACAGTGACTTAGGCTCATCTAAGTCTGTGGAAGTAAAGGAAGAAGATTCCAGAGTTAGAGATCAGGAAGACAAAGGGGGAACTGAACCGAGTCCTCTCCATGAAAACAGCACAGATGAGGGTTCAGAGAAAGCCGATGCTTCATCTGGATCTGATAGTACATCGTCGTCATCCGAGGATTCAGATTCTAGTAATGAAGACTGATTCCCAGACTGCACTTAAATTATGAACTGATTTTGGATTTTTTTTTCCCCTTTAATTATTAATTGTAAATATGCCAGTGTTGAGTGCATCAATAACTTACTGACCGAACATTTCAGTTATTTGTTTAGAAGTGCAAACTGCTTTCAGAGACGTTTTGCATGTAATATTTCTTAAGATTCATAAGTTTCTGAACTCGTATGTACTATCAAATACATAAAGGTGTAAAATTACAACAAAAGGCATTATAATTTTGTTGGGGGTTAATTTTATGAAAATTATGCTCAATAAGAGTTGTATATTTAATATATTTGCAGTGAACACAGAATACTTTATGCATATTACTGATTTAATTTGAATATAGTTTTACAGCCTCCTTGACACCTATAATTTACAGATCAAAACTCAGCAATAATTTGGGCAGCTAATGAATGTCATGAAAGCTGTAGAATCTACATCACCATCCATTGCTTTAATTACATGAAAATGCTCTAGTGTTGTGATGCACTGCTGATATTTCCAATTCAGGTACAAGTGTGTTTTAAAGAAGAAATAAGTTTCCCAATCGGCCAATTTAACTGGCTACCTGTTACCTCAGCTGAGTTAGTTTAGGAAGTTTACATTCGTTTCTAATTCTATACTTGTTTTCAGGGGTTTTTTAAACACATCCTATATATCATGTTAATCGGGCAAGAAATATGACTTGCTTTTTGCTGAGCTTAACTCTAAAATCAGTAAAATTAAGTCATAAAATAATCCTGTGTCATGTGACTTTGACACCCTCTAGACACATTTAGTTTTAACTTTTCAAAGTTTGGCCTCCTATTAGAAATAATTATGTCTCAGATGAGTAATGTCTGTTTCCAGGGTTCAGAAAAGGTAAATCATGAAATACCACTGAAAAGAACTTTTCAACACAGCATACTTCATGTAAAAGAAATTGTTTGTTTGCTTTATTTGTGTAGATTTCTATTTGTGTTTTATGTCATGGAAATATTCCAAAATTAACAGATAATAGGGTAAAGTAATATGCAGATAGTCTAAATTCATTTTGCGTTTCTAGGTATAAGCAGACTAAATGTTGGCCCAGAATCAGTGTTGGGTTATCAGTTTATATTAAATATACTGAGTTGCCCATTTTGAAAATGCACTTTTAATAATCTCAAAAAATATACACATTATTCCTGTAAACCACAAAAAAAGGAAGCCTAAGGTTTCTGATCAATTTCTTAGAACCCTTTACCATGTAAAATTTGTCTGATATTTGATTTATGATACAGTTTCTCCTGCTAAAGCTGCTATTCTGACAAGGTAGAGGTCCAGGTTCACCTTCATATACATTGAAAACAGAGCTGAATTGGTTATAAAATATCATTTACATCCTAAGGAGAGATAAGCATTGTTCTGGTACTTAAATAAATAAGTCAGTGACAAACTTTGCTAGGGGGAAAACTACCCCACTTCTCTCCCACAGAAAAATTAACTTTGTTTGTTTTGATACAACTCATCGCTTTGTCAGGAATTAAGCAATTACATTGGATTTTCCAAGACCTTTACCAGTAAATTATGTTTCTGTATGTAAAATAATCCCTTATTAGAGAGACAGTGTTACATGTATTTACAAAATTATATCAGTTCCATTGGGATTGTATTGATTTTTGTATTTTCCCAAAATAGTACTTTGAATTGATAGTCCTTTATGCAATGTCTTAGCAATAGTCACTATAATGCCCTTCCAGGAGAAGTGGGTAGTAATTCTTCATCATGAAAATGATATATTACATATTTAGTATCTTCCCTTTGCAGTATTGCACTTTTGTTTAACTAGAATACACCTATGAGATAGCCAAAGTTTTCAAACGCAGTTAACTTAGGTTGCCAGTGGAGTATTTCAGCACCATCCATGTTTCCCTTCTCTCCCTCTAGTCCTACCCACATGATCTTCATTCCTTTCCGTCTCCAGTTTAAAAGGGAAATAAAAAACCCTAGATCTTGTCAGTAAAACCTAATTTATATCAAATTTATGAGATAAAGTATTTTCCTAATTAGATCAAATGAATTTGGTTAACATCTTAGTGATTCTCTTTCTATGTAATAAAGGCAGTTGCAGTTTTCAAAGCATTAAGGCTAATATTAACTTTAAACATTTTCTTGGGATTCAAGATACTTCTATCTAGTACTGATTGGGGAAAAGTTGTCCAGCTATCAGCTTAAAAAAAAAAAAACATGCAGACATGGTTGTGTAAAGTTAAGGGTTATAAGAAAGAAAGAAATCAGTAGAATTACATAATACTAAAGTTGCATTTGAAAGGATATCCAAGTATGTGTTGGTAGTTACTAAAAGAATTATAGCTGTTATTGCCTTGTATTTATAGCCCTGTTTCAGGTTTCATGATTCAAGTCTTAGTCCAATTTTTCTTTTGGACATTTGCAATATTTACCAGTTGTGTTTTGTGTAGTCTGAATTTGCTTTCTGTAGTTGAGCAAACGTCTTAAAAAGTCATTTGTAATTTATTAAATTACTTTCTATGATGTTCTATAGAGCAAATGGAAGTTTAATTATTTTTTATTAAACATATTCTTTGACTACCCATGATGTCAGCCTCTGTACATGACAATACTTATATTATTTTATATGTAGCTTATTCCAGTTATGAAAGAAACATTAGTCATAAATCTTTAAAAGGAAAGTGAACATTGGAAGAATTTTTAAGAGACAGAAGTAGGCTATAATTATACCCACAATGTTATTATTTCCTTAAGTTCTCTTCTCCTGGACCTATAGAAATCCAGAAAGGCTCAGAGATACACCTAACCTCTTAAAGAAATCCATTTTGGAAATCAGTAATTATTTTTCTCTTGGTCTTAGAGGCTTTTCTAATTTATCACTGTTGTTTGTAGTGTTTGGCTGTTTTTTTTCTTTTTGTAAATACAAAAGAAATTTGTTTTCTCTCAGACTGTCAGTGGAACAGTGGAGTCTCATCACTCACTCTTTTAACTTGACCACATTGAATTATACTGTCATGCTTAGAAAATCTTTTTTTTTTTTTCATTTTTTTAAAATAAGGTCAACAAAAGTCAACTGCTTCATCTGATGCTTACCCAGAGGATCAGTAATAATGTCAGTGCTGGAGGAAGAATTGGCTATGTTGGATGTTTTTGCAAGATATTACATACAAAATGATGTATTCTATGTATTTTGAGCTGTAGGAAGAAAAAGAGTGAGTTGCGGGGAGAGTTAATTTTTGGCTACAAGTGATGTTCAACTCACACAGTAAATTTAGAACTTAACATAAATGCAACTCTAGAACATAACTATTTATTTTTAAATGCATAAAAATAAAAAATTATTTAAATTATCCATCAACCTACCCTGAAATACTGTTCATGGAGCTATCCAATCTTATTTATATGGACATTATATACATATCGGAGAAGGCAATGGCACCCCACTCCAGTACTCTTGCCTGGAAAATCCCATGGACAGAGGACCCTGGTAGGCTGGAGTCCATGGGGTCGCTGAGGGTCAGACACGACTGAGCGACTTCACTTTCACTTTTCACCTTCATGCATTGGAGAAGGAAATGGCAACCCACTCCAGTGTTCTTACCTGGAGAATCCCAGGGACGGGGGAGCCTGGTGGGCTGCCGTCTATGGGGTTGCATAGAGTTGAACATGACTGAAGTGACTTAGCATAGCATAGCATATATACGTATAGTGGGTTGAATAGTGTCTTAAAAAAATTCACGTCAACCCAGAACTTCAGAATGTGACCTTACTTGGAAATAGGATCTTGGCGGATAAAATCAGTTAAGATGCAGTCATACTAAATTAAGGAGGGCCCTAAATCCAATGACTGGTGTTCTTACGAGAAGAGAAGAGGGCATAGACACGGAGAGGGCCATGAGACAATATGCAGAGATCAGTGCAACGCAGCTACGAGCCAAGAACACCAAGGATTGCCGGCAACCACGAGGAGCTAGGAGAAGCATGAAGCAGATTCTCCTCCAGGGCCTCTGGGAGGAGCCAACCCTGCCGACACCTTGATTTTGTACTTCTGGCCTAAACTGTGGTAGGAGTAAATTTCTATTGTTTGAAGCCATCTAGTTTGTGGCAGTTTGTTGGTAGCTTTAGGAAACATACATCTTCATGTTAAATCAGTATTATATAGACATAATGTTTGCTGTTTTGCCTTTTAATATACAGGCCTGTATGTCAATAAGTACACTGCAATGTGATCTTTTCTACATATATTGCTTATAAAAATGGAATTTATCTAACCAAAAACCTAAAAATGGACAGTTGAGTTTATATATTCATTTTTTGCATCCACCTTTAATGATTTGCGCAAACCCTAGAATTGAAATGGTTCTGTTTTTAAGGCTTTTCATTTGTGTTGCCAGTGCCAGTGATGACATTAGTTAACAGGTCATTCTACCATTACCAACATACATTTTATGTATGATTTTATTTCTTACTAATACTGTGTATTGCATTTGAAATCATCTTAGCCATTACTAACAGGCAATAATAACATTTTTTATTGAAGTATGGTTGATACACAATATTATAAGTCGTGTGTGACTCTGTCAGCTCTGTGGACTATAGCCCACAAGGCTCCTCTGTCCATGGGATTTCCCAGGCAAGAATACTGGAATAGGTTGCCATTTCCTTCTTGAGGCGATCTTGCCAACCCAGGGGTCAAACTCAAGTGTCCTGCACTGGCAGGTTTGTTCTTTACCACTGAGCCACCAGGAAAGCCCCATTATGTGAATTATAGTGTGCAATATAGAGATTCACAATTTTTAAAGGTTATACTCCATTTATAGTTATTATAAAATATTGGCTATATTCCCCATGTTGTACAATATATCCTTGTCGCATATTTTAGATTCTACATATAAGTGATATCACACAGTATTTGTCTGACTCATTTCACTTAGCATAATACCCTCCAAATCCATCTATGTTGCCAAAAATGTCAAAATTTCATTCTTTTCTATGGCTGAGTATTTCAATTGTGTGTGTGTATAACCACATCTTAATATANGCCGTCTATGGGGTTGCATAGAGTTGAACATGACTGAAGTGACTTAGCATAGCATAGCATATATACGTATAGTGGGTTGAATAGTGTCTTAAAAAAATTCACGTCAACCCAGAACTTCAGAATGTGACCTTACTTGGAAATAGGATCTTGGCGGATAAAATCAGTTAAGATGCAGTCATACTAAATTAAGGAGGGCCCTAAATCCAATGACTGGTGTTCTTACGAGAAGAGAAGAGGGCATAGACACGGAGAGGGCCATGAGACAATATGCAGAGATCAGTGCAACGCAGCTACGAGCCAAGAACACCAAGGATTGCCGGCAACCACGAGGAGCTAGGAGAAGCATGAAGCAGATTCTCCTCCAGGGCCTCTGGGAGGAGCCAACCCTGCCGACACCTTGATTTTGTACTTCTGGCCTAAACTGTGGTAGGAGTAAATTTCTATTGTTTGAAGCCATCTAGTTTGTGGCAGTTTGTTGGTAGCTTTAGGAAACATACATCTTCATGTTAAATCAGTATTATATAGACATAATGTTTGCTGTTTTGCCTTTTAATATACAGGCCTGTATGTCAATAAGTACACTGCAATGTGATCTTTTCTACATATATTGCTTATAAAAATGGAATTTATCTAACCAAAAACCTAAAAATGGACAGTTGAGTTTATATATTCATTTTTTGCATCCACCTTTAATGATTTGCGCAAACCCTAGAATTGAAATGGTTCTGTTTTTAAGGCTTTTCATTTGTGTTGCCAGTGCCAGTGATGACATTAGTTAACAGGTCATTCTACCATTACCAACATACATTTTATGTATGATTTTATTTCTTACTAATACTGTGTATTGCATTTGAAATCATCTTAGCCATTACTAACAGGCAATAATAACATTTTTTATTGAAGTATGGTTGATACACAATATTATAAGTCGTGTGTGACTCTGTCAGCTCTGTGGACTATAGCCCACAAGGCTCCTCTGTCCATGGGATTTCCCAGGCAAGAATACTGGAATAGGTTGCCATTTCCTTCTTGAGGCGATCTTGCCAACCCAGGGGTCAAACTCAAGTGTCCTGCACTGGCAGGTTTGTTCTTTACCACTGAGCCACCAGGAAAGCCCCATTATGTGAATTATAGTGTGCAATATAGAGATTCACAATTTTTAAAGGTTATACTCCATTTATAGTTATTATAAAATATTGGCTATATTCCCCATGTTGTACAATATATCCTTGTCGCATATTTTAGATTCTACATATAAGTGATATCACACAGTATTTGTCTGACTCATTTCACTTAGCATAATACCCTCCAAATCCATCTATGTTGCCAAAAATGTCAAAATTTCATTCTTTTCTATGGCTGAGTATTTCAATTGTGTGTGTGTATAACCACATCTTAATATAAATTTTTAAATTGTTCTTCACTTTTCTTAGTTAAAAATAAGACAATATTATAGAAAACCATGAGGAAGAGGAGAGGAAGAGAAGCACAAAGTAAACAAAAATCTCATGCTGAACATGCAGACATAATTGTTAACCTTTGAGTCATTATTTGGATATACATGTTATATATTATTTTAATGAGAGTAAGGCTAAGCTGTATGTGCCATTTTGTAACCTTTTTTCATTTACCATATCATACTAATATCTTCCCATGCCATTAAAGAATGTTTCATTTTTTTAAGGGCTTTCTCATTCCACTTTTTAAAACCTTCATCAATTTAATAGATTAGAAATGGACCCTTATTTGAGTTTATTTGGGTAAGGAATCTGAATTTCTCTAAAAAGACGCACTGTCCTAGCAGTGTGTAGTGTATAATCTCTCCACTGATTTGCATGCCTGCGTTGGATTGGTCATAATCTAAGTGATGCATATATTTATATGTATATAAGTTATTTAGGTGTATATGATTTAGATCATATCTGTCATAGATAACATGATGATATCAGTGGTATGTATGAAGTAGCCATAAGAGTAACTATACTGGTAAAAGAGTAATAGATTTGAGAACAAACCAAAAAAAGTTACTAGAAATAAAGGAGAACATTTTACAATGACTGAAGGGTGAGTCTCAGGAAAATAAAACAATTATCGACATATGTGCACCTAATAACAGGTCCACAGAATACATGAAGAAAAACTAACAAAACTAAAAGGAAAAATATACAATGCAGCAATAATAGTAGGAGCCTAATAGCTCACTTTCCATAATGGATAGAGCAAGTAGGCAAAAGATCAACAAACTGATTTGAAGGACATTATAAATCAACTAGACCTAAGAAACATCTATTTGACACCATCCAACAATAGCAGAATACATGTTCTTAGAGTACACAAAGACCGTTCTCCAGGATAGACCACATAGCAAGTCCAAAGTTCTCAAAAAATATTAAGTCATACAAAGTATGTTCTCTAGTCACAGTGGGATGAAGTTAGAAATCAGTACCAAAGCTTAGAAATTTACAAATATATGAAAACTAATAACATCAATAATGAGTCAAGGAAATCTCTGAGGAAGTTATAAAATATTTTGCAATGAATGGAAACAAGTAATATAGCAAGACATCATATAAACAAACCAGGGCATGAAGGGAAATGTATAGCCGTTAAGTATCTACGTTAAGAAAAAAAAAAAATCGCAAATCAACCTAACTTTCTACTTTAAGAAACTAGGAAAAGCTCAAACTAAACCCAAGACAAGAAGTAAGGAAATAAAGACAAGAGCATAATTACTGAAATACAAAATAGAGAAAATTAGTGAAACCAAAAGGTAATTCTTTAAAAAGATCAACAAAATTGACAAACTTTTAGCTAGATTGATCAACCAAAAAAGACAAGACTCAACTTACTAGAATCAGGGAATTTCTTGGTGGTCCAGTGATTGGAACTGTGCACTTTCACTGATGGAGGCTTGGGTTCAATCTATGGTGGGAAACAGATGCTGCAAGCCACGTGGTATTACAAAGAAAAATTACTAGACTCGAAAGAACATCATTTGTACCAATATTACAGAAATAAAAATGATTTTAAGAGAATATTATGAATAATTATATGCCAATAAATTAGATAACCTAGATGAAATGGATAAATTTCAAGAACTCAACCTAGTGAAACTGAAACAAGAAACAGAAACTATAATAACAGTATAATAAAGAGACTGAATTACTAATTAAAAACAAAAACTATCCACAACATAATCCCAAGACTGGCAGCTTCACTGAGGGATGGAAAAAAAAAAGAATATCTATTCATCACATATTCAAATGGAAAAGAAAACAATTCCCAACTTGTTTTATAGGTTTTATATCTCATACCAAAGTTAGATAAGCACTGTAAGAAAACTGGAAACAAACATCCCTTAGGAATACAGATGCCAAAATTCTTAACAAATTGCTAGCAAACTGAATCCAGCAGTACATGAAAGATACTGTACACAACAACCAAACTGATTCTATCTCAAGAATGCAAGGATGGTTCAACAATATGAGAATAATCAGTGCACTGTTAATGGGAAAGCAGGGGAGGGGGGAACATGAGTATCTCAATAGATGCAAAAAGACATTTTACAAAGTCCAACACCATTTCATGATTAACAAAAAAGCTAGATTACACTTTGCTCAATAAAGGTCATTTATGAAAAACCTACAACTAACATCATGCATAATAGTTAAAGAATATTTTCTCCCACATGAAGACAAGACTAGGATGTCCGCTCTTACTACTTTTATTCAGCATTGTTCTGCAGATTCTATCCAAAGCAAAGAAAAACAATAACGGAAGACATCTAGATTGGCCAAAGTAACCCAAGAGAGAAATGACGGAGCATTTGTGGTTTTTTTTTTTTTCTTTTTTTAAATTGAAGTATAGTTGATTCACCATGTTGTATTTATTTCAGGTGTACAACAAAATGATTCAGTTATATAAAATTTGGACTTCATCAAAATTAAAGTCTTTAGTTCTTCAAAGGCCACCTTTAAGAAAGTGAAAAAACCCATAGAATGGGGAAAATTGCAAATCATGTATTTGATAAACTACTTCTATCAGAATATGTAAAGATCTCTTATAACTCCGTAGTAGAGACAAAAATTCAGTTGTGAAATGGGCAAAAGATTTAAAAAGACATTTCTTCAAAGAAGATATAAAAAATAGCAAATAAGCACACAAAAGGATGTTCAGCATTATTAGCCATCAGATAAATGCAAATCAAAACCAAAAAGAGATACAATGCCTTACTCCTTGGAATGGCCAGAATCAAATAAACAGATAATAACTTGGGTTAGCAATGATGTGGAGAAATTAGAACTCACATATTGCTGGAGGAATGTACAATGATGCAGCCACTTTTCCACACGGCTTTGCGGTTTCTTGCAGTACTCCCTTATGACAGCAATTCTATTCCTAGGTGTATACTCAAAGAAATGAAAACATGTCCACACAAAAGCTTGTAAACAAACATTCATATTATTCGCAATAGCCCAAGAGTATAAAATCTCAAATGATCATCAATTAATGAATGGGTAAATAAAACATGCTGCTAAGTCGCTTCAGTCGTGTCCGACTCTGTGTGACCCCATAGACGGCAGCCCACCAGGCTCTGCTGTCCCTGGGATTCTCCAGGCAAGAACACTGGAGTGGGTTGCCATTTCCTTCTCCAATAAAACATGACATACCCATAAATATACCAAAAATGACAAAATGAGTTCTGTTCATTTCCAAAGCAAACCATTCAATATCACAGTAATCCAAGTCTGTGCCCTGACCAGTAATGCTGAAGAAGCTAAAGTTGAATGGTTCTATGAAGTCCTACAAGACCTTCTAGAACTAGAATATGAACTAGAACTAACACTAACACCCACCTATAATGAAAAGGACCATAGATGTCCTTTTCATTATAGGGGGCTGAAATGCAAATGTAGAAGTCAAGAAATACCTGGCTGCTGCTGCTGCTAAGTCACTTCAGTCGTGTCCGACTCTATGCGACCCCATAGACGGCAGCCCACCAAGCTCCCCCATCCCTGGGATTCTCCAGGCAAGAACACTGGAGTAGGTTGCCATTTCCTTCTCCAATGCATGAAGGTGAAAAGAGAACATGAAGTCGCTCAGTCGTGTCCGACCCTTAGCGACCCCATGGACCTGGAGTAACAGGCAAATTTGGCCTTGGAGTACAGAAAGAAGCAGGGAAAAATCTAGTAGAGTTTTGCCAAGAGAACGCACTGGTCATAGCAAACACCCTCTTCCAACAACACAGGAGAAGACTCTACACGCGGACATCACCAGATGGCCAATACCGAAATCAGATTGATTATATTCTTTGCAGCCAAAGATGGGGAAGCTCTATACAAGACTGGGGGCTGACTGTGGCTCAGATCACGAACTCCTTATTGCCAAATTCTGACTTAAATTGAAGAAAGTAGGGAAAATCACTACATCTTTCAGGTATGACCTAAATCAAATCCTTTACAATTATACAGTGGAAATGAGAAATAGATTCAAGGGATTAGATCTGATAGACTGAATTCCTGAAGAACTAGGGATAGACGTTCGTGATATTGTACAGGAGGCAGCGATCAAGACCATCCCCAACATAAAGATGCAAAAAGAAATAATGGTTGTCTGAGGAGGCCTTACAAATAGCTGTGAAAAGAAAGAGAAGCAAAAGGCAAAGGAAAAAGGAAAGATATACCCATTTGAATACAGAGTTCCAAAGAATAGCAGAGATAAGAAAGCCTTCCTCAGTGATCAATGCAAAGAAATAGAGGAAAACAATAGAATGGGAAAGACTAGAGATCTCTTCAAGAAACTTAGAGATACCAAGGGAACATTTCATGCAAAGATGGGAACAATAAAGGAAAGAAATGGTATGGACCTAACAGAAGGAGAAGATATTAAGAAGAGGTGGCAAGAATAAACAAGAGAACTATACAAAAAATATCTTCATGACCCAGATAACCACAATGGTGTGATCATTCACCTAGAGCCAGACATCCTGGAGTCCAAAGTCAAGTGGGCTTTAGGAAGCATTACTACGAACAAAGCTAGTGGAGGTGATGGAATTCCAGCTGAGCTATTTCAAATCCTAAAAGATGATGTTGTGAAAGTGCTGCACTCAATATGCCAGCAAATTTGGAAAACTCAGCAGTGGCCACGGGACTGGAAAAGGTCAGTTTTCATTCCAATCCCAAAGAAAGGCAAGGCCAGAGCATGCTCAAACTACTGCACAATTGCACTCATCTTACATGCTAGCAAAGTGATGCTCAAAATTCTCCAGGCTTCAACAGTAAATGAACCGGGAACTTCCAGATGTTCAAGTTGATTATAGAAAAGTCAGAGGAACCAGAGATCAAATTGCCAACATCCACTGAATCATTGAAAAAACAGAAGAGTTCCAGAGAAACATCTACTTCTGCTTTATTGACTATGCTAAATCGTTTGACTGTATGGATCACAACAAACTGTGGAAAATCTTCAAGAGATGGGAATACCAGACCACCTGACCTTCCTCCTGAGAAATCTGTATGCAGTTTGGGAAGAAACAATTTGAATCGGATAGAGAACAACAGACTGATTCCAAACAAGAAAAGGAGTAGGTCAAGGCTGTATATTATCACCCTGCTTATTTAACTTCTATGCAGAGTACATCATGAGAAACGCTGGGCTGGAAGAAGCACAAGCTGGAATCAACATTTCTGGGAGAAATATCAATAACCTCAGATATGCAGATGACACCACCCTTATGGCAGAAAGTGAAGAACTAAAGAGCCTCTTGATGAAAGTGAAAGAGGAGAGTGAAAAAGTTGGCTTAAAGCTCAACATTCAGAAAACGAAGATCATGGCATCTGGTCCCATTACTTCATGGCAAAAAGATGGGGAAACAATGAAAACAGTAACAGACTTTATTTTTCTGCGCTTCAAAATCACTGCAGATGGTGACTGCAGCCATGAAATTAAAAGATGCTTGCTCCTTGGAAGTAAAGTTGTGACCAACCTAGAGAGCATATTAAAAAGCAGAGACATTACTTTGCCAACAAAGGTCCAACTAGTCAAAGCTATGGCTTTTCCAGTAGTCATGTATGGATGTGAGAGTTGGACTATAAAGAAAGCTGAGCGCCAAAGAATTGATGCTTTTGAACTGTGGTGTTGGAGAAGACTCTTGAGAGTCCTTTGGACTGCAAGGAGATCCAACCAGTCCATCCTAAAGGAAATCAGTCCTGAATATTCATCGGAAGGACTGGTGCAGAAGCTGAAACTCCAATACTTTGGCCACCTGGTGGGAAGAACTGACTCATTGGAAAAGACCTTGATGCTGAGAAAGACGGAAGGTGAGAGAAGGGAACAACAGAGGATGAGATGGTTGGATGGCATCACCAACTCAAGGGACATGAGTTTGAGTAAACCTGGAAGTTGGTGATGGACAGGGAGGCCTGGAGTACTGCAGTCCATGGGGTCGCAGAGTCGGACACAACTGAGTGACTGAACTGAACTGAACTGATACCCATAAAACAAAATATTACTCAACAATAAAAAGCATGAAGTACTGATACATGCTGCAACATGGATAAACCTTGAAAACATTATGCTAAGTGATAGAAACTGTCACAAAGACCACATATTGTATGATTCTATTTATGTGAAATGTCTAGAACAGGCAAATCTATAGAGATCGAGATATAATCTATAAGTTAGATAGATAGATAAGGCTTCCCTGGTGACTCAGATGGTAAAACAATATACCTGCAACATGGGAGACCTGGGTTCGATTCTGGGATCAGGAAGATCCCCTGGAGCAGGAAATGGCAGCCCACTCCAGTATTCTTGCCTGGAGAATTCTATGGACAGAGGAGCCTGGTGGGCTACAGTCCATGGGGTCTCAGAGTTGGACATGACTGAGCGACTAACACTTTCATAGAGATAGAAAGTATACTAGTAGTTGCCTAGGGTTGGGGGCATTGAACTGCTCATGTGTATGGGATGGATGTCTCCTTGGTATGAAGGAAATGTTCTCAACAGATTTTGGTTTGTTGCATAACTGTGAATATAATTAAAAACAACTGCATTGTATACTTTAAATGGGTGAATTTTATACTATGTGAATTGTATCTCAATAAAGTTGCTTTTAAAAACTGACAGAAGGTACAGTGTACAAGCTCAATGTGAAATCTTTAAACTTTTAAGCTTAATAAATACCCTCTTTGTCTCCCTACTGGAGCCCCTGCTGAGATGTGGAAATCTCTACCCCTTCAACTACATTTATTGCTGATCCAGGAGGCTCAAACTTGCTAACAGCTCCTTCAACTAAGAGCACCCCCTGGGGATCAAGAGGAAAAGCAAGAATTCGGGAACCTCTTTTTTCCTCATCTATGCATTTACTCCCAAGATGATCTCACCCTGTCTTTTTTTTTAATTAGTTTTTACCTATTAAAAAATTTTTTATTGAAATATAGTTGATTCACAATGTGTGTTAGTTTCAGGTATACAGCAAAGTGATTTGGACACATACATATATATGTATACACACATATACATATATGCATATATATGAATATGTACAGACACACACATATATATATATGAAAAAGATTGTTTTCCCTTATAGGTCATCACAAGATATTGAATATAGTTCCCTGTGCTGCACAGTGTGTCCTTGTTGATTATCTTATGTCTGGTATTGTGTATATGTTAATCCCAAACTTCTAATTCATCTCTCCCCACCTTTCCCCTTTGGTAACCATAAGTGTGTTTTCTATATCTATGGGTCTATTTCTGTTTTGTATATAAGTTTCTTTGTATCATTTTTTTTTAGATTCCACGTAAAAGCGATATCATATGATATTTGTCTTTAACTTCACTGAGTATGACAATCTAATATTGCTGCAAATGGCATTATTTTCATTCTTTTTTGTGGCTGAGTAACATTCCATTGTCAGTGTATACCACATCTTTTATCTGTCATTGGATATTAGCTTCTTTCCATGAATAGTGCTGCAGTGAACATTGGGATGCAAGTATATTTTTATATTGTGATTTTCCTATGGAGAGCAATCTGCTCAAAGCCCACTGATATAAATGTAAATCTTATTCATAAACCCTCACAGAATCATCCTAAATAGTATTTGACCAAATACCTAGGCATAGGGGCCCAGCCATGTTAACACATAAATTTAACCATTACGGCGTCTATATGAAGAAGAAATTGTGGTAAAAGGCAAAACAGAAGCAGAGAGGCCAGATGGAAGGACTTTGCAAGGATGCTGGTAAGAGAAGATGGATGCTCAGAGCAGAAAACGGGCAATGGCGGATCTGAGAGGCGGTTGGATTTTGAAAAGGTGAAGACTGAGCTGATGGATTCGATGGAGAAGGTAAGCGAAAGAGGAATCGAGGATGATTCCAAAGTATCTTGACCTAGTCAACCAGAAAAATGTTGTTGCCACTTATGAGGGGGGAAAACGGAGACAATAGGGGATGGGCTGCCATGACCTGAGCGAGGGTCCAGTGGGCCCAGGGGACAGCGGAGAGGGGACAGCAGAAGGGACACAGCCCTTGCTCCTGACCTTGAGCCTGGGAGACATGAAACGTCGGGCATTCCAGGGTGCACAGTGAAAGGACTGAGGGGTCCTGAGAAGGATATTTCATCCTGGCCAAAGTATTGTTTAACTCGAGAGGGAAATGACTGGTAGGGTTAGCAATTTTTTTCTCTTTTTTTATTGAAGTATAGTTGATTTACAAAGTTGTGTTAGTTTCAGGTGCATAACAAAGTGACTCACTTGTGTAATGTTTCTGTTGCTGTTTAGTCACTTCTGACTCTTTTGTGGCCACATGGACTGTGAGGCCACCAGGCTCCTCTGTCCATGGATTCTCCAGACAAGAATACTGGAGCAGATTGCCATTTCCTGCTTCTGGGTTTGATCCCTGGGTCAGGAAGATCCCCTGGAGGAGCAAATGTCAACCCACTCCAGCATTCTTGCCTGGAGAATTCCATGGACAGAGGAGCCTGGTGGGCTACAGTCCATGGGGTCCCAAAGAGTCGGACATGACTGAACAATTAACACACACACACACACATCTATCTATCTATCTATATATATCTATGCTGCTGCTGCTAAGTCACCTCAGTTGTGTCCGACTCTGTGCAACCCCATGGACGGCACCCCACCAGGCTCCCCCATCCTTGGGATTCTCCAGGCAAGAACCCTAGAGTGGGTTGCCAGTTCCTTCTCCAGTGCGTGAAAGTGAAGTTGCTCAGTCGTATCTGACTCTTCGTGACCCCATGGACTGCAGCCTACCAGGCTCCTCCGTCCATGGGATTTTCCACTGGACTGGGGTGCCATTGTCTTCTCCGATCTATATATGTATATACACACACATATACACATACATACATATGTGTATTTATTTAAGTATGCATATATTCTTTTTCAAATTCTTTTCCCTTGTAGGTTACTATAAAATATTGAGTATAGTTCCCTGTGCTATACAAAGGTTTTCGTCTTTAATGGCAACTGAGGAAATCAGTTTGATCGGTATGATTGATTTCATTTTGACCTAGGCCTCACAGAATTCAGTAGAGGCCCTGATGTCAAGCTAGGTGTTCAGTTAAATAAACATTGGGTAAATACCTGTTAAGTGATGAACACTGCTCTCCTTACCCTAAAACCTTAACCTTCCAGTCACTTTTCAAATCAAGTCCAAAATCTTAACCAGGACTTTGACATCATCTCCATCCATACCTCCTGCTTTTTCCTCTTGTTTTTACACTTCAACCACATTCTCATTCCTAAAACTCTTGAATCATGCTTTTTCCTGATGCACAGTCTTCCCAAAAGCTTTTTCCTCTGCCTGAAATGAACCCTTCCCTTGTACTGGCTATAACTTTTAGATGTTTTTTCTTGCAGAAGTGAAGCGGAAGAAGGGAAAGCCTTTGTCCACTTTCACCCACCCAGGCAGCCCTACTCCTGTGCCAGGTAAACCTCTTCCAGAATGCACTCCTATAGTTTCCTGACTTTCTTTTTTTGCAATGTATTCACACTTGACAATTTCTGTTTGTTCTAGGTCTGTTTTCCCCATGTCAGAGTAAACTCTGGAGGGCAGACACCATGCATTTATCATTCACTACTATATCTTCAGTGCTTGGCAAAGTACTTGACACATAATAGGCACTCGCTAAACATCAGTTGAATATTTGAGTGGATAGATGGTACAATCTCTGGCTAAGTGAATGAATGAACGAGTGAAAGAATACTCAGAGCCCAAAATCCCAAAGAAAGGCAATGCTAAAGAATGCTCATACTACTGCACAATTGTACTCGTCTCACACGCTAGTAAAGTAATGCTCAAAATTCTACAAGCTAGGCTTCAGCAATATGTGAACCATGAACTTCCTGATGTTCAAGCTGGTTTTAGAAAAGGCAGAGGAACCAGAGATCAAATGACCAACATCTCCTGGATCATGAAAAAATCAAGAGAGTTCCAGAAAAACATCTACTTCTGCTTTATTGACTATGCCAAAGCCTNAGATTTTTTTTTTTTTTTTTTTTTTTGCCTGTCTATGTGGCCTGCAAATTTGGAAAACTTAGCAGTGGCCAAAAGCCTGGAAAAAGTATTCATTTCAATTCCATAGAAAGGCAATCCCAGAATGTTCAAACTACTGTACAATTGCACTGATTTCACATATTAGCAATGTAATTCTCAAAATCCTTCAAGCTAGGCTTCAGCAGTACGTGAACTGAAAACTCCAGATGTACAAGCTGGATTTAGAAAAGGCAGAGGAACCAGAGATCAAATTGCCAACATCCACTGGATCATGGAAAAAGCAAAAGAATTTTTTAAAAAAATGTGCTTCATTGACTATGCTAAATCCTTTGACTGTGTGGATCACAACAGGCTGTGGAAAATTCTTAAAGAGATGGGAATACCAGACCACCTTACCTGTCTCCTGAGAAGCTTGTATGCAGGTCAAGAAACAACAGTTAAAACTGGACATGGAACAATGGACTGGTTCCAGATTGGGAAAGGAGTACATCAAGGCTGCATACTGTTACCATGCTTATTTAATTTAAATGCAGAATACATCATTTGAAGAAAAAGAAACGCAAAAAGGCAAAATGGTTGTCTGAGGAGGTCTTACAAATAGCTGAGAAAAGAAGGGAAACTAAAGGCAAAGGAGAAAAGGAAAGATACACCCATCTGAATGCAGAGTTCCAAAGAATAGCAAGGAGAGATAAAATAGCCTTCCTCAGTGATCAATGCAAAGAAACAGAGGATAACAATAGAATGGGAAAGGTTAAAGATCTCTTCAAGAAACTTGGAGATACCAAGAGAACATTTCATACAAAGATGGGCACAATAAAGGACAGAAATGGTATGGACCTAACAGAAGCAGAAAATATTAAGAGAAGGTAGCAAGAATATACAGAAGGCCTATACAAAAAAGATCTTTATGACCCAGATAACCATGTTGGTGTGATCACTCACCTAGAGCCAGACATCCTGGAGTCCAAAGTCAAGTGGGCCTTAGGAAACGCGACAAACTAGCTTAAGAACAAAGCTAGTGGAGGTGATGGAATTCTAGCTGAGCAATTTCAAGTATGAAAAGATGATGCTGTTAAAGTGCTGCATTCAGTTCAGTCCAATCACTCAGTCGTGTCCGACTCTTTGCAACCCCAGGAATTGCAGCACACCAGGCCTCCCTGTCCATCACCAACTCCTTCAACAAACTGACAGCTAGCAGGCCCAGCTGCCCTAATTATATTTATACTCATTAACCCTCTTAACAGTTTTGCTTGAGCTCTTCTCTCTTCCCCCACCTCTACTCTTTTATTTTCCCTTTAAATTCCGAGTCCTCTCCACCCAAACCAGGACTGAGCCCGGCTCTTTCCCCTACTGTCAGGAATGATGGAATAAAATGTTTTCATCACTTTCACTGATGTCTATGGCTTTATCTATCTTTGATAATAGGCTACCCTAAGTGACCTGGGCTTCCTTGCAGTAAGGTGGCTGTGTTCAAAGAGTCAAATGAAGAGAGAGAAAAGTGACCTCATAGCAAAACAGCAGTGCCTTGGGCTCCTGGAGCAGGAAAACTTTTTATACTATCAGTTCAGTTCAGTCGCTCAGTCATGACTGACTCTTTGTGACCCCATAGACTGCAGCACACCAGGCCCCCCTGTCCACCACCAACTCCTGGAGCTTACTCAAACTCACGTCCAGTGATTCGGTGATGCCATCCAACTATCTCATCCTCTGTTGTCCCCTTCTTCTGCCTTCAATCTTTCCCAGTATCAGGATCTTTTCCAATGAGTCAGCCCTTTTCATCAGATAGGCAAAGTATGGGAACTTCATCTTCAACATTAGTCCTTCCAATGAAAATTCAGGGTTGACTTTTTTTCTTTTAGGATTGCCTGGTTTGATCTCCTTGCAGTCCAACAGACTCTCAAGAGTCTTCTCCAATACCACAGTTCAAAAGCATCAATTCTTCAGCACTCAGCTTTCTTTAAGGTCCAACTCTCAAATCCATACATGACTACTAGAAATAGCTTTGACTAGATGGACTTTTGCTGCAAAATAATACTCCTACTTATTAATACTATACTCCTTTATAAACCAAAGAGGACTGGAAATAAAGTGATTCACATAGATTTGAAAAGAGAAAGCAAAGAAAAATGAAGTTTTGAGAACAGAACACATATGTCACTTAGGGGTAAATGTAAATTCACCCTATGGGGGAAAAAGGAATCACTCCTTTAAAAAAAATCAATTAATTATTTGAAAGTCTCACATAAAATTAAAACACAGAAAAGGAGAATTCCCTGGCGGTCCACCGGTTAGGACTCTGCTTCCACTGAAAGGGGCGCTGGTTGAATCCCTGACCGGGGAAATAAGATATCACAAACCACTGCAGCTCGGACAAAAAATAAATATAGGAAAGAACTAGAATTTGTAAGAGTGATGCCAAAGTTTGAATTTAGGCAGACAGGCCCTTACTATTACCTTGGTTTTTCAGATTAGGACACGGAGGTGATAAGTATTATTTCTGAGGACACTTTGGACACTAAACCTTCACGTGTCAACGTTTCTTAGATACTTTCTCTTCAGTACAATCCTGCTGAATGGGTCTCCCGATGAAGAGGTACTTGAAACGTAGAGAAGTCGGTTTTATCTCAGGCTAAGGGAGAGGACGCGAGATGACTTTTTAAAATATGATTTTTGATCCCCGTGGGTCTCCGGCCTGGACTACATTTCCCAGCAGGCGGTGCTCCGAACTACGGGAGCCGGCTTGAGGTCCAGCGCCGTTGGCGGCGGCGCAGTCGCCGAGAGGGCGGCCGACCGGCGGGCGCTTCGCGGTTTGAATGGCTGCGGGCCCGGGCCCTCGGCTCACCTGAGGACCCGCCGCACAGGTGTACGCTATGCCGTCGGGAGGCGACCAATCGCCGCCGCCCCCGCCTCCCCCTCCGGCGGCGGCGGCCTCAGATGAGGAGGAGGAGGACGATGGCGAGGCGGAGGACGCCGCGCAGCCGGCCCGGTCGCCGGCCCCTCAGACCCAGCAGCGGTTTGACGAGCTGTGCAGCCGCCTGAACATGGACGAGGCGGCGCGGGCCGAGGCCTGGGAGAGCTACCGGAGCATGAGCGAGAGCTACACGCTGGAGGTGCGCCGGGGGAAGGAGACCAGCGGCTTTCGGGGCCTAGCGGTCCCGCCCCGCCGCGGGGGATGGGGGCCCTTCTCTCTCCGGCTCGGGCGCCCCGCGGGGGAACTCCCCAGGTCAGCGCCGGCTCTCCCGGTCCCCAGCCTGGAGCGGGAAGGGAGTCCTTTCTGCCCACTTTCGTCCTGGAAACCTGGCTTTTGAAAAGCCCTTAGCGGTCCTAAAAGTGAACTCTCTCGGTGCTCTTCCCTCTCCGGTTCCGAAGGGGGAACAGCCTTTGCCCTGAATTAGCACCTCGAGGCTGAGGTCGTGTTGGGGTCTGATTACAAAAATACAGCCATCTGGTTGGCAGACTGAACAGGTGCAGTTGTCAGGACCGTACTCAAACGGGATGGGGGTGGGGGGGCTTGCCTGCGCTAGTGCTGAAATTAACCCGATTTTAGCGTCTGCGTTTCCAGGCTTCTCCTCAAGTTCTTTGCAAGCTGTACCTAATTGCCTTTGTCCAGGCATTGCCATTTGAGTAAATGCGTTACTTTTCGGGCTGTGTTTGTGTATTTGTAAACAAAGACGAATCTTCCCGTGAGCGGATGAAACGGGCTTTCTGCCTACCTGGATATAGACTCATATCTCTCTCTAGGAAGTCAGGACTGCGGCGATCTTGAGGACCTATTGGTCACCCCAGACACTGCACAGGATTCTTAAGAGTCGCTGTCATCTAGACATGTTTTGTCCCTTTCTTCGGACGGAGCTTGCAATTAAGAAAAATGGCCATTCTAGCCAGTGAGGTTCAACTCTGTAGGCACCTCCCCTTTACAGGCCAATGGGAAGTGACACGGAAGTGTGTATTGTTTATCTGCTGTCTAACTGCCCGTGGGAGTGATATTTAAACTTCGGGCCATATGATTTTCTTAAGTTGTTTAATAGTTTGTGGAAAGAGTAGGGCAAATAGGCTCAGAATGGGAAGGCTAACAGAGGTGTTATTTAACTGTAATACGGTGTTTTTGCCTGAGTGGCACTCACTAAGTTTATTCTTATTATTTTTTATTCTTGCATTAATATAATTTTAATTTAGTTACACCTAGAGTGGAGGGGGTTAGCTAGTAATGTACTGACTTTAGAACCTGACAGACCTTGGTGACTTCGGGCAATTTACTTAACCACTCCAAACTCAGTTTTGTGATATGTCAACTTGAGATATGTGTACCTACTTTACACAGCTATTCTGAAGGTTAAGTAAGGTAATGTGGAATTTCTGGAGCATAAAGCATTCATGGATAGTGCTTTAGAATTTACAAAACTCTTTCACATGCTTAGGTGATATGACTGAATAGGTCATGTAATTGTTTATTTCCTAGTGGTTCCTGTGACAAAAGAGAAGGACTATTTTTGGTGATGGGCATGAGTGCCTCCAAATAAGCTCTTATTTTACCCTCAGGGTAACCTTGTAAATTAATTAGAAAAAGCATAATTTTACACTTTTTATGCTTAACTCACAGTGGTTAAGTCATATGAAGCCCAGGGTTATGTAAACAAGTGACAAATAATAGATGGTTCAGTTCAGTTCAGTTGCTCAGTCATGTCCGACTCTTTGTGACCCCATGAATCGCAGCACACCAGGCCTCCCTGTCCATCACCAACTCCCGAGGTTACNTATTACAAAATCAGAGAGAAGGCCAAAGAATATTTTAAGGAGGAAGAAGAAATTGCATTTTCTATCTGCTGTGTAATTGAATTGATTATGTTTCATTATTTGGGCACTTTGGGTTAATTTTCTCATGGCTTATTAAAGGCTGGTGGGAAAAGGATGTTTGGCATTTTGGAGGAAATGCCACTGTCAAAACTTAATAATGGACCTAGTGGTTTAAAAAAATCACTTACTTTAAAATAATAAGAAACGTAATCTTTTAGCTGTAGTCTATTTATTAATCCTGAATTTCACCCAGATTTATATTTAGGCCTAAGAACAAGAGGCAGTTAATAAATAATTGAACACCTCAGCTATAAACCTTAAAAAAGCTGTTGAGTATAATCATTGCAAAGAAACAAAGTGGAGACAGAGTAATCTAGTTAAATGACAGACAAGAAACTTTAGAAGCAAAGGTCAAATTATGGAGTAATCATTATAGACTTTACTAGACAATGGCACCCCATTCCAGTACTCTTGCCCGGAAAATCCCATGGACGGAGGAGCCTGGTAGGCCGCAGTCCATGAGATCGCTAAGAGTAGGACACAACTGAGCAACTTCAATTTTACTTTTAACTTTCATGCATTGGAGAAGGAAATGGCAACCCACTCCAGTGTTCTTGTCTGTAGAATCCCAGGGATGGGGGAGCCTGGTGGTCTGCCGTCTATGGGGTCGCACAGAGTCGGACATGACTGAAGCGACTTAGCAGCAGCAGCAGACTCAGTTCAGTTCAATCACTGAGTCTTGTCTGACTCTTTGCGACCCCATGAACTGCAGCGCGCCAGGCCTCCCTGTCCATCACCAACTCCTGGAGTTCACTCACACTCACATCCATCAAGTTGGTGATGCGATCCAGCCATCTCATCCTCTGTTGTCCCCTTCTCCTCCTGCCCCCAGTCCCTCCCAGCATCAGAGTCTTTTCCAAGGAGTCAACTCTTCGCAAGAGGTGGCCAAAGTACTGGAGTTTCAGCTTTAACATCATTCCTTCCAAAAAACACCCAGGACTGATCTCTTTTAGAATGGACTGGTTGGATCTCCTTGCAGTCCAAGGGACTCTCGAGAGTCTTCTCCAGCACCACAGTTCAAAAGCATCAATTCTTCTGTGCTCAGCTTTCTTCACAGCCCAACTCTCACATCCATACATGACCACAGGAAAAACCATAGCCTTGACTAGACGGACCTTTGTTGGCAAAGTAATGTCTCTGCTTTTCAATGTGCTATCTAGTTTGATCATAACTTTCCTTCCAAGGAGTAAGCGTCTTTTAATTTTATAGCTGCAGTCACCATCTGCAGTGATTTTAGAGCCCCCCAAAATAAAGTCTGACACTGTTTCCACTGTTTCCCCTAAACTTATACTTTAACACAAGTAATTTCTCAGACTTCAGTTTTATTTCCATTTCAAAAACTCCGTTTTTAACTTCTTACCTATGGATTCAGGTTATTTATTTTTCTGCCATAATGGAGTAAATGAATTAAAAGCAAAGAGCAGTTTGGGAGAAGATATTTACAATGTAACAATAGTCAATATCCAGAATTAAATAAAGAACCACTAACAAAAAAGCCTCTTGATGAAAGTGAAAGAGGAGAGTGAAAAAGTTAGCTTAAAGCTCAACATTCAGAAAACGAAGATCATGGCATCTGGTCCCATCACTTCATGGGAAATGAATGGGGAAACAGTGGAAACAGTGTCAGACTTTATTTTGGGGGCTCTAAAATCACGGCGGATGGTGATTGCAGCCATGAAGTTAAAAGACACTTACTCCTTGGAAGGAAAGTTATGACCAACCTAGATAGCACATTGAAAAGCAGAGACATTACTTTGCCAACAAAGGTCCGTCTAGTCAAGGCTGTGGTTTTTCCAGTGGTCCTGTATGGATGTGAGAGTTAGACTGTGAAGAAAGCTGAGCGCCGAAGAATTGATGCTTTTGAACTGTGGTGCTGGAGAAGACTCTTGAGAGTCCCTTGGACTGCAAGGAGATCCAAGCAATCCATTCTAAAGGAGATCAGTCCTGAGTGTTCTTTGGAAGGAATGATGCTAAAGCTGAAACTCCAGTACTTTGGCCACCTCTTGCAAAGAGTTGACTCCTTGGAAAAGACTCTGATGCTGGGAGGGACTGGGGGCAGGAGGAGAAGGGGACGACAGAGGATGAGATGGCTGGATGGCATCACCAACTCGATGGATGTGAGTTTGGGTCAACTCTGGGAGTTGGTGATGGACAGGGAGGCCTGGTGTGCTGCGATTCCTGGGGTCGCAAAGAGACTGAGCGACTGAATTGAGCTGAACACTAGTTAATAATTGACAAATAGCTACCAAAAAATGGGAAAAGTATCTGATTTCACAAAAGCCTAAACTCAAGTAGCTAATAGATGTAACAAATATATTCAATCTCACTAGTAATCAAAGAAGCTCAAAGTAAAAATTAGATATTATTTCACTCTCATCAGATTGGGGAAATTTGGAGTCTCATAATACCATTATTTGGGCTTCCCATGTGGCACTAGGGGTAAAGTACCTGCCTGCCAATGCAGGAGAGGTAAGAGGCGTGGGTTCGATCCCTGGGTCGGGAAGATCCCTTGGGGAAGGGCATGGCAACCCACTCCAGCATTGTTGCCTGGAGAATCTCATGGACAGAGGAGCCTGATGGGCTATAGTCCACAGGGTCGCACAGAGTCGAACACAGTCGACTGGAGCAACTTAGCATGCATGCACAATACCGTTGTGCAGGCAAATAGGAACTCTTTATTGCTAATGTACATTAGAGAGAGTATAAATTGGCACCGTCACTCTAGTGGGAAATTTGGCAGCAGCCAGTAAAGTTGAAGATGCATATTTTCTGACTCAGCAATTCTATTTCTTGGGGATAATTCTTAAAGAAATTCCAATATACATGTATAAAAATGTGTTCCTTATAGCATTTTTTGTTACAGAGAAAAATTAGAAGCCTCAGTTTCCATTGGTTAGGGAGTAAATGCAAAAACTAGCAGTTCATATGGAGGAATATTTTTAGCAGTTAAATTGAATAAATCCAGTCTATCCATATCAACATTAATCTCATAAACAGTATTGAATGGGGGATTCTCTGATGATTCAGTGATTAAGACCTCATGCTCTCACTGCAGGGGGTGTGAGTTTGATAGAGAACTAGGATCCCACATGTTGCAGGACAAGGCCAGAAAACAAAAAGCCATTTTTAAATGGAAAAGTAAGTTATAGAATGCTTACAGTGTGCTATTTATATGAAATTTTTAAATCAGACATACAAAAGATACTGTTACTGGGTACATGTATAACCACATAGTGAGTATAAAAACTTGAATGACAAGGACTCAGACTGTAGAATGATGGTTATCTTTGGGGAAGAAGAGTGGGAAGTAGGATTGCGGAAGAGTACAAATGAGAACTTTGGCTGTTTCTATAGAATCTGAAGCAAACATGTCAAAATTTATGTGCGACCTTAATATCTGTTGAATCAGTTGGTACGTGAATGTTGGTTTTGTTCTCTGGTTACTTACTTATAGTGTGGATGTGTATTTCATAATGTAAAAAAAAACTTTAATCTCAGAAAAAGAGACTAGGAAAGTTTTGGATTAGGACAGATTTGGAAGGTGAGAGAAATAAACCGAGTTGTGAGACTAAGCTAGTCAGAGTCATGAGTTGTGATTTTATATCACTATCTGAAAGTAATAGTGAGTTAATGTTGATTTACTTTTATTTACCTATATTTGTATTAATTATGAAAATCTCACTTTTAATTTTTACTATCAGCTTAATTGAATTTTTTAACAAGATGAAGAAATGGGAAGACATGGCCAATCTCCCTCCACATTTCAGAGAACGTACTGAGAGATTAGAAAGAAACTTCACTGTTTCTGCTGTAATTTTTAAGAAGTATGAACCCATCTTTCAGGACATTTTTAAATATCCTCAAGAGGAGCAGCCACGTCAACAAAGAGGAAGGAAGCAGCGGTATGTTTTTATGTTTGTTAAGCAGGAATGCACACTCCTCTGTCTGTGCCGCAGCTTTGATCCCTTGGTCCGCATCCCTCGGTTTCTTTTGCTAGTCCTAAGAAGTCAATGTGATTTCATAAGTGATCTTTTTTTCTCATCCTAATTCTTGCTTTTCATTTTATGTTAGCTCTGAAGAGTTTAGCTTCTTTCATGTTGCAAAATGTGTGGAATCTTTGTTCATATAAACTTTAATTAAGCAGCCAACAATGCAACAACGGGACTGTCGGTGCTCTCACCAGTTAGCCACCTTGGGTATAGCATTTGATTACTTAATTTTCTTATATTGACTGTATTTACTTTTTCTATTATTTTCTACATATTATAATACATATAAACTCTTTATTTCACTTTTATGTCAAACTGAGTAAATTTCCCTGAAAAGGCTTCTCCTTGTGTTTGGATGTTTACAACCAGTGAAAAGTAGAGAAATTCGGCTGGGGGAGAGTAGTTGAATTGAAACAGTCATGAAATTGTGCTTCTGACTGTGTCTGCAAAGTCTGAAAACGTACTCTGGCTCAATGTCTTCCATCTTTCCTGGCAGATAAGGGCAGTTATGGGATACAAATACTCTACTTTTCTCAGGAAAGTTGTTTCATAGAGTAGAAGTGGAAATAGAACTAGAAAGATGTTGACAAGAAAAGTAGGGGAAAGGGAGTTATTATAATTGAATGAATAAAGTTTGCTTCTCTTTCAATATATAAAAATGTTCCCAAATTGTGATGGATGTTTATAAAGTGAGCATCTTTAAAAAATAAAACAATGTACATTTTTATATAGTTGACCCCACTGCTATGGAACCAGCCAGTCTGGTTTGCTTGCAGTTTGGGGTAATTGTCTGTTTATAATGAAGTATTCTGAAGTTTGGATAGAAGCTTCTTTCTAAGTCTGAATGAGCTGATATGATCATTTATAGAAAAATATAGAGTATCTTCTTTCCTTAAAGTGTTGCGGAAAATGGTTTCAGATTGTATTTGCTTTGATATATATTATTACACATATATATTATCAGGTCAGTTCAGTCACTCAGTCGTGTCCAACTCTTTGCGACCCCAGCACGCCAGGCCTCCCTGTCCATCTCCAACTCCCGGAGTTCACCCAAACTCAGTGTCCATTGAGTCGGTGATGCCATCCAACCATCTCATCCTCTGTCATCCCCTTTTCTTCCCGCCTTCAATCTTTCCCAGCGTCAGGGTCTTTTCAAATGAGTCAACTGTTCGCATCAGGTGGCCAAAATATTGGAGTTTCAGCTTCAACATCAGTCCTTCCAATGAACACCCAGGACTGATTTCCTTTAGGATGGACTGGTTGGATCCCCTTGCAGTCCAAGGGACTCTCAAAAATCTCCTCTAACACCACAGTTCAAAAGCATCGATTCTTCGGCGCTCAGCTTTCTTTATAGTCTAACTCTCACATCCACACATGACTACTGAAAAAACCATAGCCTTGACTAGACAGACCTTTGTTGACAACATAATTCTATAATATATATTATAGAATTTTCTTAATTATGCATGTATATATATTATATTGCTATATATACTATATTAGAGAAGGAAATGGCAATCCAGTCCAGTATTCTTGCAGGAAAATTCCATGGACAGAGGAGCCTGGCAGGCTACAGTCCTTGGGGTTGCAAAGAGTGGGCCACAACTGAGTGACTGAGCACATACATATTATATTAGGTGTATAATTAATTCTAATTAAGAAAACTCTAAGTTTACTAAAAGGTCTACATTTATATCACCCTAATCATAGTAATAATAATTCATACCATTTACTGAGCATTTATTATGGTGCAGGGACTCTGCTAAGACTTAAATTAAGCATGTATTACTTGAGTTAATCACTGCTTCAGCTTCATGAGGTTGATACTGTTGTTACAGGTGGGGGAACCAAGCCTTTCAAAGGCTAAGTGATCTGGCCAGTGTCACACAGTGAGTGTGGAGCTCTTACTGAAACCTAGAGTCTGCCTGAGAGCCCATGTTCTTATAAACTGTTCTTTGAAAATCTGTCATTGAATATTTATTGAGAGTTTACTATATGAACTACTTTGTTAGATATTATGTAGGACACAAATATTAAAAACAAAAAGAAACAGGCCAAAACCCAAATCCACAGTTACTGTCTTTTGAGAACTTAACAGTAAGTATTATAAGGGAGAGGCATGTATAAAGGCAAAAGATAATAGAAATGTAGGACTTCTAAGGCAAAAATAATCCACTCTGTATAAGCCAGTTAGGTAATGTTCCATGGAAGAAGTAGAAACATGTCTGAAAGGATGGGTAGGATTTTGGTAACCATCCTTTGGTACCCATTTTAGTGAATTTGGAGAGATGTTCTTCTATACAAAGGATGAAGAATGAAAACACCACAGCAGCAATGAGGAAATTTCCCTAAGTTGGTTGGTTGTTCCAGGGTTTTCAAGTTACAGAGCCAGTTTTGGGAGTGGCTTAATTTTTTTTCTCCCTTCCAGTGTTATTGAGATATAACTGACATACAGCACTATATAAATTTAAGGAGTGCAGTATAATGATGTGATTTATGAAATGATGACCACAATATATTTAATGAACATTCAGCATCTCACATAGCAATACAAAATTAAATTGAAAAAAAAATTCCTTCTGATCAGAACCCTTTAAGATTTATTCTCTTAACAACTTGCATATACGAACCTACAGCAGTGTTAATTATATTTATGTTGTACATTACATCCCTAGGACTTAGACAGTTAGAATGGCTTGAGGGTTAAGCCTAAAAGTTTGACTTTTATCTCGGTAGGCATCAAAACTAAGTAGTTTGTCATGTCACTGGTGGGAAGGCTGCTTTTTAAAGCGGGGCCATGACATATAACCCTTGCCATCAACTGGTGAATGAAGCCCTACAATATGCTACCCAAGGAGAAGTATCTTTTAGCGGATGAGGAAACTAAGACACATGGAAAACAAGGGTACTGAGTTAATGACAGTGTGGGAACGAAACTCCAGTCTTCAGCTTCTTCTCCTCAAAACAGCTTGTAAGAATAAGGGTATTGGGATATGGAGCCAAAACATGTCTGATCTAAACATTGGCAGAAGTTTTGGTAGAAAAGCCAGTTTAAAACAGGTCTAAAACTCCCTTTAGCAGATGACTTAGCAAATACAACAGGTACTCTTATTTTTTTCTCCCTCTTCTTCCCTACAACAGTACCTATAACAGGTACTCTTAATGATAGAAATATAAGGAATTATAGGAAGCCCAGAATTTCCACTGAAAAGTCCTCTCGTGGGCCTTCCCTGGTGGTCCAGGGGTTAAGACTGTGCTGCCACTGCAGGGGGCACAGGTCTGATCTCTGTTTAGGGTAAGATCCTGCATGTCATGCAGCATGCTCCCCAAAAAAAAGTCTTTTTGTGACTTAATATAATCTGGAATGTCTTTAGAGAGTGAGGGTTTACAGTTCATCAGCTGTGATAGAGGAAAAAATACTGGAGGACGCTCTGACTGCATGAGCGTGTGCCGAGCTGCTGCAGTCATGTCCGACACTATGTAGCCCGCCAGGCTCCTCTGCCCATGGGATTCACCAGGCAAGAATACTGGAGTGGGCTGCCATTTGCTTCTCTAGGGGATCTTCCTTACCCAAGGGTCAAACTCACATCTCTTCATCTCCTGCATTGGCCGTCCGATTCTTTACCACTAGCGGCACCTGGGAAGCCAATCTGACTGTATATACATGGGTCTTAAAGCAGCATTAGCCTTGCTGATGTCATCAGAAGAGCTATTGTTATTTTGTTCATTTCGTTCTTATTGTTATTTTGTTTGTACCCTTATTCTAACAAGGTGCTTTGAGGAGAAGAAGCTGAAGACAGGGTTTAGTTCCCACACTATTGTTAACTCTGTACACTTGCTCTCCATGCATCTTAGTCTCCTCATTCGCTACAAGATCCTTCTCCTTGGTTATCATATTATAGGGCTTTATTCACCAGTTGATGGCAAGGACTAAACAGTGCCCTGCTTTAACGAACTCGTCAAAAAATAGAACTCGTTTTATTTTCTGCCTCAGCTATCTTGACCTGGAAAAGCTTCTACAGTTCTTCAGAATTTTTCTTCTGAGCGGGCTTTCCCTCGCTCCCAGCTATTTCCTTACCTGTGTTCAATTGGAGCAGAACTTCTTGCACGTTTTCCGCGAGAAATGAATCTGCTGTCACTCCCTCCAACTGTGGGTTTTGTTTCTCACCTAGTTTACAGTCATGTGTCATGTCTTTTCTGATTCTTCTGTTGTCTCATGACTTTTTTCTCCCCCCCCAAGGCGACAGCCCTGTACCGTGTCTGAAGTTTTCCATTTTTGTTGGGTGCTTTTTATATATGCAAAAGGTAAGGAAAGAGTAATATTTATTTCAATATTAGCTTACTTAAAAGTTCAGGTACTACTACTGTCAGCCTATAATGTGTATCAGGAGAAGATGCTCACTGAAAAATTTCTCGAGGATTTGAATCCCACCTTCTTTTTTTTAAGTATTGCCATTTTATAAAGCTTTTGAATTTTTCTTTCTTTCTTTATTTTTTTCCCTCTGATATTTTCTCCCTTCCTCCCTCTCGATCTCCCTCTGCTTTTTAAAAAAAATTGTTGATTGATTGATCTTTGGCTGTGCGGGACCTTGGTTGCTGTGCACGAGCTTTGTCCCATTGTGGCGAGCGGGGGCTGCTCTCCAGCTCCTGCGCAGGCTTCTCCCTGCAGCGGTCTCTCTTGCAGAGCGCAGGCTCTAAGGGCGCTCCGGCTTCAGCGGTTGCGGTCCACCAGCCTAGTTGCTCCGCAGCATTGGGTTTCTTAGCAGTGTACCAAATATTGTGCATTAAATGGAATATCCTTTAGTTTTGATCTTACACAACACCTTTTCCAGAGCATATTATCTCTGAATTATGGGCTGAAAACATTAGTGTGTCTGTGCTTTTGGCTTGGACTTATATTTTGCACAAGCCATGCCTTACATAATGGAGTGGGACTAATCATTTTCAAAGTAATTTAGATTAATTTTTATGCCTTGTTCAGATAAACATGCTTGATCAAGTGCCTTTAGATACAACTTATTTTCACTACCCTCTATTCTCACTTAACCTGCCCAAGGTCTGCGTTCAGTGAAATACATTTTTATGACTATCATTGTCCTCTCTGTGTTTCTATGTAAAAATGATTCTTAGTAATTTAAGGAAGAAAATAAAGTATGGTTCCTTAGCTTTTTCTGTAGTCTGTGTAGAATGCCTTCGCCATTAAGATAGCCTAATAAAATGCAGTTAAAATTAAAGAATTTTAGAGCTGAAAGGTATTTCTTCAGTAGGAGAGATTCTCACTATTAGGTCAACTTGCCCAGTGTATTTATGTTAAAGAGTAAGTTACTGAGGCCCAGAAACCAGCTGCTGGAACAAGAGCTGGGATGTGAATCCATATCTTGTAGCTCTTGGTTTCATGCTGGGGGTGTGGGCCCTCCAGCAGGGATGTGTCACTCTGTTGGTATCACTGTGATTGGTCTGATTGTTATAGGTTACAACTTATTCTGCCTTCCCCGAGCTGCATGCTTGATTGAAAAGAAAAATCTTTCTTTGTCAGAAGTAAGCTCTTGGTGATTTTCGCTTTCCATCCCACTGTGTGTTTCTTTAGTGCGGATGAAGGTGGTGTGATCAGTGGCGTGAAATGTGCTCTTAAGAGCACATAAACTGTTTCATGATAGTTTGAACATTCGCTGCCCCTTGGCTTACTGTGGCTGGTGTTATATAAGATATTAATCTGGGCAGTAGGTTATGGGCAGGTATATCTGACTTAGAGAGGATTTTTATCTGTTTTATGTCTTTTATGGTATATGTACACTTGGAGGTAAGTATTTAGTACTGGTATATAAATTACTGGAAAAGAAGTGTATTGCCCTCAAGTGGGTTTTGGTCTCAGTTGAGCAACTGGGGTGGCATATTTTTGTCTCTACAGTTATTTCAGTGTTTGAATTTTATCTTACTGTTATTAATTCTGTCTGTAGTTATTTGGTCTGAAGAGCCTTTGTCTACTCACAGTCCAGTGCTGTGATCATTTATGCTTCACTATGATCTTTTCCAGTAGAGTAGTTGGTTGTCTTCAGTTCTTGATTTCATTATTTGTGGGGGGGTGGGGTGTATTCTTTTATGGGCATCTTTCTCATGACTGTGTGTGCAGCAGTGGGCATCCCAGATGATCTCATTCCTAATAAATAAGCTAACATTTGCTGGTTATCTTTGTTGACTTCTAATGGCAAGTACATACCAGTGACAAGTTTGGGCTTGTTGTCATGAAGGGCTTTGTGGCCTGAAGACTGTTAGGCACCACTTCCTGTTTTACATGATATCCCAAGTCTTTAGTGAGATTATCTTTGTTGATTGAAAGATAAGATATTTCACAAAGTGGGATTTATTTCTAAAGTCAGGATTAGAGAGTCCTGGAATTTAGATTCTGATCTTTAGGAGCATTTAAGTTTCTTGTAAGAAGTTACTGCTGCAGGTTTTTTCCTTCTATGGCAAGTATACACCAGCGACAAGTTTAGGCTTGTCGGTGTGATGGGCTTTTTAATTTGAAACTGGTAGGTACCACTTCCTGTTTTACATTTGAGGAACTGAGTATATTTTAATATTAAGCATCTTTATAGTCAAACCAAGCAAGTTAGTTTGGTTATATCGATGCAGAATTTAACCTGTTAATTATCACTTGTGTTTTTGGCAACAGAAAAAAAATTTTTTTTCTCTTTAATTCATTTTAATTGATTTGTTGAAATGTTTCACCTATTAAAAAAAATGAACTGCTTATCCTGATATGCTGAGGTAAGTGATAACTTTCTTTAGAGGAAAGAAGGAAAAAAGCCTGAAACAAAGTAGTATGAGTGTGTGTGTGTATTTAGTGTGAAAATGTCGAGGTTTAGAAATAATTCTTCAGATGTATGTTAGCTATTTAGATTGAATTCATCTGTTACTATGAGAATGTAAAATCAATATGAAGCATATAAAAGCAGTGTTTAATGGAAGGAGGGATATGCTTAAAGATATAAACTATCTAGAACTATGTTTTAACTGCCTGTAAAAACCTGTTTTCAATGTTAGAGATAAACTAGAACTACAAAAGTTATATGTTTCTATAGGTTTACGTTTTAGTTTAGTTTTTTCTCTGTTACCAAGCATCAATAGTTATTCCCAGGATATTTGCTCTAGAACTGAAATATCTTTTATTGTGATCCTGTTGCGTTAGTTTGTATGAGCTTGTATTACTACATCAAAAAGCACTGAACTATTACTGTTAGGAGTCTGATTATAGTTTCTGGTCTTTTTAAAGTACATATATGCTAAAAAATAATTATATTAATAATTTTTTATCTTTTCCCAAATAAATATTTATACCAATTTTCCTGACAGAAAAGTATTTTCATATACAACAATTTCTTACAGCTTGAGATAATTTATGAAGTTGTATTCAGGGTTTTCAAAAGAAAAACCAGTGAAAGTAAGTTTGGACAGGCAATTAATAAATGCTTATTTAACAACTATTAAGTGAATGGCATTTTTAGTGAAGTTTTGGTTTTTCTTAAACTCTTAGAAATTTATTAAACAATTAGTAATATTTCAAAATGTAAATTTGCAAAAACACTTTCTGTAGCTCTTGAGTCAGCCTTGCATATTGTTGTATACTGTCATTTTAATTAAAGGAAGAGATTATTTTTATAATATTGTAAAGTTGATGCAAATTTGACTCTCTAATTCTTTATAATCCTATAGGTAATTTTCCCATGATTAGTGATGATTTGGTTAATTCTTATCATCTTCTGCTGTGTGCTTTGGACTTAGTTTATGGAAATGCCCTTCAATGTTCCAATCGTAAAGAACTTGTGAACCCTAATTTTAAAGGTAAGTTGGTAAATCAGGGACTCAGATGACTCACGTGTCTACACTATGTTTACTCTTGGGGATTGTATACATAGTACCGGTTTCCTAGCATCAGAGAACATAAATGCTTTCCCACGCTTCATCACCATAGTTATCCCAGAGTACTTAGAACTAGGAGTTGAGCTCTCTGTAAAAATACTTGTAGAAAGAGAAATCACAAATATCACAATGTTTGAAAAGTGTTAGATGACAGCTTTAGAAGTTTCTGAAATATATACTCAGAAGAAAGAATTAGAAGTCTGGAGTCACAGTGATGACATTCGAGCTGACGGTGCTTTTGTGCGATGGCAGGTTTCATGCCTGACACACAGGAGGAGGTCAGAGAAGATTTATTGAAAGATTTATTCATTCAGGTATTTTCTACAGAAGAGGAATACCTTTGGTTCTGAAGTAATTAAAATGCATTTTCAACTCTGAAAGGTGTGTGGAAAGGATCATTATTTTGGTAATGCATTTAGTAGGCTTTAAGGTGTAGAATTTCTATGAATGATATACAATAAGAGGCCAAATTATGATTTATAAAGCAAATATATAAAAAGTACTTATTGAACTACTATGTAATGCTCTTGTTGCTTGAATAATACCTTGGTAGGATTCTGAGTGATTGTCAGTTTTGAAGTGGTTATGATTAGAATTTCAACTTGTCTGACTCACAAAGTAGATTTTTTAAGTTCGTGGAGTTAATTACTTCAGTGGCTCCTGGTTTGGTAACTCTAGTGTTCTCTGTATCCTGTCCTTTCATTTATTTTCTTCCTAACTCCCTTTTGTATTTCTATATCGCTGGTTCCCTTCATTTTTCTCCCCTTATTTATTATTTGTGGGGTTTTTTTGCCTTGCATTGAGTCTAGGGCAAGAAAGGCTGTAAAGTAATATAATAAAAACATCTAATGTAATTAACTCAAAGTATATAAAGAGTATGTGCTTTGAACAGTAACTTTTCTATTTGACTTTTTTATTTGAATGTAACACTTTTTTTGCAAAATTTAATTTTTCTGTTTTGTAGATATTATAGTAGTATAAAAAATAATTTTTTAGTTTTTCTTTTTTAACTCTCCCCAGATAGATAACTGAATAACTGAAATCTTTTGAGTCATAATAAAAGCTTTACTTCTATTTGCTACTTTTGAAGTGTATTTAAACAGTTAAATTAGCACCTTACACTATTTTCTATACACCCATGTGCTAACAACTCATGTGCCGATTAGACTGTGTTATTTATATCTTAATTTATTACAGTTAGGCTTGTTGAATGCTACCTGATATCTCTGTTCTGTGCTTTTACCCATCATAGGTCTATCTGAAGATTTTCATGCTAAGGATTCTAAACTTTCCTCCGACCCACCTTGTGTTATTGAGAAACTGTGTTCCTTACATGATGGCTTAGTTTTGGAAGCAAAAGGAATAAAGGAACATTTCTGGAAACCTTATGTTAGGAAGCTTTATGAAAAAAAGGTTTGTAAGTAGAAAGAAATGATTTGAAAATATTTTCTGGGTAAAGACTTGATTTAATATGATGACTTAAGGATCTTTTTTTTCATCATAGCTCCTTAAGGGAAAAGAAGAAAATCTTACTGGTTTTTTAGAACCTGGAAATTTTGGAGAGAGTTTGTGAGTACTTCTGTAATAAAAAGTGTTTTCATACTTTATGTGCTCAGGAAACGTCAGAGTTTAATGTTTTTATTGTTTGTATCCTGGAAATTTAGAATGTTTTGTGGCAGAATATAGGGATGCAGTAAAAAATTCTATCAACTCTTACTTGAAGCACATGTTTTGAAGTAGTTGAAAATTGTGCGGCTGTTCTTTAAAGCTCTGATAGTTAAATTTTGGGATCGTGATTTTTGAAAGAAATCCTTTTGGAACTACCCAGGTGGCGAACGATGCTGTGGAAGCACTGAGGTCTTTACAGGTGCCTGGAGCAGCCAGGAGAGAGAACTCGGCTGGCAGCTTGGTACAGGGCACCCACCCTGGAATACTGTCAGCAAAATACACTTCCTGTACAAGGCATGAGCATAGTGGAGCACGCCTGCATTTCTATACTCCTCAGTTCTTATCTTGGTGATCCCACTAAAATTTAACTTTCACAGAACTATTAGAATTTTTAGTAAATGAAAACAATGAAACAAGTAGTCTCACACAACTTCAAATGGCAGTTCTGCGAGTGTACATTTTGCCTATTTTCCGCCCCCTCTAGTAAAGCCATCAATAAAGCCTATGAGGAGTATGTTTTATCTGTTGGGAATTTGGATGAGCGGATTTTTCTGGGCGAGGATGCTGAAGAGGAAATTGGGACTCTCTCAAGGTGCCTGAACACTGGTTCAGGAACAGAGACTGCTGAGAGGGCGCAGATGAAAAACATCCTGCAGCAGCACTTTGACAAGGTGAGCCGAGCCGGGCCGGAGCGGCAGCGTGAGGGCAGGCGCACCGGGGGCCTGCCTTATTCTGGCAGTTGAGTGTGTGTGTGTGTGTTTTACTGGCTTCCAGTACGAAAAAGAAAGTTCACATCCTACCTATTGCAGTTGAAAAGGTTATCTCTGTCTTTATTATTTTAACTTTTGTTGACATTGACTTTCACAAGTTTTGGTTAGACCTGCAAAAAAGAATTTAAATATAAATGACAACAAATGCCTCATGCTGGTTGTTGGCTTTGAAAAGATGGGCCAGGGATATATAGCTGTTACATACTGAACATAGTAGGCATTTTGAAAATGTTGATTGACCCAAATTAGTACCTTCATCTAAGACACTAGGGAAACTGAGAGTCTGTAGTCTTTAAGAAAACTCTCTTAAACTGAGTTTCAGGATCATGTGTTATTTCAGGCAGGATGATGGAGACTTGAGAGTTTCCCTTCTGTTGTGTGGTGTTCATAGAAAATAAGCAGCTTCTGACAGGTACTTCCAGAGGCAGTGTGGCCAATTCCAAGGGGTAACTCACCTGTAAGACCAGACTCAAGGCTGGTTTGCTTTTTTCATTCAGCAAATATTCTCAAGATATTCTATATACCAGGTTGTATCCTAGACACTGGGACTACACCAGTGAACAAAACAGCTATGAATATCCTGTTTAATATTCTGATGTGGGGAGATGGATAAGAGATAACCAAACAAGTAAATATGTAGTATATCAGATGGTGATAAATGAAGAAAACTAAAACAGAGTAATAGAACAAAGTATTGAGGAGAAGAGAAAATGGGTGGGCCTTGGGCTCCTGGGTGTAGATAGGGTGGTTGGAAAAGGCATCTCTAAGGAGGTAGTATTAACGCAGACCTGAAGAAGGTGAGGAAGCAAGTTATGGGAACAGCTGGGGAATGTATTTGAAACCAAGACAACAGCAAGCACAAAGCCGCGAGGTACAGACATGGTTGGCTTTGTGGAGGAACAGTGAGTGAGAACACCAGTGTGGTAGAAATTGAGTGAGTGAGAGAAACAATGACTGAGAGCTGAAGCGGGGTGGGCCAAGGGGACAGGCCCACCGTAGAGGACTGTGAAAGCCATGGGAAGGTGTTCACTTTTGCTCTGCTTGAGAGGAAAGCCGTTAGGAAGGTGGTGTAGAGAATAGTGACTGATGGAATCTGGTTTACATTTTTAAAAGGGCTTGTGAAGAGGTGGGATGGAGCAGGGGTGGGAGTAAGGAATTAAGAGGCTATTGCAGTGATTCTGGTGATAATTCATGTTGTCTTGAATCAGAAAAATGGTTGTATTTTGGCTCTGTTATGGAGACAGCATCCGCAGAATGGCTTGGATCTAGGGTGTGTAGAAAGAAAACAGTGAGGACTCCAGTTGGGTGCATGGTATAAAAGCTAATGTCCTTGCAGATGTCTGGAAGGTCGTCAGTGATCTAGCCCCACTCCCTCTCTGAATTCATCTCTCACCACCTTCTTCCTCACCGTTTCCACTCATGTCACATTAACCTCCTTTTTCCTTCTTCAGATATCCCAAGCCTACTTCCAACTCAGAGCAAGCTCTTTCCTTGGCCTATGGTGTGTTTCTTCAAGATACTTATGTGGTTCACTTGTTCACTTCCTCCAGATCTCTAATAATCTGACTACTATATAAAATAACAACCACCAGCATCCTTCCATACCTCAAGACTTCCTTTCCCTCTTACTCTGTGATTAGTGTTAGTATTAATCACTGTCTGTTGGTTGGTGGGTAGGTAGGAAGAATTGTTTATCTGAAGATGATAGATAAAGACTGAAGGAGGAAGAGGGGAAGGAAAGATAGATGGGCTGTATATTATCTGTCTCCTTGCATTAGAGTCTAATCTTCATGAGGTCTGTGACGAGTGTTGTGTTCAGTGCTTGTAGGCATTACATAATTATTTACTATTGACAGTTAGGGGAGAAAGAACAAGTCTAGGGGAGTGAAAAGAGTTACAATTATGAGCATGTTCAATGTGAGATGTCTTTTAGACATTCTAGTAGAGGACCTGAGTAGGCAGTTAAGAGATACACAAGACTAGGGCTTCCCTGGTGGTCCAGTGGTTAAGAATCCACCTGCCAATGTAGGGGACAGAGATTCAGTCCCTGGCCTGGAAAGATTCCACATGCTGTGAACTAAGCAACTAAGCCCATGAGCTGCAACTCCTGAGCCAGCATGCCTAGAGCCTGTGCTCGCAACAAGAGAAGCCACCAGAATGAGAAGCCTGAGCATCGCAACAAAGAGCAGCCCCCACTTGCTGCAACTAGAGAAAGCCTGCACACAACGGTGACCCAGTACAGCCAAAAAAAAAAAAGGAAAATAGATGAATAAATCTTTAATAAAGAGAGAGATGTAAGACTAGCGTTTACAGCAAAGGTAAAGACCATATATATAAGTACCTGTGTATGTGCGCTCAGTCGTGTCTGACTCTTTGCAACGCCACAGACTGTAGCTTGCCAGGCTCTTCTGTCCAGGCAAGAAGACTGGACTGAGTTGCCATGCCCTCCTCCAGGGGATCTTCCCGATCCAAGGATCAAACCAGCATCTCTTATGTCTCCCGTATTGGGTTCTTTACCTCTAGCGCCACCTATAAAGCCCATATGAAAGGACTTCACACACACTTATACATAGAGTCATTAGGATACGGATGGCTTTTAAAGTTATGGAATTAGGAGAGGTTACCTAGTAGTATGAGTTGCTGGGCAATAAAAGAGGTCTAAGGAGTTAAAGACGCTTCTTGATCAGAATGCACAGGAAGTTTTAAGCTAAGAATTTAAACAGGGCTACCAAGAAACCCCATGCCGACCTCGAGGACGGTGGGCAGGAAGTTGTTTGTAGCTGTCTTACCTCGTTTCCTTTGTGGAAGCACTGCTGCCTGTAGGCCCGGTAGTGAGATGCTGCTGGCTGCTGTCGCTTCTCCTCCCAGAAAGGCTCCGGATCATACACGGGGAAGACGGTGGCTGCAAGGAGGGCTGCTCAGGGCCTCCCCTGGTGGCCCAGGGGTTAAGACTCTGTGCTCCCAGTGCAGGGGGCCCAGATCTGATCCCAGTGCTGCAACTAAAGAACCTGCTTATGGCAACAAAGATCCCAAAGTGCGGCAACTAAGAACTAACGAAGCCAGAAAAAAAAGCTGTTAAGTACTGAGAGAAATCTTCTGAATGTAGTTAATCAACCTCGATCATCTTACTGACCTAAAAAAGTTATAGAATTAATTTCTTTGAAGCAGAGTGGAAGTGTTGGCTCTACTCTTAAGTCACAGAGAAAGCATGTAGATTTATTTCTGTATAGTGGATTTCTGTGTTTTTCTGTATGTTGTGGAACTTGAACAGTTCTGTTGCCAGGTAAAATTTTTGGTGGGTGTTTTTACAGCTGTCTCTGGAATAAGTACATTTACTACACAGGGAAACATAGTCTGTCTTGAGTATTAAAAAATTCATAAGCTATCTTAACCTTTCAGAGTTTGTTGGAAATATAGAAAAAGATATTTTATTAGACTGTGTATTCATGCTTAAATTCTTTGGCGTCAAGTTGTATCTTTTTCATTTTTGTGTTCAAGAATTTCACTTGAACTTATTTCTCTGAAGGTCTGTCTGCTTTAGGGGGGAAGCCTATGATTATTTTCTAGATTCTAGAAACTAAAGGAGGGGCAAGAAGACTGCAGAAGGCTCTTTTGCATCAGGCTGTGCTCTGCATCTAGGGAGGCTTGCTTTATCCTCTCTGTGAAGCAAGACTTAATTATTCAGAGAGGCTTTTGTGAAATCATGGATTTCATTTGGGCCAGATTTAATTCTCAGGTTTCTTTTGTAAGTCTTTGAATAATTACAAAAATAACAGTAGAAGGGAGTTATGAAATTATGTTTGTCAGAGATAACCTTAATATTTTCATCGGGAACTATGCCTTATTTAAAACATTACCTTTTTTTTTTTTAATCTGTGCCACATGGTGAGGCTTGTGGGATCTTAGTTCCCAACCAGGCATTGAACCCCTGCCCTTGGCAGTGAAAGTTCAGAGCCCTAACCACAGGACTGCTGGGGAATTCCCATAAATATTTTTTAAGAGACAACTTCTTGGTTGGCTAAAGTATAGATTGTTCTTTAACAGAATTTCACATGGATAGTGATGTCTCTTAGTGGTGTTAAATTCCAAGGGAGTGGTGACATTTGAATCACTAATATTAATCAGTAATGTAAAGATAAAAGTCTGATTGGGTAGAATTCCTATATATGAAGTGATTGACAGTCTCTTTGACCTGAAATAATGTTCTTTTCCCCCCTTTAGTCTAAAGCACTTCGAGTCTCCACACCACTTACCGGTGTGAGGTACATTAAGGACAGCAGCCCTTGTGTGACTCCAGTTTCTACAGCCACACACAGCTTGAGTCGCCTTCACACCATGCTCACGGGCCTCAGGAATGCACCGAGTGAGAAGCTGGAACAGACCCTCAGGTTAGTCTGAGCCCTTCTTGCCTTCTAAGACTTGGTTGTTGACTGTCTTCCAATGTTTTATTTTAATGTTTTGCCATTTGTGCCTTAATTCACCCATTGATAATTCTGTATCAATGCTATGCTCAGTTCTGTTGTTAGTCCTTAGAGGACAGAAAAGGTATGAATGGAAAATGATCCTTTTTTTCTCAGTATCTTAGTCCATTTGGGCTGCTATACAGAATATGGTAGACTGAGTACTGGTGGCTTAGAAACAACAGAAATTAATTTCTAACAGTTCTAAAGGCTGGAAGTCCAGGCTGGAGATGTGAACAGTCAGTGTCTGATGAGGACTGCTTCCTGGTTCGTAGACAGCTGTGTTTTTGCCGTGTCCTCATGTGGCAGAAGGAAGACGGGAGATCGCTTGGGTTTTCTTTATGGGGCTCCAATCCCACTCGGAGGACCACCCCCGCTCACGACCTAATCACCTCCCAAATTCCCCACCTCTGTACGTTAACCTTGGGGATTAGATTTCAATACATGAAATTGAGCTGGGAGTGGGAGGGGAGCAACTGCAAACATTCAGTTCATAGCTCTCAGATTTTTTTTTTAAACATAGTTCAGGAGACAGTAACTAATAACACTAGATACTGTAGAATAAAACACTAACCGATCTATTACCAGTTTTTCTATCTTAAGATTTCAAGGAAAGAGGGATCTGTAAAGATGGGCATCTGTCAAAAACTTCAGAATGAGGATTGAATCTGAGCAAATTTCTGAAGGGTGGGTCACATTTGAAAAGATAGCCAGTTAGATTCACAGCCAATGTAAAACCACCATAACTTTTCTAAGTTCTATAAAACACCCTTAGCCTGGAAAGGAAGTCAGCTGCCTTTAGTTCCTTTGATCTGTCTGATACTAGTAAGGGTATCAGGGAACTTTAGTGGAAAACACAATAGACTGAATTTCATTACCTGTGCGTAATTTTTAGCAAATTTATTTGACAAAATTACCTCTAAGACTGCTTCTATTCCTAAACATTTATGATTTAATGACATAGACCCTATGGGAGAACATTTAATTTCTGGCAGTATAGTATAAGAAAGCCGTGTATAAGCATACAGTAATTTCCCACTTATAGCCACATATATTAAATACCAAGGCTGATCAGTTTTCCTGTACATTTTTATGAAGTCTGCTTTACTCATAAACTGAATTGTGATTGACACCCAATATTCTTTTTCTGTATGACCTCTTCCTAAGTCATATTGCTTAGATGAATCTTGTTTACCTATAATTTAGAAGCATTTTATAAATACGTTTTGGAAAGCTGTCAACCTCTGTGTCTTCCAGATCTCCTTGCAGTCTCTAACTAGGTGTAACAGCTTCTTTAATCTTAAATACCATTAGTGGGGTTAAATATTGCCAGTAGATACTAGGTAGAACCAAAGAGTCCTATTGTTTGTAACATCTTTGTGTATTCATAAATAAATTTCTACTTACATATGATATTCAGTAGCCATTAGTATCAGGAGTATAATTGATTTTTATTTCCTTTGTAATTTTCTAAACTTGCTGCATTTCTACAATGAATATATATGTTTATGATCAAGATAAAAACATAGTTATTACAAAAGCCCACATGGTGATCATTTATATTATGCTTCTGAATTGAACATATGTGCCTTCCAAGTAAAACTAGAAAAATCAATGAAATAAACTTCATTTTGGAGGAAAAAATCTAGAATGCCAGTAATGATTTATATAACTTTGTTGTAGTATAGATTATATAACCCTTCATTCTGCTTTCTTCCAGGAGTCCTTAATAAGAGTTGTGCTGCTATCTGGGGAAAGAGTTGAGGGCAATTTTGTTTGTCAACAGTGATTGCAGATGTGTAGGGTAGGTGGGGGCCAGTCACGTACATCAAATGGGCACTGGTCAGAGTTGCTCCATGGAATAAATATTTTTCATTCAAATGGTAAAACTAACAGATTTGATAAGGAAGTATGGGATTGCCTGGATTAATTGGGATGTGTATAGTTTTTGCTCAAAGTATTTGATATTTACAGGTTACAATTACTCTGAAATTCCGGAGTTGTAAACAGTTTATCACTTTGTGACTTGGCAAGACCCTTAAATCAAATAATTTCTTCTTTTTTTAGGTCATGTTCCAGAGATCCAACCCAGGCTATTGCCAACAGATTGAAAGAAATGTATGAGATATATTCTCAGCATTTCCAGTCAGAGGAGGATGGCAGTAATTGTGCTAAAGGTAAGGCTTAATATTACCCATATTGTTCTCATTTTTGAAATTTAACTATTAATATGTGGATTTCTTTCTTGGAAACCGAGTCAGAAATGGACTCTAATCTGAGGGCCACAATACAGATATCCAACTTTTCTGTCAACCAGCCGATTTCTGGGCTAATCTCAATAAGAGATAAATTTTAGATTGATAATCTTTATTATGTTGGAATTCTGGCACTTAAAAAAATCTTTAATTTTCATTTGTAGACTGGATATTAAGTATAGAACTATAGTGATTCCTCAGAATATCAAGAACAAGGACAGACGATATAGCTGTTACCTGCCCAGGCTTGTTCTTAGAGTTGTTTGATGTCATGAAGTATAAGTACCAAATAGTGCAGTAGCAAGCCAGTTACATACCTCTTAGCATAGAGCTGCTCTGTTTGGAATTTAAAAAAAGAAAAAAGTGTGATCTTGATGGAGTGCTATTACAGTTTTTATGTACAAATTTTATTTCCAATTTTAGAAAAATTTCAGTGTTACCATGAAGAAAATGTTAAGAAATCTTAGGGACAGTTGAAATAGTAGCTCTGGGAAGTACATACATATATATGAAGTGTTGGGGTTGGTTTTTAAATTGTATTCTGTGGGTAGGGGATGAGATAGACCCTCATTTTCCACAATACTTATGTTCTTTGCGTGTGACTTTTGTGTTTTTTTTGGTTCAGATATTGCCAGCAAACATTTTCGTTTTGCAGAGATGCTTTACTATAAAGTATTAGAATCTGTTATTGAGCAGGAACAAAAAAGACTGGGAGACATGGATTTATCTGTGAGTAAATAACCAATGTACTGAGCAGCACAATAAAATGTAGTTCCCTTTCAGCCCAACCCACCAAGAAAACAGCCGTTATTGAAAAAATAATATATGACTTTGAGGGAATAAGATTGTCGTCTAAGGAAACGTGTTCTGAGCCTCTCATCTCCAGATGCCCACTTAGTGTTTCTCTTCGCAGCAGGCTGTGTGTTATCACTTAGAGACTCTGTGGGTAATAAGACTCCTTAGTCAAGGTTAACACATTCAGACTTAGCCTTAACTGAGGTTTTTAAATAACATGGAGTTTTAATTCAAGCCTTGTATAGAATAAATTGAGTATTGACTATATAGGAATTTAATGTAAATATTCAACCATTGATCTTTGACTAAGGTAATTTTTCTAGATTGTAGAACTAATGCTTGCTTTTAATGACCTCAATAAAGATAATTTAAAAATAAATTAACTTTAAATAACATTTTAATGAAAACTGTAAAATTTGCATGTGTGGATGGACATAGAGAATACTAAGTGAAATAATGTCACTTACATATGTAATCTTAAAAATATGCAAAAGAGAAACAGACTCACTGATACAGAAAACAAATTTTTGGTTACCAAAGGGGAGAGGGAAGTAGGAAAGGATAAATTAGGATTTGGGGATTAACTATGCTAACTGCTATATACAAAATAGATAAGCAACAAGGATATTCTGTATAGCACAGTAAATTATAGCCATTGTCTTATATTAACTTATTTCTAGAGTATAATCTGCAACAATACTGAATCATTATACTGTACACCTGAAACTAATGTAACATTGTAAATCAACTGAACTTCAATAAAAATAGTATATGGTTGTCAAAATTTAAAAGGCTGTTTTAGAACAGTTTTTCTTTTTTTAATTTTGAGACAAACAGAAGAGCATAAAAATGTTCCTAGATGTTGAAACTTTGTTTTTTTTATAGGGCATTCTGGAACAAGATGCATTCCACAGATCACTCTTGGCGTGCTGCCTTGAGGTCGTCACTTTTTCTTATAAGCCTCCTGGGAATTTTCCATTTATTACTGAAATATTCGATGTGCCACTTTATCATTTTTACAAGGTATTTTTGAAAATCTGATACTGATGAGGAAATTGTAGAAGAGAGTAACATCTTGTTAGTCATCTAATCCATTTTAATATGGAAGTACATTTCTTCCATTTTAAATTAAATATTTAATAATTTCCACTCTAAATGGGGAGCAGAGAAGAAAAAGGAGAGTCTTAACTATATAAATTCTTTTAATGTGTATGGACCTATTTTGTATAAAAGTTTCATATGATTCCTCCATTTATCTGATAGTCTTTTAGAATACTTTCTTTTTATAAGGTAAGAAAGTTTATAAAAAGTAGCAAATTATCACTAGCTAATCATGATCGCAACCTTCTTTTTAATTTTATGAAAATTAAATGAAAGTGTCTTTCAGAAAAGAACTTTTCACATGTTATATAGAGGCACACAGTTACAGCACTGATTTGGTTTCCCTCTTGATATTGATTTAGTATATAAACTGATCTTAATTCTCATACACTGCTGCTGCTAATTCACTTCAGTCGTGTCCGACTCTATGTGACTCCATAGACAGCAGCCCTCTAGGCTCCTCTGTCCCTGGGATTCTCCAGACAAGAACACTGGAATGGGTTGCCATTTCCTTCTCCAATGCATGAAAGTGAAAAGTGAAAGGGAAGTCGCTCAGTCGTGCCCGACTCTTAGTGACCCCATGGACTGGAGCCTACCAGGCTCCTCCGTCCATGGGATTTTCCAGCCAAGAATACTGGAGTGGGGTGCCATTGCCTTCTCATACAATAGTCAAAACTAATTTTTTTAGTGGCATAGACTTTTCAGTTTTAAAATATCACATTTTGAGTCATGTATCTTAATCTCAGTAGATAGAGCATGTTTTTTAATTTAAAGATTTTTGAAATGTATTACTGTACAAAAGATTTTAGATGGCTCATACCTGCAATTTAAATAATTATTAAGGTAATGAAATGAAGAGCAGCTGTTTCAAAACAGTATTCTTTAACCTTAATTTTTCATTAATTGACTTCTGTTTCTATAAATATGTAAAAAATATTGAAATATGTTTGCCCATTTTGCTTTTCCACTTGAATAATTTTCTTGTTAAAAGTTATTACTAAACAAACCAAGACATTTTGAAACATTTCAGGTGATAGAAGTATTCATTAGAGCAGAAGATGGCCTTTGTAGAGAGGTGGTAAAACACCTTAATCAGATTGAAGAACAAATCTTGGATCATTTAGCTTGGAAACCAGAGTCTCCGCTCTGGGACAGGATTAGAGACAATGAAAACAGAGTTCCCACATGCGAAGAGGTTTGTGAAAAGATATTAACATCTTTCTGTGACAAAAAGCCTATCAACATCTATCCTATTCATAATTCTCTTTCACTGACCACAGTTAAACTTAGCATCTTGCTCATAAGTGTGGGAGGGTAACCGCTGGGTGTAATTTGGTACAGTCACCTCTGTATCTATGAGGAAACAGGAGTCAGATGATTAGTGACTGCCCCAAGGTTTTAGTGACAGAGTAAGAATTCAGTGTTCTTGTCTTGATTTCCTAATCAAGTTTCTATACTTTAAAATGATTGATTGTCTAATTCTCCAATGAGTAATGAAGGTTGATTTGTATTTAGTATCCAGTTATTAGGTTTGAAGTTTTTAAACCTGCCAGAATTTTTTTTAAGATTTACTTATTATTTTTTCGGCTGTGCTGGGTCTTCATTGCTGCACGTGGGCTTTGTCTGGTTGCTGCAAGTAGGGGCTGCTGTCTAGCTGCAGTGAGCAGGCTTCTCATTCGGTGACTCCTCTTGTTGCAGAGCATGGGCTCCAGGGTGCATGGGCTTCAGTAATTGCTCGGGGGCAAGTGGGATCTTCCTGGACCAGGGATCGAACTCATGTCCCCTGTATTGGCAGGCAGATTCCTATCCACTGCACCACTAAGAAAGTCCCAGAATTTTTTTTAACTTCAGTATGAAAGTGAAAAAGATAGGTGATTTTATTTAGGTGGAAAAACTGATGCGCCAAGATAATTTCCTTTTGCCTTAGATTATTATTTTTTGGTGTTTTGTGTTTTTTTTAAACTTTTTTGAATAATGGTATTTTGTGTAAACATTTCCTAATAGGTCATGCCACCTCAGAACCTGGAAAGAGCAGATGAAATTTGTATTGCTGGCTCCCCTCTGACTCCCAGAAGGGTGAGTGAAGTTCGTGCTGATACTGGAGGACTCGGAAGAAGTAAGTTTAAAATACTAGGGGAAGTATTTTGGGAATTAAAATTCCATCCAAAACTACAAGTGAAGTTAGTAGGGTATATATCAGTTCAGTCCAGTCGCTCAGTCATGTCCGACTCTTTGCGACCCCATGAATTGCAGCACACCAGGCCTCCCTGTTCATCACCATCTCCCGGAGTTCACTCAGATTCACGTCCATCGAGTCTGTGATGCCATCCAGCCATCTCATCCTCAGTCATCCCCTTCTCCTCCTGCCCCCAATCCCTCCCAGCATCAGAGTCTTTTCCAATGAGTCAACTCTTCTCATGAGGTGGCCAAAGTACTGGAGTTTCAGCTCTAGCATCATTCCTTCCAGAGAAATCCCAGGGTTGATTTCCTTCAGAATGGACTGGTTGGATCTCCTTGGAGTCCAGGGGACTCTCAAGAGTCTTCTCCAACACCACAATTCAAAAGCATCAATTCTTCGGCCCTCAGCCTTCTTNAGTGCATTCAATACACTTTATCAAATTTTATATATCTGTGTCTATATAAAAATTTTAAACCAGTGATTCTGGTCTTAGGTTCATATTTCACAGAAATTCTTACATAGGCAAAGAAGGACATATTGCACATGTGAGATATTTGTCAATTTAAACTCATGACCACTGATGCTGGTGTAAAATATAGCTCATACCAGTCAATAAAAATTCCATTAAATTTTCTAATCAATCAAATGACAAAGGCATGGCCAAAAATTTCACAAAAGAGTGGAGAAAAAATTACTAATGACCAAATAAAGTATTGGAAATTGCCAAGTAGAATTTTTGAAAGGAAATCAAAGTTTCTTAAGAACAAAATATAATTTTGTTTGTTAAATTATAGTAAGTTTGATACTATGTCAAAACATTCAAATTGCATTAATATCTATAATTTTTCTCTATGTATATATATAAATATATTTATGCACATTTTTATGTAGTTAAATATTGATAGAGTAGGTAAACATAGATCAGTTCAGTTCAGTTCAGTCGCTCAGTCATGTCTGACTCTTTGTTGACCCCATGAATCGCAGCACGCCAGGCCTCCGTGTTCATCACCATCTCTCAGAGTTCACTCAGACTCGCGTCCATCGAGTCTGTGATGCCATCCAGCCANATCTTGATTCCAGCTTGTGCTCCATCCAGCCCAGGTTTCTCATGATGTACTCTGCATAGAAGTTAAATAAGCAGGGTGACAATATACAGCATTGACGTACTCCTTTTCCTATTTGGAACCAGTCTGTTGTTCCATGGCCAGTTCTAACTGTTGCTTCCTGACCTGCATATAGATTTCTCAAGAGGCAGGTCAGGTGGTCTGGTATTCCCATCTCTTTCAGAATTTTCACAGTTTATTGTGATCCACACAGTCCGTGCATTATAGTGTCACATGGATCAGTTAAAGAGCACTGGAAAATGTATGATAAGTATCTTTTAAAATAGAATGCTATATATTAATGTGATTCCTATTTTTTAAGTATATTTTTTCCTATAAACACACAAAAGGGCTGAAATGGAAAAACCAAATCATAAATGATTATTGTTGGGTAATAGAATTCCAGGTGATTTCTATAAAGTTTTTAAGATGAATATGTATTACTTTTAAAATCAGAAGAAACAGAAAAAGGTTTCTTAAAGATGGAGTCTATGTTGTAATTAGGTATAGACGAGCCAGTGAGTCGAGAGGACTGAATGGCCTGAGTGTGTTCAGGTTTTTCAATTTTTTGACCATGCCTTGCTGCTTGTAGGATCTTAGTTCCCTGACCAAGGATTGAACCAAGGGTTGACCCCAGCAGTGAAATCTCCAAGTCCCAACCACGGATTACAGGGAATTCCCGGGCATGTTTAGCTGTGACTCTTGTCAGCTGAGCAGTGCCACCTACCCTGGTTAACATAACAGCATTGCTGGCCCTGAGGTGCAGCAAAGGAAAGTTTTGCTATTTATCTGGTTATAGTTTAGACAGCTCTTTATAACAGTTGCCAAGTGCAACACATACTTCAGATAAAACTACTTTTTTAAAAGCAGTTCTCTAAATCCAGAGTTCTAAATCCTTAGATGCCATTAGAAAGATAGTATTTCTAGATCAACTTTTTAATGTAATTGATAAGCACTGGCTATAGAAGATCAGTTTTAAAATCAGAAATATCTCTGTGCCAGTGCATTGTCAATGGATATGAAAGATCTATATGAAAATTTCATTTTTTTAAGAGGAAGCATAATGGCTTAACTTTTTCTGCTTGTTATCCACTTTAAACTTCGTTTAAGCACTGGCTATAGAAGATCAGTTTTAAAATCAGAAATCTCTTTATGCCAGTGCATTGTCAATGGATATGAATGATCTGTATGAAAATTTCATTTTTTAAAGAGGAGGCATAATGGCTTAACTTTTTCTGCTTGTTATCCACTTTAAACCATTTTTTGTACTTATCACTTTTCCATATTCATGAGGTCTTTTAATATTTTACAAGATAATGATCATACTTTGAAACACTAAAAATACTGTATTGAAGTATAGTTGATTTACAGTATTGTGTTAATTTCTGCTACCTAGCAAAGTGACTCAGTTATACATGTATATATATTCTTTTTTCATATTCTTTTCTATTATAATTTAGCACAGGATATTAAATATAGTTCCCTGTGCTATACAATAGAACTTTTTTTGTTTATTCAGAGATAATGATCATAATTAATGTATTCTTAACTCTGCAGCTTTGTTCCAAATGTAAATCTAGTAAATTTGTTTGCTTTTGTATCATCAAGAAATTGAAATGTTAAGCCACAGTCTGTCAGAAATACTCCTATCAATCCTCTTATGACCTCCCTACACGTATTTTAATACTTAAAACCCATTCATGTGCAGTTTTTACAGCTAGACATGGAAAAGAGAAAGGGATGCTTCTCAGAAATTCAGATTGGTGTGGATTCAAACTTAACAATAGACGAGGCTGCAGTGGTTAACAGAGTTTCTGTTTGGGATGTTGAAAAAGTTTTGGGGGAAGATGGTAGTGGTGGTGGTGGTCTGCACAGTAAGTGAAAGTCACTTAGTCATGTCCAACTCTTTGTGACCCCATACAGTCCACGTGATTCTCCAGTCAGAATACTGGAGTGGGCAGCTGTTCCCGTCTCCAGGGGATCTTCCCAACCCAGGGATTGAACTGAGGTCTCCCGCATTGCAGGCGGATTCTGTACCAGCTGAGCCACTAGGGAAGTCCAAGAATCCTGGAGTTGGTAGCCTACCCCTTCTCCAGTGAATCTTCCTAACCCAGGAATTGAACAGGGGTCTCCTGCATTGCAGGCACGTTCTTTACAAGCTGAGCTATCAGCGAAACCCTCTGTGAATGTGATACCACTAGATTGTATACTTAAAAATGGGTAAAATGCCAAATTATATGTATTTTATTACAACTTAAAAAAGTGATGTAATATACCCTAAACCATTGAATTGTACAATTTAAGTGGATGAAATATATGTGAATCATATCTCAGTAAGGTTGTTTAAAGAATAGTAAACTAAGCTTAATTGAGTCTAAAGCATGTATGTCCATTCTTACTGAATAACGTTATTATATTTTAGTAACTTTCTAGGTGTAAAAAATGACAATGATGAAAATGCATAAAATGGAAAGTAAATGCCCCAAATGTTACCACAGTAATATCAAGTCCATCAAGTCTTCATATCAAGTAGTAGCTTTACAGTGAAATCGTGTTATCTGAGTGTTAGGTAGAAACTGAATACGGTAGAAAAATAGTTATTCAAAATGCTCCTAAATCATCAAGAGCTCATGCTAGTGGAGGGAAAAGTCTAGTTTGATTTAACAGAAGATGTAGTGAAAAAAGCAACAGTGTGAGACAAATAGAGAAAAATCCTTCCTTTAAATTTTGCTCTTAATAGTATTCAGTTGAATTTTCATGATGTGACTCCTGTAATTTTTGTTTTTCAGTTATAATGTATTTCAAACACGTAGTTGTGAGCATAATATCTTGGATGGAAGTCATATCTGTCTCCTTGAGTTAAATGGTTCGATCTTTTCTTTTTTCTGACCCTAGGCATATCATCTCCAACCACACTGTATGATAGGTACAGCTCCCCAACAGCCAGTTCTACCAGAAGGCGACTGTTTGTGGAGAATGACAGCCCCACGGATGGAGGGACCCCTGGGCGCATTCCCCCGCAGCCTCTAGTCAATGCTGTCCCTGTGCAGAATGTATCTGGGGAGGCTGTATCTGTCACACCAGTTCCTGGTCAGACCTTGGTCACCATGGCAACAGCCACCGTCACAGCCAACAATGGACAAACAGTGACCATTCCTGTACAAGGTAAGGAAGGCAGAGTTGGATATTGAGTTCTTTCTCTGGCATTTATTACTTGAGATTTGGCTGGAATGATGATACAAGACAAGCACGGACTGGGAAAGGGGTTGGGAGGGGAAAAATGGAAAACCTCTACCTGGATAATCTGGTATTATCAACATTTTCTTTGTGCTTTTTTTTTTCTTTGAAACAAACTTTAGGTATTGCCAATGAGAATGGAGGAATAACGTTCTTCCCAGTCCAAGTCAATGTTGGGGGGCAGGCGCAAGCTGTGACCGGCTCCATCCAGCCCCTTAGTGCTCAGGCCCTGGCTGGAAGCTTAAGCTCGCAACAGGTGACAGGAACAACCTTGCAAGTCCCTGGTCAGGTGGCCATTCAACAGATCTCCCCTGGCGGACCACAGCTGAAACAAGGCCTACCTTTAACCAGCAGCAGTGTCAGACCCCGGAAGACCAGCTCTTTATCGCTTTTCTTTAGGAAGGTAATTTTTCACATGCCCTCACCAGGTCTAGAACTCGGGAAATACAAGGGTTAGATAAAGTTTGAGATATAATATTTTTGTTTATCTACTAGGTTTATCACTTAGCAGGTGTCCGCCTTCGGGATCTTTGTGCTAAATTGGATATTTCAGATGAACTGAGGAAAAAAATCTGGACCTGCTTTGAATTCTCCATAATTCAGTGTCCTGAGCTTATGATGGACAGACATCTGGACCAGCTGTTAATGTGTGCCATTTATGTGATGGCAAAGGTGAGTACCATCAGAAATATAAAAGGAAAAAGATGCTACTTCCTTACTCCTAGAACACTTTTAACAGCTTTACTAAGGTAAAATTCACATACTGAATAATTCACCCATTTAAAATATACAGCTCAGTGGATTTTAGTATATTCATAGATATGTGTGACAAGTACTACAGTCAATTTTAGAATATGATATTCCATTGTATGAATATATGATATTTTGTTTATCCATTTATCAGTTGATGGACATTTNTAAAATTCACATACTGAATAATTCACCCATTTAAAATATACAGCTCAGTGGATTTTAGTATATTCATAGATATGTGTGACAAGTACTACAGTCAATTTTAGAATATGATATTCCATTGTATGAATATATGATATTTTGTTTATCCATTTATCAGTTGATGGACATTTAGATTATTTTTACTTTAGGGCTATTATAAATAATGCTGCTAACAAACATGTGTATACAAGTTTCTGCATGGACATTTTTTCATTTCTCTTCTGTATATACCTTGGAGCATATTGCTGGGTCATGTGGTAAACTCCATTTTTAACTGCTTGAGGAACTGCCAGACTGTTTTCCAAAGTCACTGCACCATTTTATAGTTCCACAGATAGTATATGAAGGTCCTTATTTCTCCAGATTCTCATTAACACTTATTATCTGACTCTGTTTTTAAAAATAATTTATTAAGATGAAACTCACATAACATTATGCATTTTAAAACAAATGGTCCAAGTTTTAAAATCGGTAACTTTTTTCTTCTTTTTCAAGGTTTGGCTAGTCTAAATTGCTTGATATTCTTGATGAATTTTAGAATCAACTTGTCTGTTATTCTTGTTATAAAGAAGTCAGGTGGGGTTCAGATAGAGATTATGCTGAATCTGTAGATTAGTAAAGGAGTATTGTTATCTTAACCATATTTTACCTTCTGGTTAATGAACATTTCAGGCCTATGCTTTTCTCTGTGGGTAGTTTATTGCTGAATGATTCATTTTTCCCTGGTTACGAGTCTATTCAGATCATCTATTCCTTCTAGTATCAGTTTTGATAGTGTGTATCTTTTCCAAAGAATTTGTTTTCTCCAGGCTTTCTAATTTGGTGGCACCATTGTTTATAATATTCCTTTTAGTCCTTTTTATTCTTTGTCAGTAGTAATTTGACAGTCTTCTTTAAAAATTTTGGTCAGTCTAGCTGAAAATTTTGTTGGTTTTGTCAAAGAACCACTTTCTGGCTTATTATTATATGCTCTAATCTTTATTATTCCCTTCTTTCTGCTTGCTTGTGTTGTTTTCTCAAGCTTTCTTGAGGCTTATTTTTGTTCTTTTTGTTTTCTTGGCTCTGCCACACGGCTTGTGGGATCTTAGTTCTCTGATCAGAGATTGAACCCAGGCATTTGGCAGTGAAAGTGTCAAGTCCCCACCACTGAATTACCAGGGATTCCCTAGGCTGTGTTTGCTTTTTTTTTTAAAATGTCTTAAGATGGATGGATAGGTAATCTCTCTTTTTTCGTACTATGGGTATTAAGAGCTATAGATTTCCCTCTAAGCACTGCTTTAGCTGTATCTCATAAATTAGGGTATGTTGTGTCTTTATTTCACTCATCTCAAAGCATTCTCTAATGTCTTTTGACTTACTGGTTATCTAGGTGTGTTGTTTAATTTCCATGTTATTTGTGAGTTTCTCAAATTTCTGTTAATTTCTAGTTTCAGTCCACTGTAGTTCCAAAATACACTTTGTATTAGTTACTTTAATCCTTTTAAATTTATTGAAGTTTTGTAGCCTAGCATGTGGTCTATCCTGGACAGTGTTCAGTGTGCAGTTGGGAAGAATATATATTCTGTTGTTGGATGTTGCATCTATAGATGTAAGGTTTTTTAGTGGTTTTTTTTTTTCTTAATAAAGTCTGTTTCTTGATCTTCTGTCTAGTTGATCAATCCATTATTGCCAGTGGGGTATTGAACTCTGAATATTATTGAATTGTCTATTTATTAATTTCTGTCAGTTTTTACTTCATATATTATGGTGCTATTAGGTGTCTGTTTGTTTTTAATTGTTAGATCTTTCTAATGGATTGACCCCTCATAATTATGAAATGTCCCTCTTTATCTCGAGTAACTTTTTTGTTTTAAAGTCTATTTTATAGTGTGATCTTTGTATAGCCACTCAGCTTTCTTGAGTTGCTGCTGGATGATATGTCTTCTTTCCGTTCTTTTCTTTTAAATCTGTTTGCTTTAACCTAAAGTGTTTTTTGTATATGGAGTATATAGTTGGATCTCTTTTTTTAATCTAATGTAACAATTTCTCCCTTTGATTGTGTTAATACATTCACATTTAACATTGTTGTAACTGGATTTATGCCTGACATTTTCCTTTTTGTTTTTTATGTCTCATGTCTTTTAGATCCTCTCCTTCACTGCTTTCATCTTCATGTGCATTCAATAAATACTTTCTAATATGGCATTTTAATTTCAGTATTGAGTTTTAAACTTTTTTTACTAGTGGTTTCTTTAGGGTTTTCTGTATTTTTATTTTTGCTCTGCCTTTTTTGGTCCCATCTTTATTGAGATATAACATCACATTTCTTCACATATATATTTTGTTTTGTAGATATACAATTAAAATCAGTTAAATACACATTCTTTATTCTTTGCAGTTACATAATTATTTTTACATTTTTCTTTGTTTTTTCGTGTGTAGTTGAATTACTGTGTGGGGTCTCTTACTTTTAGCTTGAAGAACTTGCTTTAGTATTTTCATGTAAGATGGTTCTGCTGGTAGCAAGTTTTCTGTCTTTATGTTTTGCTGAGACTGTATTCATTTCACTTTCATTTACAAAAGATAATTTTGTTACATACTGGATTCTTAGATTTTACTTTATACACTGTTTCATAGATTCCGTAGTTTCTAATGAGAAGTTATCTGTTACTTTGAGTTTCCTAGTAAGCAAAAAGTTGCTTTTCTCTTGATGCTTTCAAGATTCTCCCTTTTTTTGGCTTTCAACTTTTTTACTAAGTGTCTGGGTCTCTTTGCATTTGTCCTACTTGGAATTTGTTAAAATTTGTGGATATATTTCAGACTTAAATTGAAGAAAGTAGAGAAAACCACTAGAACATTCAGGTATGACCTAAATCAAATCCCTTACCAGAGATACAGTTGAAGTGAGAAATAGATTGAAGGGATTAGACATGATAGACAGTGCTTGATGAACTATGGACGGAGGTTCGTGACATTGTACAGGAGACAGGGATGAAGACCATCCCCAAGGAAAAGAAATGCAAAAAAGCAAAACAGCTGTCTGAGGAGGCCTTACAAATAGCTGTGAAAAGAGAAGCACAAAGCAAAGGAGAAAAGGAAAGATATACCCATTTGAATGCAGAGTTCCAAAGAATAGCAAGGAAGGATAAGAAAGCCTTATCAATGATCAGTGCAAAGAAATAGAGGAAAACAATAGAATGGGGAAGACTAGAGATCTCTTCAAGAAAATTAGAGATACCAAGGGAACATTTCATGCAAAGATGGGTTTAATAAAGGACAGAAATGGTATGGACCTAACAGAAGCAGA
>SJYV01003247.1:796675-920225 GCA_006410875.1 Neotragus pygmaeus
CCTGACCTGCCTTCTGAGAAATCTGTATGCAGGTCAGGAAGCAACAGACCTGGACATGGAACAGCAGACTGGTTCCAAATAGGAAAAGGAGTATGTCAAGGCTGTATATTGTCACCCTGCTTATTTAACTTCTATGCAGAGTACATCATGAGAAACGCTGGGCTGGATGGAGGACAAGCTGGAATCAAGATTGCTGGGAGAAATATCAGTAACCTGATACGCAGATGACACCACCCTTATGGCAGAAAGTGAAGAAAAACTAAAGAGCCTCTTGATGAAAGTGAAAGAGGAGAGTGAAAAAGTTGGCTTAAAACTCAACATTCAGAAAACTAAGATCATGGCATCTGGTCCCAGCACTTCATGGCAAATAGATGAGGAAACAGTGGAAACAGTGGCAGACTTTGTTTTTTTTGGCTCCAAAATCACTGTAGATGGTGACTGCAGCCATGAAATTAAACGGTGCTTACTCCTCAGAAGTAAAGTTATGACTAACCTAGACAGCATATTAAAAAGCAGAGACATTACTTTGCCAACAAAGGTCTGTCTAGTCAAGGCTATGGTTTTTCCAGTAGTCATGTATGGAGAATTGGACTATAAAGAAAGCTGAGCGCCAAAGAATTGATGAGTTTGAACTGTGGTGTTGGAGGAGACTCTTGAGAGAGTCCCTTGGACTACAAGATCCAACCAGTCCATCCTAAAGGAGATCAGTCCTGAATACTTAATGGATGGACTGATGCTAAAGTTCATACTCCCAAAACTTTGGCCACTTGATGTGAAGAACTGACTCATTTGAAAAGACCCTGATGCTGGAAAAGATTGAAGGTGGAAGAAGGGGACGACAGAGGATGAGTTGGTTGGTTGGCATCACTGACTCAATGGACATGAATTTGAGTAAACTCCGGAAGTTGGTGATGGACAGGGAGGCCAGGCGAGCTGCAGTCCATGGGGTAGCAGAGAGTCAGACATGACTGAGCAACTGAACTGAGACTAATGTTTTTTAAATAAATTTGGAAGGGTTCAGCCTTTGAACATTTCTTCCTGCTTCACTCCTTCTGGTACTCCCATTATGTGACCTTGATGTGCTTAATGGTATGCCCCATTTCTCTGAAGCACTTTTAATTTTTCTTCATTCTGTCCTCTGTTCTGTGAACAATTCCATCTCAGGTTTGTTAAACTTTTCCTTTGCCAGTTCAAATCTAGTTTTTCATTCCTCTAATGAATTTTGTCACTATGGTTTATTCTAGGTCTTGATTCAGATACCACTATTCCCTCTGTTGTTACTGAATTAGTGGATTTACTTGAATATATATTTCATTTGTTGTATGCTTTTTAAGAGACATTTCTAGAGACTTTAAATGGTTGTTTTTTAATGTGATTTTCACCAGTGTCACTGGGGAGCAGGTTCATGGATCATCTCATACTATATTATGCTAGAAGTCAAATTCACTCTCAGTGTACCCTTATTCTTTGCCAGGTCACAAAAGAAGACAAGTCCTTCCAGAATATTATGCGTTGCTATAGGACTCAGCCACAGGCCCGAAGCCAGGTAACTACATTTTTCTCTCAGGCTGAAAATAAAGATGAAAGTCTTTTTGATGCATATAAAAAAATTAACTACAGGTGATTCTGTAGCCTCTTCTCCAGGATAAAAAATAGGACTCTATTTTAATCTTAATTATTGACAGCCACACATCTTGATTAGTTTAAGTTCTCTTTTCCCCCAAAGTTAATGATGTAAAATATTTGATTCTTTTAATTCAGATAATTACAAGATAGATGTAAATTAGGAAGCTGCTGTTTGGATTCTATGTTACCTTGAATTCAGTCTGGTTTAGGACACATAGTGCTGCACATTTAGCCAAAATAGCATTAAGTGATATTTTAAAACCCATTTTACCTTTAATGCTATATACTTGTCTCAAAGAGATAGGTAGGTAAGATCTTTGTATCTGACTTAGAATGTCTCATATATACATAAGATCTTTGTATCTGACTTAGAATGTCTCATATATACATAAGATCTTTGTATCTGACTTAGAATGACTTGATTTTACAATTAGATATTATTGCTGCTCTGTAGTATTGTAGGCAGCACTTGCAAGTTGAAGCCCGACAGGCCCTGATACATAACCTTGGCTGCATTTACAAACCTCCCCTGAGTAGGACAGCTATTACTGTAGGGAACTGTGAGAATTAAACATGAAAGTTGTATAGTCTAGGGTGTGCTCAATAGATATTGTTCTGTTGCCTTCTCATGCTCTGCTTAAAGGTGTATAGAAGTGTTTTGATAAAAGGGAAAAGGAGAAGAAGAAATTCTGGCAGCAGTGACAGCAGAAGCCATCAGAATTCTCCAACAGAACTAAAGAGAGACAGAAGTAAGTGGGATCCTTATGAATGTATACAACTAAATTAGGAGCTCCTCTTTTCAGGTGTAGGACTAAATTACTAAAATTACTGTTGTAGAAACTGTAACAACAGTTTATTGGCAAAAGATTTGTTGAAACAATAATTCTAAATTTAGTAGCAAAGTTATCCTTCATTCCATGGTTTTGAGACACATTATGCATAAACATTTTTCTTCAGGGGTACTAGCAAAGGTTAGAGAAGACGTTGACCTGAGTTCCAGAAAAATGTGGCATGTCAAAAGAAACCATGCTATGGAAATACCATCCTTAATTGCTGGTTTATACCACTTAATGCAGGGCTCGGTCCTGGAAAACTGGTGTCAATTAATGAATACTTGCTACAATTAATGAATACTTGGTGTCAATTAATCAAGCCCTTGCTACATTAATAGCATGATAGTAGTTAGTGGGGCTTCCCAGGTAGCTCAGTGGTATAAAGAATCCACCTGCCAATGCAGGAAAGCAGGAGATGTGGGTTCGATCCTTGGGGTGCAAAGACCCCTTGGAGCATGGCAACCTGCTCAAGTATTCTTGCTGGGATAAACCCATGAACAGAGGAGCCTGGTGGGCTACATCCCATGGATTCGCAAAGAGTCGGACAGAACTGAACATGCACACACACACAGTTAGTACTAAATACCTTGTCTGTGCTTTGCTCCTCGCTGTAGAGGGCCCATTTGCTGCCATTTAACAAGGAGAACGGGTAGCTGTTCACCCTCCTATTCCTGAATTTTCTTTTTAAAGCAACCTCTGTTTAAGAGCAACCAGCAGTCTCCCTGTTTAACACCTTCTGTTCTACCTGGTACAGCCAGCAGAGACTCCAGTCCTGTCATGAGGTCCAGCAGCACCTTGCCAGTCCCACAGCCGAGCAGCGCCCCTCCTACCCCGACTCGGCTCACAGGGGCCAACAGTGACGTGGAGGAGGAAGAGAGGGGAGACCTCATCCAGTTCTACAACAACATCTATATCAAACAGATTAAAACGTTTGCCATGAAGTACTCACAGGCAAATGCAGTAAGTTTGAGGAGGATTATTTCATACAATTTTTTTCACTTGTGAGGAATGAGAAATCACGTGTTTTTGAGCTACTTCTGTGTAAACTAGTTTGACAGATAATTATTTTGTTAAGTAAAATAAAACTGAGAAAGTCTTTAACAGAAATAATCTGCTTAATGAACGTAACTTCTACTGTTGTGAAGTACTAAACATGTATAAGATTGCATCTGGACTCCCTGCAAAGCATAGTCATGTGAGATGGACTGCGTAAGTTCAAGTTACCTAAGCAAACTTGCCGGCTCTGGTGACCTTGCAAATTATTTCACTTTCTCTGTGCCTATTGTTTCCTTGTATATAAAATGGGAATAGAAATAGTCCTTTGCTTATAGGGTGGTTGTGAGGATTAAATGACCTAATATATTAAAAATGGTTAAAACGGTGGCACAAAGAAAGCACTTCACTGATTCCTGTTGTATGGTTTTCTTTAGGTTTAATTTTTGCCACGAGTACATCACTATCTACCATTCATAAAGCACTTAGTTTATTATACCTCTTCACTGATTCAGCAAGAATAACCATTTTCCCAAAAAAGTAATTGGTTAGGAATTTTGTTTACCTTAGAATTTTTTTTTTTAACAGATGGATGCTCCTCCACTCTCTCCCTATCCATTTGTAAGAACAGGCTCTCCTCGCCGAATACAGTTGTCTCAGAACCATCCTGTCTACATTTCCCCGCATAAAAATGAAGGGATGCTTTCTCCTCGAGAGAAGATTTTCTACTACTTCAGCAACAGTCCTTCAAAGGTGAGCCTAATGTAAAGCTTGGGCTTTACCAGCCCCACACTTGGGATTCCAAGGGTTGTTGGGAAACCTTCAGCACGCACACGAGTGATGGGATCCGTGAAGGAAGAACGAACAGTGGTCCCACAGCAGCCGGAAACAAGGGTTTGGGGGAGAACTTTCAAGTTGGAAACAGGGTAAGGGGTTTGGATTTTCATTCCTCTCTCCCTATTTGTGCATCTGAACATTCTGCTATAAATTTGGAATTTTTTTTGTCCCATTTGTAAAACCTTAAAATTCCAAATTTCTGTTAGGGAAAGAAAATCCAGATCCCTTGACGGATTACTCAGTGCCTGTCTCTGGGACAGGAACTGTCTCTGTCCTTTGAATTCTAAGAGGAGAATCAGGCATTTTATGTTGATACACACATTAGCACCGATTTAAGTGGTAGCATCTGCCTCAGTCTGCAGTGAGTAGGGAAGCTTGAGTCAAGCCTTAACAGATGAAAAATTAGAGGTTGCTGAGGTGTGGAAGGAAGGGCATCCAGGATAAAATGGACAAGAAAGGGAAACAAGTCCTTGAGGCAGTAAGGCTAGAGCTCTGGGAATCATATGTTACTTACTATTAAGGAGGCAGCTAGATCTTAAAGGTCCTTAAGGGATAAAGATTGTTCAGAAAACACACAGATAACAAATGGCCCAGGAAAAACACATGCAGATTCCTAAAAAACACAATGTCAATACCATGGAGAGATGGATGACAGACAGGTGGCGGGGAGAGCACTGCTCTGTTTCCCTTTCAATAGATTTTCATCCCATACCACATGAAGTTCCAAAGGGATTAAAAAGTTAAACAGAAAAAATAAATTGGAGTAGTACTATTCAATTCAAAAGAAGGCCAAAAAAGGAAGAAAACAGCAAAAAAGAGCAAGTAAATNCGAATACAGTTGTCTCAGAACCATCCTGTCTACATTTCCCCGCATAAAAATGAAGGGATGCTTTCTCCTCGAGAGAAGATTTTCTACTACTTCAGCAACAGTCCTTCAAAGGTGAGCCTAATGTAAAGCTTGGGCTTTACCAGCCCCACACTTGGGATTCCAAGGGTTGTTGGGAAACCTTCAGCACGCACACGAGTGATGGGATCCGTGAAGGAAGAACGAACAGTGGTCCCACAGCAGCCGGAAACAAGGGTTTGGGGGAGAACTTTCAAGTTGGAAACAGGGTAAGGGGTTTGGATTTTCATTCCTCTCTCCCTATTTGTGCATCTGAACATTATGCTATAAATTTGGAATTTTTTTTGTCCCATTTGTAAAACCTTAAAATTCCAAATTTCTGTTAGGGAAAGAAAATCCAGATCCCTTGACGGATTACTCAGTGCCTGTCTCTGGGACAGGAACTGTCTCTGTCCTTTGAATTCTAAGAGGAGAATCAGGCATTTTATGTTGATACACACATTAGCACCGATTTAAGTGGTAGCATCTGCCTCAGTCTGCAGTGAGTAGGGAAGCTTGAGTCAAGCCTTAACAGATGAAAAATTAGAGGTTGCTGAGGTGTGGAAGGAAGGGCATCCAGGATAAAATGGACAAGAAAGGGAAACAAGTCCTTGAGGCAGTAAGGCTAGAGCTCTGGGAATCATATGTTACTTACTATTAAGGAGGCAGCTAGATCTTAAAGGTCCTTAAGGGATAAAGATTGTTCAGAAAACACACAGATAACAAATGGCCCAGGAAAAACACATGCAGATTCCTAAAAAACACAATGTCAATACCATGGAGAGATGGATGACAGACAGGTGGCGGGGAGAGCACTGCTCTGTTTCCCTTTCAATAGATTTTCATCCCATACCACATGAAGTTCCAAAGGGATTAAAAAGTTAAACAGAAAAAATAAATTGGAGTAGTACTATTCAATTCAAAAGAAGGCCAAAAAAGGAAGAAAACAGCAAAAAAGAGCAAGTAAATATAAATGGTCTAAATACCCCAGTTAAGACTCAGGAATTGTTAACACTGGATTAAACTATGATGCAGATTACCACAGAATACTATGTAGCAGTTAGATATGTGATCCATATATACTGATATGAGGTGTAAGACATAATGTGGACTGAACAGTATATACCATTTTAATTTTTTTGAAACCCCACTTAATGAACATTATTATATTTCTAATGTGTGCCTTCCTAGAAAAAAGCAGAAAGCTACACAGTAGCCTATCTGTTCAGTGAATGAAGGGAACAGTAAGTGTCCTTAGGGATTGGGTGAGGACAAGAAAGTATATTCTGTATGAATCCCTAAGGACAAGAAGGTATATTCTTTATGAATCTGGGGGGAATAAGTATTCATTTTTAAACTGTCATGTACATATTATATAAATTATGGTGTATAAAACACTGTATTATATATAAATATGTTAATGTGTTATTAATCTATATTAATGTTATGTATATAGTAAGGCACACAATTATACTTGCATGATACAAAATGTTGTATATACATGTATACAAATACTACTTGTACAATTAGTGTATAGTTAACAATTTAAGAACATTCCAGTAAGTGGGAGACTAGAAAGTGCAGAGCAGACTTTTAGGGAGGCAAGAGAGTAGACGAGAAGGAGGAATGGTTAAAATTTGAAAAAGATGCATATATTGATTATAGAAAACCATGGTGGTTTTAAGCCTCAGAAAAGCCTATTATTTAAGAATAAAAAATAAATATCTAGGATGTGCTTTAAAACATCTGAGAGATGAGAAGTGAATGAAGGTATGGATCAAGTAAGACTGGCCAGCACTGCTGAAGCAGGGTGATGGTCAGGTGAAGGTTCACTATATATGCTTTTCCGTTCCCATGTTTGAAAAGTCCTAAAACAAATGCATTTAAAATCTGCTCAGTATGCTTTCTACTATGAAGCATGGACAATGAAATCAGTGGCACATGAAAAAAAAACATTATCCGAAAATAATATAACAGCTGACTTCTGGGACTCTGGGGAAACTCAGTGCTGAAGGCACCTATACATAGATCCAGTCTTTCTAGCCCCCTGGCAATATTCTTCTCACTCCAGGTTCCTCACATGAACCAGAGAATGCAGAAAATAATTTGCCTTTCCTCAGTTCTCCTGAGGAAGATGTATAATGCATTTTAGAATTTAGACTTCTATGAAACTCCATGGCTGCTAAAAAAAATGAGTAACACCAGACTGGGGGAAAAGGGGACATAATACTATATAAAGTCATGTTACTTCTTTAAAAAAGGAAAATGGAAATGTATGAAGTTGATTAAATATGGCATAGCAATGTGATGCTATGTTACTTGTTAAAAAATAGAAATACTCTGCCTCTATCCCAGTCAGTCATCTCAGCTAGCTGAGAAGTGAAACCGGAAGGGTGTAAAATTTGCTAGTTCTTTCCCTTATAAAGATGTTCAAACTCTTCAAAGTAAACTACTTAACTCAATTGAGGTTCTTTGATGTAACACTGAACTGTGTGTATTAGAATTTTGACGCTTTTTATATCTATTTTTACCTCCACCACCAGAGACTGAGAGAAATTAACAGTATGATACGGACAGGAGAAACTCCAACCAAAAAGAGAGGGATCCTTTTGGAAGATGGAAGTGAATCACCTGCAAAAAGAATCTGCCCAGAAAATCATTCTGCCTTATTACGTCGTCTCCAAGATGTAGCTAATGACCGAGGTTCCCACTGAGGTTAGTCCGTTGTATTGAAACTGTCTCTTCACAAACTCTGTTTAGCAGCAGCATTTAATGTATGCTAGATTATGGGGCTCATTTCCTGAATCCTTCCAGTATCCTTGGGATATTTTTACTTACCCCAACTGCCTTTTTTCCTACCTTGTAGTGCTTGCCATCAAGGCTGCCTAGAATCCAACATAGTTGGATTTTTTAACTCTTTGGCAAAGCTATTCCAAGTATTACAAGTACTGCAGAGAACGAAGCGTACTCATGTGTGTAGAAGAGGTCTCTGTTAACGCGTTCCAGCAGAGGAACCATATTTCAGTTCATTCCTGTTTTGTGGTCAGCCCTGGCCCTCATGAAAAGTGAAACTTGGCATTTCATCCTGAAACACTTGGTAGGAGTGTGATTGCTGCATTCCTAAAAGGTAACAAATTGGGAAAGTGCCCAGATTTGGAGGTCCTAGGTAACCAGTCCAAGTCTCCCGTTTCCTTTGTGGAATTCTTCCCTACCCCAGTAGATGTGGTGCAGTGTGACAAGTCTTTGATTAGTGTGCAATGTGTGAGTTAACTTGTATAAGAAGTGGCACTTTAGGGCTGTAAAAAGCATGATTTTGTAACCCAGATTTTGCTGTATATTTGCGATGGCACTTTCTACAATGTGAACTTTATTAAGTACAAAACTTCTAGGCTTAATATCTTCTTTGATGCTTTTGTACTTTTTTAAAATTGTTAAAGCCCCAGTAGCTACCTTTTGGGCAAGTGTTTTAAATTCTCCATTTTTGTTGATAGGAATCAGCTGGCTAAGTAAAGATTTTAAATCAAGTTGAATTAAGGGGATTATTATGAAAAATTATGACCTCTTCCTTTAGGAGGTAGTTATCCAAAAAGACATGTCTTTATTAAGGTGGTATTTTTAAATATCTTTGGGTGTGTTCCTGGAAGTTTAAAAAAATAGATTGGAGAATTTTAGGTTTTTATTAGTACACAGTACCATTTATACAGATTAGAAAATGTTAATTTAACAGCTACTGAATTATCTATATATACCTTTATTAATCATTCTTGTTCCAGCAGTTTTAAAGTTGAATGAATAATCTTATTAGGGAGAAAGTTCAATTGTAAATTGAATCAGTATAAACAAAGTTACTAGGTAACTTCATATTGCTCTGAAAGAAATATGGAACTTACACTGTTCAATTAGAATAGTGTTCTGCAAAAATATTTATAAAACCTCTCAAGATACTGCTACTGTAATTTTATATGAAAATAAGTGTATTTTTCAATAAAGCATTTATAAATTACTCTTTGTTTAGTTATATTGAGAAAAGGGTATTTAGTTTCCTGCATAAATGACAAAGAACAATCATTCATTGATTTATTGTCTCTACAGAACACACTAGTCATTCATCGTTTAAATCTCTGACTTCATTAGAAACCGTTTTAACACTTTTTCTCCCTCCTGCCATAAAAATACAGTAATTTGCTTAAAAAAAAAAACACCTAAGAACAAGTGTTCTGGTTTCCTCTCACTCACCTAGTATGTCCCTCAGTGACAGCAGTTTGTATATCAGTAACACAGTAAGCTGAAGACTGAGGTTCATTCATTCAACTGCTCCTTCACTTAAAGTGCTAATAAGCTATGGAAACTGCTCTATCCTTTCATCTCTGCATCCTAACGTATGTACAACCGAAACCGCCAATTAAGAAATCACTACAGTGTTGAACTTTGCTTAACTTCATTAGTTTAAATGAATGCAACTTACCTTTAGCATTATATTCAAAAAAATACGTAAGCTTCGGAGTCCCCAATAATTTGGAGTACTGAACTAGATAACCACCTTAAAGACACTTCTGACAGAAGTAATGCATTACGTAAAGAGAGGTTTCCAGAACTTGCTGTTAGAACCTAAGCATACACGGACAACACTGACGTCAGCCACTGTTCACAACGTTTTACTCTGCAGGCTGTCCTTTGCCACTGGCCAGCTTCAGGAGCCGAAGTCCAGCAGGAAAGTGCGTGGTGCACCAATTCACCAGCTCTTAGGTCGCTACTGTTTTCTCTTCTTTACTGAAAGGTTGTACTGAGCCAGGCTTTACCCATGACAGGCCAGCAACATGAACGCTTTTATTGTGCTGTTCTTCAGGCTTCTTCTAGGCACAATGAAAAACAGACATTACAGACCAATAAGGAGATTTCAGCACTGTACCAATCTGTCTCCCCAAGTCACTGTATATACTCAATGGTCACCAGTGAAGACACTTTAGAAAGGAAACAGCAAGTTAACCTATTCCTAAAATGGCCATCTACTTACTTTCTGAGTCAGCATCTTCTCTCTGGCTTCATCATGGACAGAAGGATTCCATGGAGAAAAGCTTAAGGAAGAGAGAAACACTAAAGAACGGCTCACTACATTTAATGTCCATTTTTAAGCCCGTTCCCCAAACAGAACTTAACAAGGAACAGTCTTAACCAGTTGTCAGTATGTAAGTTTCAGACATTACCTAAATGATTTTCTCACATAATTACCCCTTAGAGAGCACTTTTCCTGGGTTAGCTCACGTAAGCCTTGCAACCACCCCTGATGTCCTATGACAGATGAAGAAAGCAAGGCACGGTAAAATTAAGTAACTGCTCGGGGTCACCAAAGCCAATTAAGTGCAAATGTCACCCAGTCTACCGGCAGAGCCCAAGCTCTTGAACACTACACTACGCTTCTCTCTCCCAGCAACACCCACGCTGCTCAAGAGCTAAGTCACCAGCTCTCAACACTCTTGCAGACACTCCCCCAACACACACTAACAGTGCTTGGGGAACCCATGATTCGGACTGTTCACTCACTGATCAGTTTCCCTCCTCTCACCAAATCTGTAGGTTGAGGGGGTAATGACCATTTAAGAGGGGCTCCAATTGGAAGGAAAAGTCCTGACGCTTGAGTGAGCACATTACCAGGATCTTTGAGAACCAAAGTCACTCAATAGCTTGCTCCTGGCATAGTCATCCATATAAAGCAGAAATCAAGTTAGAAATGTTGTAGGCTAGCAGATGACTCACTTTCCTTTTAAATCCTCATTTTAAGGCCACCTGGAAAACAGAAGCCCGGTACTGCCAAGTGCAGCTTATCTGGATAATGTACCACTCACCTAATTGCATAGGGGTCTTCTATTTTAGGTTGGTCAAACAAGCGAGCAGTGCACACTTTAACGCTGTCAACCACTTTACTTTTAAAAAGCTGAATATCTTTCTCGTACCTGTGTCAAAAGTTTAAATCAAAAGGTTACCAACATGACCTCCTTTGCTGACTTTTCAAATGGATCTTAAGTGACAAAGCAAAGTAACATACAGTACTGCAGCCTCTGGGTTTAGGGGGCTTGCTGTATCAATCTTGTAGAAGACACGCCTTGCGTACATCAGTACTTGCCAAATGTGATTATGGTTCCGCCTAAAGGGAAACACAGCGGGGTGACGAAGGCTTCCCCTTGCTGGCTTACATCACCACATCAAACTCTCTATATACTTACCTCCATTTTGCAAACGCTCTCTTCACATCCAGTTCACCTGAGGTGGGATCCACTAGCGGGTGAAAGACGGGAATATCAAACACCAAACGCTACAGTGAGAGAAAGACACTGCCTTTAATGGAAGCAGTGGAGCTTGTGAAACCCACACACAGAAGTGGTAAAAGGCGCTTCAGGACAAGGCAGTCTTGTTGCTTAAAGTCAAAGAGCTGCCTTGAGAGGGACACTTAAGTACTTTCACCATTTTCATGTAAAAGTAAATTTTGCAATGAAGCAAAGGGAAAGTTGCTCTCCTCCACCACAGCGTAACAAACGCCACTCACATGGCAAGTGCTATACCACAGCATCCAGCCTCACAGGCACACCCTGGACAGAGAAACAAGCAAAGCTAAAGGCAGAAGCTAGCATGGCAAAAGATGAAACAAAGCAAAAAAAAAAAAATCCCCTCAAAGGACTACACAGTAGACAGAACATTCTGGGAAACTGAAATCATGAAACTTATTAATTAGGTCCAGAAAAGAACCAAGACATTTTGAAAGCCCTGTTAAGCCCTCCTCACTGACCAAGCAATGAAGCCAGAGTGTACCCCCAACTTACTGGACAGTCGCCATCTGGGTAGTTATCAGGGATGTAAACTGTAAACTTAAATACGCCATCTTGATAAAGTCCATGCCGTATGAATATTACCCCAAACCACACTGCAGGACAAAATAGAAATAGTTAAGGGCTAAGTTTGCGTCAGCGGAATCAAACATGCTATAAAAAGAGCGAATGCTTCTTACTTAATGCAGATCGATAAGATGGCTGCACATAGACACCTGGTAACTTCTGCTTCACAACCAAGGTGCTAAAACAGAAGTAGCAGAATAGTGAGACGTAGGGATGCAAAAGACACATAGAGACCAAACCACCCACATTCATTTTTTAAAGAAGGAACAGTTCTCAAAGGGGAGCCGATGCCCTGACCACACAGATGGAGGCATCACAGTCTGTCACCTGGCCCTAACTGCTGTCTGTCTACTGGCTTGATAACATATACGTGCAGAGTAGCACAGCCAAAATAGGGCCCCAGATTTCGAAATGAAAGCCAAGCAGGGATTCACAGTCAAGTTTTCCCCCTAGAAATCAGCTTCCCCAAAACACCATCTTGGAAGCCAACCTGTAGAGTTAATGCTGGACATCAAGTTTTAGGTCAGTGAGCGTTATTTGTAAGGTTATTGCTTTTGTGACCACGGAAAATAGATCTTACCTGCACGCATTCAAAAGCTCTTTGAAGGTAGTTTTAGGTAATTAAGACATTAAAATTCCATGGAATTTCCCTCACTTGGGGGTCATTTGAAGTGTGAGTGGGCAGCGTCTGACTGTACTCTGCTCCTGCGTCCACCCCCAGCTCAGGCCCTTGAGCTCTGCAGACCTTGGCGTGGGAGCCGCGGGAGCCGAAACAGGGAGGACAGGCTGCACTGGCTCTGCTGGGACCTGGCCGTTCCGCTCTGCTCCCTGCTGCTGCGCCACGAGCCACACAAGTAATGCTGTGACCAGACCTCAAGAACTGAGGGCCCTGAAGCACATTAACCTGCCAATCCTCAGTTTTACTGAGAAGAAACTTATTAGATCTCAGTTGACATTTTATTACCTATTTGCTTCCACACTTATTTTTCAATCATTTTAAAGTAGTTATTCCATTTTTAAATCACTAAAGTTCAGCGCATCAACAGCAGTGTGGATGGCAGATGTATCTCCTACAGAGGTTTGCCAGAAAGGCAGATTTTGTGGCCTAATACAGCAGATTTAACACCACAATAGAAGCCTGTACAACTCACTGCCTCGCCTCAAACACAGGCGTCCATTATAGTTACCAGCTCATGCTCAGCCATTCACACTGGGCCTCAGACCCTCTGACCATTACAACATTACTAAAGAAAGGGGGCACTGGAGGATGCTTTTAAAACAGCTTCATGGGCAAAGGCATTTTTAAATGACTGAAATTCAGAATTAATTCTCCAAACTTGCTGCCCAGATAACAAATGACCAATTAAATGCCATCTGCACTCATTCACTGCTTGAGCCCCTCTGATGGACCAATCACTGTTTCATCACCACCAGACTAAGCAGAGGTGCCCTTCTCCTCACAATCTACAGACAGGTACCACCTCAGTCCAATTTGTGACTTCTGTGACTAATCAAGTTCTTACATGGAGCCCAGATCTTTTAAAACTTCCCAATTGCCTACTTCTGCCTTTGGGGGTCCTACAGATTATAACTCAAATCCTCTTTCTAATTGATGGGCCTTCAAATATATGAAGACAGCTTTAATAAGTACTTTCTAAGTTTTCTCCAAGTTAGCGGTTCCTGTTCCTTCAATTGTTGACTCCTAAGGTCAGGCTTCCTGACGTCTGCCTCCTGGGACTAGCCTCTCAGTCTGTTAGGAGGCCTCTTATGGGTGACCGCCAGAATGGAGCACCAGCCTCCAGCTGCATCTGACCCAAGAAAGAAAAGATCGCCACCCTCCCACCGTCCTGCCCCCTACAACAACCTCTTCAGGGGTGAATTCCCCACCTTATAAAAAGGTAGACCAAAATTAAGTTCCCAAATGCTTAATAATCTCAGTTTCTCCCTCCTCTTGCTTTTCAAAACAGACATGGAAATTAAAGCACATATTTGTCTTTGAATCTTACTTACCCAAGCTCTCAGTAAGAACTGTTACTTTTAGAAGCAGATATTTATATAACACCACTGAGGCCTTGGTGAAGAAAGATTACATGCCAGCAATAGATTCCATCCTATATACGTTAAGGCTCATACTGAAGGGGGATAGGTTTGACTGTCAAGATTAAATGGCTGCTATTTACTGAGTCCATCAGAATAAATTCATTCTTCACCTTTAAGGGTCATTCAAAATTTGGCCGGATAGTTTCAGAACTTACAATTCTGCAAGAAGGGAGTATTCCAGGTAGAAAGGTCCGTAGGAAGCATGCGTGCCGTTTGTTGACTGTGTTGCTGGGGCAGGAGATGTAGGCTTAGTTATGGGCAAAGCATTTTTGGGAATAGAAGGCAGCTGTTTCTTTGGAGCAGTGCGTGGAGGACTGGTTTTCACATCCCCTGTTAATGTCTTCTCTTCACCATCAGACCGCTATTCAAGACGAAGTGGTGAGAACATTTGTTAGGATGATTCTTAAATCACAAGGCTATGTGTGATGCCCTTTAGTCCTTGACTGAAAAGCTGGAATGACTCTTACAGGGACCTTCTAGCACTGTGATCGAGATGACCTGGAAGTCTATTGAGTGGGCAAGCTATTATAGACAGCAGAATCAAGCTGATGCAAGACTAAACCATTAGAAAAACTCATTCATCAGCTGTATCCTATAGACAACAAAGCCAACATTTACAGGATTTACATGAAACAGAGAAAGAAAGGGTTTCTCTTCAAGGCCCCAGAAAGAGGGCAAGAGGTTACTACACAATTAGACCAGATTAGAAAGGTGCCCTGGCATGCAGATGTAGGAAGTTGGGTGCTAAGCATCTCAAAACAAATAGTGTAATGACAGAAATTAGTCACTCCCTGATGTCAGCACTTTGGTTAGAAACAAAGGATGAGCCTCTTCTCTCACTCGCATGGGTCTGATTTTGATCTGGTCCCTAACTGGTATGTTTTCACATTTGGACTATCATTAGCATAAACTGTCATTCGTAGTCAAAGACAAAGGTCTAACTGATTCAGAGACTAAACTACCACCCCACAGGTATTTCCTTGGCTCCAAGACCAAGGCTATATCATCACCTGTATGAAAAATGTATATAGCATCAGGTACAGAAAAAAAAAAAGATTACAAGGGTATTCTTAGTCATGGACTTATGGGTGACGTTTTCTGTTTGCATATTTTAAGCTTCCCTAAAACATATTTTATTTTACAAGATATTTTAGTTCGATAAACCAGTGCTCTCAAGTCTGACTTGACCACATTGGACTGGCCTTTCCCAAAATTTCTCTAACCATGAAATCTTGAAGTTTGTAGAAAAACTACCTCCAATATGTGTCACAAATTTCATCATGTGTGAATATAACCTAAGTCAAAATAACAGAATTTTGATTACCAGAATGGTTTCCGAAGCTGACTTTAAGCAATGAAATAATTATTTCTCAAAAGTAAAACCTAAACTAGAAAACCAAAGTTAATTCTGCTAAGACAATGGGCAACCTTATTATGGATTATTCTGGCCTCTGTTTTGACACAAATGGGTTTTCTCCCTAAGTTCATCAACAATACGTACTTTGCGTACAGAGCTTGTAGACATGCTCCAGAAAGGGTTCATAACGTGTGCTCCAAACAAATAAATTCAGTGGTCTGTGTCATCAAATTCTTCTGGCCTCAGAATTCATGTCACCTTAAAATGAGACAAAAACAGAGAAACATACCAACAGTTAAGACTTCTGAAATAGTTAAGAGCTAAATGTGAACCTCTAAACAGAAATACAATAGAATGTTATATAATATGCAGTTATAAAAACCTAGGGAAGAAAGTCTTCAGAAACAGTTTCCTTCTACACCCCCTCCCTCTTCTGACTCCAATTTCTTTCCCATCTTTAAATGTGGACAGGAATCTGTGTACTGAGTCTTTGGCCAGGATTCAGAATATTCAGTGACACAGTTCAGCTCTGGTGCCAGCAGTGCAGAAGATATGGACTAAACAGTTGCTACTAGCAGAATATCTAGGCATCTGACTGCTGGGAAAGCCAGGTTCAGAATGCACTGTACCCACAGACACAAAAGGTCTATCCAGTTCTCAGGGTTATGGGAATTGAAGATCCACTGGAGTTGATTTAAGCGTGTCTTAAACAAGTGTCTTAAATACAGAATGATTCTCTCCAGTAAAACTAGCAACCAAAAACAAAGCATGAGAGATGATAGAGAGAAAATGATCCTGTTAGGATCATCCACATACACACACAGAAAAACCCGATCTTTTCAACTGCTTCAAGTGTGGAAAGAGCAGGATTATGCATTTAAGGAATTGCCGAGCAATATCTACAAAAGCAACAGAAGGGGGCCAAAGAGACCTTTCACAAACACACGTCTTCCACCAAAGCTTCATGAAGTGGATAAGAAACCCTGTCTTAAAGGTCACAAAGCCAGTGGGTCATTTCCTAACAATATAAGGGAGAAGCAGCAAGTGGAGCTGAAAGGACAGCAGCTTGTCTGCCCTGGTGACATTCCCCCCAGGCTCCATCATGTTTAAAACAGAGCTCTGCTCAGTTCCTACTTGCACCAATCAAAAGGCTGAAGGTGAAAAGGGTCAGAGCTTAAACAATATTTTACGAAATTTATAAGCAAGTCATTAGAGTAGGATGTGCCAAATGTCCCCCATGCAGCAAAAATTTGTTTTCTTTCATACACAGGTGGGTCTCTTATCCTGCCAGTGCCCATTACTGCTGTTCTGCTTTCCAAGATACAGTGCCACCCAGTAATTAAATCAGAAAGAATGTGGGTTCTGGTTCTTCCACTTACCTAATGACTTAAACCCAGTAAGCAGCAACTTATTGCTGAGAGCTCTCTGCAAACCTGGTGACTACTCTACAAGCCAAAATGGCAGGGCACCAAAACTGTAGTGGGGGTAAATGTTTCTGTTTGGTGCAAATGAAAACATGGTTTTCAGGTCCAGAGTAATGGGCAGCACCCACCCGCCATCTGGGTCAGACCTAATTTGACAGGGGAACCCTGTTACCCTGGGACACAGTGGTCACCACCACGTAAATTGACTGCAGTGGATTACTCACCTGTAAGGTCTCTTCCAAGTCTAATACCTAGTAATTCTATGACTGTGCCTTTAAGAATCATATTAATCAAACTTACCCCCAGGTTCCTCCTGTCTTTAAGAAGGAGGTATTGTCTACTGCTGCCTTTGTTTCCAGCAACGACACAGTCACCTAGAGAAACTGCAGCATGCTTTTCAGGAGTAACTACATCATTTAATAGATGTCTACTGGGCAGGTACAGCATTTTTCCAACAGATGTGACATGGATGGAAGAAAGGACTGGTCCTAGTCATTCCGAAACAATTTAAACATTTCTGATCTGGTCGTCTAAACCACCAAAGACTCTCTTAATATCATACAGCTGAGAAGTCGTAGCTTAGCCCTATACGAATAATCTGCACGTGTACTGAGCCAAAACTTGAGACAGGCGGTGCTACCTCCTATGCCTAAACAGGCACATCATCCCGATCAGACTTAAATCACACGTTAAGAGGTGGCAGAGTGCGACCCAGGGAAAAGATGAAAACTGCCTCGGCCCCGGATCTCTGGGGACAGCCGGGACGGGCACCCTCGCCCGGGGCGTAAACCCATCTCCGCGCACGTAGGGAATCTGGACAAACCTGTATCGGGATGATGTAAAGCAGGAGCCAAACCCTGACCTCGCTGTTAGCTCGAGGCCAGCCCCGGGCCCGCGAGACCCTCGGGTGAGGGGACTGCGGTCCTCGGACGCTACCCTCAAGCTGGAAGCAGGGACGGAGCCGGGCAACGAGGGAAGGCCCCGGACGGGGCAAGCCGGCACAGCCCGCCTCCCCTCCTCAGGCCGGCCCGGCCCGGCTCCCTGTTAGCCCCCAGTGCCAGGCCCCGGGGTCGGCGGCGGCCGGAGCAGCAGGTGCCCGCAAACGCGGACAGGTGCCCGGCCCCGCCCCCGTGTCCCAGCGCGGCCGCCGTCGCTCCAGTCTAGAACCCCCGGCAGAGCACACAAATCCCGGGCCTGAGGACGCTGGCGGCCCGGGTCTGAGGACTCCATGGCCCTCGCGCACCTACCACAGCCTGGCAGCGCACCAGACCTCGGTGTTTTCAATGCAGTGCTCCCAGCGGCCGAGCGCCGTCGCAGTCCCACAGCATCTCTAGCCGCAGCGCCAGCCCAGCCCCTGCCTACTCTCCGCCCCGCCTGGCCCTGTTCCTACTCCTAGTTTTGAGAGAAGTTTGAAAAAGATTTTGAACAATGGTAGCATCTAATATATAAGCAAAAAGCCAAGGCTATGACTTTGAAGGAACTGGTGTTCACAAGGGGTAAAGTCTTCTTGGTGGTCAAATCCTGCCTTCTGACCTTTGTTGATGTATCAATACAATGTATACCCACTTGTAGGCCTATTCCACTACTTGTTCTGGAACTTGCTCTTCCCAACAAGATTAGGAACTGAAAGGGGAGAATTTTTACTTAAGCAGCAAAATTTAAAATAAAAATAGACCCACTCTTCTTTTCTCATAATATAATATAATATAATCTTCAGGACCACAGTCCTTAATAATGTCCATCTTTCTATGTATTTCGGGGCCTGGTCCATACATTTGTATCTTAGACAATTAATACCTTGCCTTTGAGCTTAATAGAATATCTTCCTGGTTAGCAAACTCGACAGCTACTGCCAAGGGTCTCCTGTGCCAAGGCTTCCACTGAATTGTGTTTTTGTTGACAGGCTCTTTTAGACCTCAAGGGATCGCTTGTATGAATCATACCCGGAGTGAGATGGCACCCCAAATTTCAGACAAAACTTCAAACGTCAGCTCCTCTCATTGTATTCGTTTTCAAATACTAATTCCTAGAACGTGTAGACCATTCAGGACTCAACCTGAACCTGCGAGTCTTCTTGGACTCTTAGCTATAACTCTCCAATATTTGAGGATGTGAGTCCCATTATAAGTCAAATAAATTCTTCTGTATTTTTTAATAACCCACATTACTTACAGTCATCTAATATTTACAAACTTTTCTCAAAGCTTAAATAATAGTGGAAAAAAATTAACTTGTTATTATTGTCTCACACAGCTAAGAAATTCACCTCACAAGTACAGACAGACTGTCAGAGTGTAAATATTATTATTTGGACTGTAGCATATATAATCTCATATGTCCCCAGTCACGCATGTACATTTTTATTATAGGTAAGTACAGGAAATTGGTTTCTCATCTTGTGAAAACAGGACAGGAAATAAAGGTCGGGAGAGCAAGAAAGGAAGGAAGTAAGAAGAAGTCAAAGATGATAAGAGAGAAGGTGAGAAGAGAAGACAAATGAAGAAAATGAAAGGAAAATAAGAGAAAGAAGGAAAAGAATGTATGATGGGGGTAGGGTGGAGAATCAGGGGTAAGAAGGAAGGAGATGGGGAAAGGAAATTACTAGCAGGGGTAATTATTTTGTTGTATGTTAGATAAATGTATTCTATGATTATGTGCACATGTGTGTACACCTATATATGTATATATATGTACATACACATATATAAGATCAAATCTTCCATACAGATGTGTATTCCATTTATATATGAATGTACANCCCGCCCACGGGCTTGTGCGTGGCCGCCGCTGCTAGTCCGGAAGGCTGTGACTGCGGGTTTCCCAAGCCTGAGTCAGGGCTGGGTAGAGTCGCGGAGCCGGGGTCCCGAACAAGGAGCCTGGGGGCGGTTCCGGCCGCCGCCCGACCGCCCCCGTGCCCGCCCTCGCTCGTCCCTCGCGCTCCGGCTGCACCGCCAGGCCGGAGACCGCCACGTCGGGCCCACTCGGGTCTGGCCGGCCCGCAGTGGGAGGGGCTGGGGCCGCTGTCAGATTAGGAGAACGCTTGGTATATCCTTGAGAAATGCCCGTTTTCTGTGTCAAAGAATGGAGGAGCGCATAGGTACAGAAAACGGGACTAAGCTCCCAAGTCACCCCTTGGCAGTAGCCTGGCTGCCAGAAGGACTTTTTAAAAGTGTACCTATCGGACCTGACCTATAAAATCCGAATCCGAGGGGCGATAATTGCCAGGAATTTACATTTGTTGTAAGTTCCTCTGGCGATTCGGGTACACCTTGAAGTTTGGGAACCTCTTGCACGGTAACGAAGCTCCCGGTCCTCTGATTTTTAAATTTTTATTTTTTACCTAACAAAGGTGATGTGGAACATCTTCACATCTCACTCCTTTCATCTCCTTTCACGGGAGTCGTTTCAGACTGAATAAAGTCTAAACTCAGCCTGATTCACAAGGCACACCCTATGCTGGCCTCATTCCCATATTCCCATCTCATTTCCCACGTTTCTCTCCGGCCTCATTCAGTGGCGGTTGCCCTTGGTTTTCACACCTCCGAGGCTTTTCTTACAATGGTGCCTCCTCTTGGGATGCTTTTCCAATCCCCACCTAACTCGGGACCTTATACTCAGAAGAGGAGAAATGTTCTCTGATCTGGCTGTTTTGTTCAATTTTTGGTGGCCTTTCACATTCTGGTAAAATGAGCTGCTTGTTAAATGGCAGACAGCCAAACTCTCCTAATCCCAAGGGTTGGTTCTGAAATCCACTTCCTCCTCTAGTGAACATTCCTGAGCCACTTCCGTTTGTCCAGTTAAAATACACTGTGGAATGTTGTAATGCCCTTACTATTAGTCCCAATCAATATAAAGAGGAAGATAAGCAGCAAGTCCTTTCTCCTGGCCACAGGTGATCTCCCTTGGCACCTCTCTGACCCAATCCCTCCTCAACTTCTTAGCAGTCTCATCATTCTTTTCTAAACTTTTTTCTGATCCCACCTTCTACCCTTCTCCTTGACAATCTCATCTTTTCCCTAAGCTTCACCAAGCCTTCACATATATTTCTCCAGCTCAGACCTCTCCACTGAGCTTCAGCATCCATTTGGCACTGGATGCTTCAGACACGTATCAGAATCCTTATAGCTGCACATGCCAGAAAATCCGACTCAAATCGACTTGCATAGCAAGGAGATTTGCCTCATATGGGAGGGCAGGATCCAGTGGTGGCAGTCTGGACTTCAAGCACTCCTTTCCTTCCAGTGCCTGGAATGGTTCCTTAGACACACCCAGGTGTGACAATGGCTAGCAAAACAGAGAGCATCTGTTTCTTCCAGGGGTCTCTTTCACAGAGCAAAGATACCTTTCCCAGAAGCTCCTCAGAAGCAATGCTCTCGTTTCAGTGACCAGAAACAAGTCACGCGATGGTCTCTGCCCACAATGAAACCAATCAAAGTCAAGTGGAATGAGTCTGCCATGATTGGCTAGGGCCTCAGCAAGATTTACCCTGGATCCCCGGCCTTTAGGCAGAGGAGTGACATGATTGGTTTGTATTTTGAAAAGGCACGTGGAGAAGGAAATGGCAACCCACTCCAGTATTCTTGCCTGGAAAATCCCATGGCCAGAGGAGCCTGGCGGGCTATAGCCCATGGGTCACAGAATCGGACATGACTGAGTCACTGAACAACAGCTTTGCCGGGAGAACAGACTGTTTGCAGGGGTGGAGCGATTGGGAGATAGTTCGGTTTCAGTTAGGCAACGTTTGGGGGTGTTTCTTTAAGTTCTCTTGCCTCTGTATTGTTAACTGTTTCCCCCTTCTTCATGGCTAACAGAGCCTTGATTTTTGTTGAGGAGTCTTGCCCTTCAGTGGTTTCCTGTTCTTGGGGCAATGTAGTCACTGGGGGCCTTGCATGGCAGGGCCTATCGGTCCAGCCCCTAGGCCCCAGGCTCCAGCCACTCACATTCTTTTAATTCCTTGGACGTGTGATGCTCTCCCAGTCTGCCCCACCACAAGAGGGCGCTTGGGTGTTCCCTTTTCCCGCACCGTCCTTTTCTCAGAGTCGGCACACAGTGGCTAAACAACACGTCTCTGCTCAACACCACTTCCTGAGGGCAATTTTCTGTTTTTGTGGGACATGACTTGTTAGTATCTATCTCTATACTATATAGTAAGCTCCGTGAAGCAGGCGCCATGTCTGTTTCATTGTTCCTGGCCTCCTGAGCATCCAGTGCAATGCCTGGGTGTGGTGGGTATGAAACAGATCCTTGACAAATGAAGGGCAGAAGCAACTCAGTTCAGTTGCTCAGCTGTGTCCGACTCTTTGTGACCCCATGGACTGCAGCACGTCAGGCTTTCCTGTCCATCACCAGACTCCCAGGTCTTGCACAAACTCATGTCCGTCCAGTCAGCGATGCCATCTAACCCTCTCATCCTCTGTCATCCCCTTCTCCTCCTGCCTTCAGTCTTTTCCAGCATCAGGATATTTTCCAGAGAGTCAGTTCTTCACATCAAGTGGCCGAAGTATTGGAGTTTCAGCTTCAGCGTCAGTCCTTCCAATGAATATTAAGGACGGATTTCCTTTAGAAGCAACTACAGTATATTTAAAATACCGACCAACCTGCATGCCCCCAGATCTGCACCAAGAAAGGAGCTGATTATGAAAATGAGGATGGTTTATTTAAAGGGAAATGAAAAGGTAGCCTTGAGGTACCATTTCTTCAAGACTAAAATATAAGTACTAAGAAAAAATTAAAGAGCTACTGACCCTAAACCTTACCTGTAAAACATTTTTAATCACCTCATATTATATTCATTAGTCTAACCTTTTGGAGCACATCTGATATTTGTGTCAAAAGATGAACTCTTGGGACTTCCCTGGTGGCCCGGTGGTTAAGACTCCATGCTCCCAATGCAGGGGGCATGAGTTTGGTCCCTGGTTGGGGAACTAGGATCCTGCATGCCACGTAGCCAATAAATAAATAATAAAAAATAAATTTAAAACATGTTTAAAGAATTTTAAATTATTTAAAAAGAATTCTTGCATCAGGACTTCAGTAGACATGTGATCTCTGTGAGTAGTCAAGACTCCTGCTCATGTTCTAACAAGCAAAACATTCACTGAGTACAATTTTTCTTCTGGTCTCTGGGAAATTAACTGTACAAAGCCAGTTTAGATCACTGATTTACTACTAAAGGAAGGCCTGAACAGAAGGAAAGGGCCAAATGATGGTTAGTTAAAATGTGTGTTTCATATACATGAACCAGTATTTTAAGCTCACTCCATTTACCTCCTAAATCCTTTTCTGAAAGGCAGATTCCTATATAAGATGGTATGTATATCACCATTTACAGGATTATTGTTAAAGATACATGAGATGGTGATATAACTGTGCATTTATTTTAATACATCAGAGAAAAATGCAACAACACATCACTACCAAGACTTTATGGATAGGAATGTGTAGGCTGAGACCACAGTAATCTCTTTTTTTAAGTGAATAGGTTTAAGGGAGGATATTAAGTATTATTAATGATCCTCAGATATGGCAGAAATCATGAATTTTTGACAATGATTTAAATTTGAGAAACCTATAGAGGATGGTGTGGCTTTTATCCTTTCTACATCCTCACTGATCATGACAGTTTCGCTTATCACATCACAAATGTGCTTCTAGTTTTGGGTTGCATCCCATTTTCTTCCCTGACCTAGTTACTAAAACTCCTGACTCGTGAATAAATTAGTGAGTGGATGGTTGGATTACTGGATAGATGAAATAGATAGATGAATTTTACAGAATACAATATTTCAAATCTAAATCGGAGTAGCGGACAGACTACTCTGTCAGTAAATAACAGAGTAAATACTACTCTGTGAGTGTTTACACCTTAAGGAAAAGCAATCGATATACAACACTGCAGTTCAGAGAGGGCCAGAAGAGAACTGATTTTCTTTTATAAACCAAAAAGTGCTTTGAACGTGGCAGGACACTGCAAATAACCCCCCACTCTCTCAGCGTGCTCCTGACTATTCCACCAGCTGCAACAACTCCTGCTCTCTGATTGGCACTGTGTGCAAAATCACCTCACTCTGCAGTTTCAAAGCATTTGGAGAGATGATAAAGGCTCAAGGTTAGTTTTAGCCAGAGTGGTAGATTTCAGAAAAGGAAAAAACGAAGAGAGAAAGCAATATTCATCCACTAATAAATATTGATAATTCAGGGTCTGCTGTGGGCAAAGTACTGTTCCTGACGTAGACGCCTTTCTTTCTTACAATAGGTAAATAGAGATCTGTGAAAGCCAAGAAGTCCCAATGATTTTGAGAGTCTGCCACCCAAAGTAAATGATGTTGTCACTCTCATTACTATGTCCCAACTTTCTATTATGAAAATTTTCAGTCATACAGAAAACTAGAGTAAAAGGACTGTCCTTAAACTCACCACCCAGGTTCAACGACATATTAATGCTGTAACAGTTCTGCTGTATTTCCTTTTACTGTCTAATTTTTTCCTCCCAAATCATTTAAAAATAAGTTGCAGAGGAAGACCAAGATGGCAGATGGGGAACTCACCTCCCCCCACAAATACATCAAATATATCTACATGTGGAGCGATTCTCACTGAAAACTGGAAATTGGCAGAAAGATTTGTTCAATCAAGGCTGTAAAAAATGCCCCTGGGAGAGGACTCAGAAGAGGAGGGGGATTACATGGGCTAAGATCCTTCCTGGGGAGGAAGCAGTTTGAGCCACCTATTGGCCACACCAGCCCTGGGGGAGTGAGTCTGACTCCAGGAAGATGAGTCCAACTGGCTGGCTGGAAGGCTGGTAGGGCTAACAGGTAGGGTGTGGGAAGCCTGGCCTCCACCTGTGAGGACTGCATACATGCTTGCTTGCTCCCAAAACAGGGCAGGGAGGGCAGACCGACACTGCCTGGGGTGCTAGCAGGTTTCTGGCACTTACCCTGGCACTCAGCCCAGCCTAAGCTGAGCGTCCACACCGGCCCTGCCCGCTCTGCAGCGCAGCTCCGCGGAGGGGAGGGCCGCAGAGGGCAAGGGCAGAGCTCCGTTGTGAGGCACAAAGGCGGATCGGCCCCAGAGTGGCTGCCTTATAGAACCTCAAAAACCCTGGACTGCCAAAGCAAATCTGAGAAAAAAGAAGAAAGTTGGAGGTATCATGCTCCCCGACTTCAGACTATACAATGAAGTTACAGTAATCAAAACACCATGGTACCAGCACACACACAAAAAAACAGATGCAGAGATCAATCGAACAGAATAGAGAGCCATAAATAAATGCACACACTAATGATCAATCTTGCCATGAGAACCCCGTGAACAGTATAAAATGGTCAATTAGTCTGTGACAAAGGAGGCATGAGTATATACATTGGAGTAAAGACAATCTCTTCAATGTGTGGTTCTGGGAAAACAGGACAGCTGCATGTAAAAGACTGATAATAGAACACCTTCTCACACCATGTACACAAAAAGACTAAAAGTGGATTAAAGACCTAAAGGTAAAACCTGAAACCATAAGACTCCTAGAAGAGAACAGAGGCAGAATACCCTTTGACACAAATTGTAGTGATATTTTTTCGATCTGTCTCTAAGGCAAAAGAAACAAAAGCAAACTGTAAACAAATGGGACATAAATTTGTTAAATTTGAGAACTGTTGCTCATCAAAGGAAACGATCAACAAAAGGCAACCTACTCAATGGGAAAAAATGTTTGTAGATGAGATGGATAAAAATGCTCATAAAACTCTATATCAAAACAAACAACCTGATTTTTTAAATGGACAGAATAGCTGAAGAGACATTTTCCCAAAGAAGATATACAGATGGCCAACAGGCAAATGAAAATATGCTTACTGTAGCTAATCATGAGAGAGATGCAAATCAAAACCACCATGAGGTTTCACCTTCACACCCGTCAGAATGGCAGTCTTCAAAAAGTCTACAAATGACAAATGTTGGCAAAGATGTGGACTAAATGGAGCCATAGTCCACTATGGAAAGTAGTGGCAAGTCCTCAAGAAAATAAAAATATAGCTACCATGTGATCCACAGATTCCACTCCTGGGTATTATATCTGAAGAAAATGGAAACACCTATTTAAAAAGATACATGCCTGTCAGTGTTCATAGCAGCATCATTTAGAACAGCCAAGATGTGGAAGCAACCATGTGCCCATCAACAGATGAATGGATAAACAGGATGTGGGGTGTGTGTGTGCATATGCAATGGAATATATATGTGTGTGTGTGTGTATATATATATACACACACCCATGCAATGGAATATTGCTCATCCGTTAGAAAATGAATGAAATTTGGCCATTTACAACAATGCGGGTGGACCTAGAGGGTACTATGTGTAGTGAAATATGTCCCATTGAGAAAGAAAAATATTGTATGATATCACTTATATGCAGAAATTAAAAAATGAAATAAATGAATAAATTGAACAAAACAAACAGAATCACAGATACAGAAACCAAACTAGTGGTTACCAGTGGGGAGAGGAAAGGGGGAGGGGCAAGAAAGGGTAGGGGGTTAAGAGATACAAACTACTTTGTATAAAAAAATAAGCAACAAGGGTATATTATACAGCACAAGGATATACAGCTACTATTTTGTAATAAGTTTAAATGGAAAGAAAGGGGGTCTTCACTGGTGGCTCAGATGGTAAAGAATCCGCCTGCAGTGCAGGAGACCTGGGTTCCATCGCTGGGTTGGGAAGACCCCTGGAGGAGGGCATGGCAACCCACTTCAGTCTTCTTGCCTGGAGAATCCCCATGGACAGAGGAGCCTGGTGGGCTACAGTCCATGGGGTCGCAAAGAGTCGGACATGACTGAGCGACTCAGCACAAGCTCAATCTATAAAAATACTAAATCACTATGTTGTACACGTGAAACTTTCATATTTTAAATCAACTATATTTCAATTAAAAAAATAAGCTGAGGGTATCATGAACTTCACTCCTGGTACCTCAGCATGTAGCTCCTAAGGTCTAGGGCATTCCCCTGCCTACAGGGCCATGGACACACTTGAGAAAATGCTCTAAATTCCTACCCGCATTGCATGCCCATACCTATTTAAATTGTCCTATGGTCACATATCATAAAAATCCTTTGTTATCATTTTCTGAAGCCACGATCCAACCAAGATTTATTCACTGTGCTTGGCTGTTCTGTCTCTTTAATCGCTTTTACAGAACAATTCTTCCTCCCTCCCCCATAACTTGGACCTCTGGAACAGACCAGGATGGGTTTCTTGTGATTTTATTCACCTTGATCCTCTACCCCTGATTGATTGTTTTTGGCTGTGCTGGGTCTTCCTTGCTGCATGTGGGCTGTCTCTGGTTGCTGTGAGTGGGAATCACTCTTCACTGAGGTGTGTGGGCTTGTCATTGCAGGGGCCTCTCTTGTGGATCGCGGGCTCTAGGCACTCGGGTCTCAGTGGCTGCAGTACATGGACTCAGCAGCTGGGCACAGGCTCAGCTGCTCCATGGCATATGGGATCTTCCTGGATCAGGGACTGAACCCTGCACTGACAGGTGGATTCTTAACCACTGGACCACCAGCGAAGCCCTATCTCTGTACTTCTTGAATACAATAAGGGCTGAACACCTGATTAGATTTAGCATTTCTGGCAGGAGTACTTTGTAGGGGAGGAGTTTATTTTGACTCCTTGAACTAACGATTTAGCAGAATTGCATCCTAATGATTATGTGTGAATAATTAAAAACAGAAATATTGGCTGTTTTAATACAAGTTGCTTGTATTAACTCTCTGGCAGTGTAAATAGTAAAATTTGAAGTTTCCATTTTGGAAACTTTTACTTTTCTCCAGTAACAGGCATTTGGAGAAGGCAATGGCACCCCATTCCAGTACTCTTGCCTGGAAAATCCCATGGGCGGAGGAGCCTCGTGGGCTGCAGTCCATGGGGTCGCTAGGAGTTGGACACGACTCAGCAACTTCACTTTCATGCATTGGAGAAGGAAATGGCAACCCACTCCAGTGTTCTTGCCTGGAGAATCCCAGGGAGGGGGAGCCTGATGGGCTTCCGTCTATGGGGTCGCACAGAGTCGGACACGATTGAAGTGACTTAGCAGCAGCAGCAGCAGTAACAGGCGTTGGATATTTTGGCCATTGCTACTTCTCACTTTTAAGGCTGACTTTCTGTCAATGACTTTTGTCCTCACAAATATCAATGAGGCCATAAATCACATGTGCTATGTGCCACTTGCATTAAGTACTTGTGGTATTTCATGCCAGCTTAGTTGTGGTGGTGGTGGTTTATTCGATAAGTCGTGTCTGTCTCTTTGCTAACCCACCGGCTGCAGCCACCAGGCTCTTCTGTCCATGGGATTTTCCAGGGAAGGATACTGGAGCAGGTTGCCACTTCCTTCTTCAGGGGATCTTCCCGACCCAGGGACTGAACCCACGTCTACTGTATCTCCTGCATCGCCAGGTGGATTCTTTACCACTGAGCGACCTGAGAAGTCCGCCAGCTAAGTTGAGTCCAGTTGAAAAAAGAAACTGAACGTGGCTCAGAAGACATCAGGTGGAACAGGGTAATTGCGGTACTAGAAACTGTTAGTGAGGATAAGAAGGGGGCCCTCTTAAAGATTATGTTTATGCAATTCACATTTGAACATTTGCTACTTTCCACCTGTAGCCAAGCCTGGCCTTAGGTTCCTGTTAACTGATACACTGTAAACCTTAAGGACACTCACTTTTCTCTTTTTGATGTGTCAAGGTACCAAACATTCCTTAATGTGCAGACTAGGGAAAATGAAGACTGCTTGAAGGAACAGTAAAGCCTAATGCACCGTTGCTTTCTGTGGCAATCTGACTCTAAACAAAGGTGACAGCAGAGATTGTTACTGTATATCCTAGTGGGTTCATATAAATATATTTGTATTTTCTCTAGTAACAGGCAGCAGTTTCTCCTGACACCATTTATATGCCCTTCCTTTTCAGTTGACAGTAGCTGGCAAACCTTGCCCTACCTCATCAAATACAGCTTCAAGCCAGGGAAGGTGCTGGGTGAGTAAATTATCCAAAGGGGGTCGACTTTAGCATCTCCTGGTGGAGGGTTGAGTGCCCTCTGGTGGCCAATGGGAAGAATGCATACAGCAAAGCAGGAATTAATTTACTGGAGGATGTTTGTTTTAGAGAATACCGTGCTCATTTTAAATAGACCCCTGCTGTTGAAACCCAGTGCCTACATCTGTATTCTTGAAAAAATTCACAGCTAAAAGAGTTATGTTTCCCTTACACAAAATTGCTTAATAGTCTCAACATCTCCATCAAGTCCCCAGAGATAAGAAACGGATTTGAAAGAGATTTTTACTGAAACTTTCACCGAAGATGCCTTCAATAGCATGCTGTATTATTCCAGAAGCCACTCCCCAGGGCTGTCCCACCGAAGAAAGGTCAGGCCTTTGCCCCCCAGCAACTCCCCACTGGTATTCTCGGGCTTGACTTTATCCCTGTACAACTACCTTCCTCTCACCCCCATCAAAACCAGAAGTTGGAATCTTTATTCCCCTAAAACATGAACAACTACAGAAAGCTGAATCCTTCTGCACAGTCTAGGACCCAAAGCCCGAAATTAGAGATGAAAGGCTCACAGTGGCGTTTCCGGCACTGACCCAGAGCACGCTGACCGATTCTATCCTACAGGGGAGGTGGTCTGGGGAATGAAGGGTAGGGGGAAGGAATTAGGAGAAATCGGGGACTGGGATGAGCAGGTCTGGGATGAGAGGGACTCAGCCGCACCCCCTCTCCAGGACTCTACACTTGCATGGTTCAAGGGCTACCACACTGCTGAGGAAAAGGCCAGCCCCAAATGCCCACATGACAAAGGACGAGGGTGATCAACTGGGCATCTGGTTTGTGTTTAGGAAGAAACTCGGGAGCAGAGGTGTCCGTGGGCGATGCAGCATTCCCAGTGATCCCAGTCACTCGAGAGTTAGGCCGTCACCTGCGGGTCATGTGATCTGGCTTCTCGGGACAAATATTTATCTTAATCACTGATGAGTGGAGGCGGCACTGGCTGCCCTGGTCTGCTGGTATGGGCAGGCTCCTTCCGTAAAGCAGAATAACCCAGGTGATGAGCCCACCGGGGTCAGCTGGGGAAATCCCAACTTCCAGGAAGGTTTGAAACCGCCATCCATCCACATCTTCACAGCCTGTATCTGGGTCTGCTGGGGTCTTTCTATCTTAAATCCCAGCATGAGGTGCAGTAGGAGGCCCTGTCTACACCCACCGTGGGAGTGCTCCCCTAGCTCTTCCCTCCTGGAAGAGCCACAGTGACTTAACACAGCCACAGCTCCTTGGCTGTGGTGTCTTTCTATTAGAGGGTGTCTTGCTGTTGCTTGCTGACCACAAGTATCACCCAGCGGCAAAATGCAAGGTCACATACACAGAGAGGAAGGGGGCAAAGAATTACGCCACGGAACAGATAATCCCTAAGCCATTCATATGCCTCCACCTCTATGACTCCACTCCACCGCGATGGGGTCCAAGCCACCACGATCTGGATGACAGTTCTCATGGGAATGAGGGCACCGGCCTGCCCCTGGGCTCTGGCTGCCCCTTCCTCCTCTCAGTCTGCCCTCAACACTGCAGGCGCAGTGCGCACATCCAGTCTCAAGTCAGGCCACATCACCCTCTGCTCAAACCTGCCGCGGTTTCCCGTCTCCGGTCAACTAAAGCCTTAACGGACTCCAAGTAATCCAGCCATTGCGACCGACTCACCTGTGTCCAGCTCCTTCTCTGACTCTGTTGTTTTGTACAATACAACTGATTTTTGTATGTTGGTTTTACATCCTACAACTTTACTGAATTCACTTATTATTTCTAACTGTTTTCCATTGGAATGCCTAGCATATTCTACCTATAAGATCATGCCATCTACAAAAGAGATGGGATTTTACTTCCTTTCCAATTTGGATGTCTTTCTTTAGTTTTCCTTCTTACTTTTGCATAATTATTCTGGCTAGGATTTCTAGTGCTGTGTTGATTTGAAGCGGCAAGTGGGTGTGCCTGCCTTGCTCCCAATCTAAAAAGGAGATCTTTCAGTTTCTCACCACCAGGTATGATGTTAGCTGCGAGTTTTTCATACATGGCCTTATTTTGTTGAGGTAAATTCCTTCTATACCTGATCTGTTGAGAGGCTGTTGTTTTTTTTTTTTAATCATACAAGGGTGTTGAATTTTGTCAAATGGCTTTTCTTCATTTATTGAGATGATCACATGACTTTTATCCCTTATTTTGTTAATGCGGCATTACCACATTGTGGTATCAATTTGCAAATGCGGTCCCATCCTTGCATCCCAGCAATAAATCCCACTTGGTCATGGTGTGTGAGCCTTTCACTGTTCTCTTGAGTACAGTTTGCTCGTATTTTGTTGAGGACTTGTGCATCTATGTTCACCAATCTTTTCCATTTTCTGCTGAAACACCCCTTACCAGTGAGGTCTTTCTTGACCACCATATTTAACATTTGGCTCCTCCCTACCCTTTATAGCTGCTCTATTTTACCCCTTAGCATTTATCACCAAGCATACTAAATATTCACAGGTTTGTTTATGGTCTCTCTCCTACCTCTATCTCTGTCCCATGTAAAGGCAGGGATTTTTATTTTTTGTCTGTTTTGGTCACTTCTAAGGAAAGTTATGACCAACCTAGATAGCATATTCAAAAGCAGAGACATTACTTTGCTGACTAAGGTCTGNGGCTGGATGGCATCACCAACTTGATGGATGTGAGTTTGAGTGAACTCCGGGAGTTGGTGATGGACAGGGTGGCCTGGCGTGCTGCGACTCATGGGGTCGCAAAGAGTCAGACACGACTGAATGACTGGACTCAACTGATAGCCCTTTTACCTAAAAAAAAAAAAGGTGTGGCAAACAGCAGGCAAATGATGGGTCGAATTGTATCCTTCTGAACTTTTTATGCTGAAGCCCTTACCCCTAGAACTACCTCAGACGTAGGTATATTTTGAGATAGGGCTTCAATGAGTTAAGTTAGCATGAGCCCTAATCTGACTGGAGTCTTGGTAAGAGGAGGAAATGTGGACACACAAGGAGCCGTCTTGAACTCACACTCTTGGACGGATGATCATGTGAAGAAATAGTAAGAGGGAGGCCTCAGGAGAGACTAACCCTGCCAGCATCTTGATCTTGGGCTTCTAGCATTCAGACTATGAGAAAATAAATTTCTGTTGTCTATGCTACCCAGTCAGTGGTATTTTGTTATGGCAGTGTGAGCAAACTAATATGGCATGTAAATATTTGTTGACTGAATGAATATCTTCGGAAGGCCTGAAATAGCTGCAGCCTTCTTTTTCTCCTTCCCATATCAAGATGAGTTTCCACTGGGTATCTCTCACTCCTGGAGGGATCTGCTGGCCCCAGGGAAAGCTGGCCCATGAGGAAGGTTTCCCCACACCTGTACCAACAAGTAGATGGGCCACATTGGAGCTTTTTAGGAGCTGATGGTACCAAGGTGCTTCTAATGATGCTTTATCCAGAGGCATGCAGTGTGGGTCAGCAGAATTGGCCGTCTCCTACGATGACCCTCTGACCACAGTTAAAATCAGAAAACCCCATAAACCAGAAGGGGCTGTAAAGATCCCTGTAATAGTGGTAGCAGATGTGTGGTGATAGCAGCTGTAATTATTGTTGCTGCTATTTAGCGAGCTTTTACTCTGGGTCAGTGTGGTAAGTTCAGTTCAGTTCAGTCGCTCAGTCGTGTCCGACTCTTTGCGACCCCGTGAACTGCAGCACGCCAGGCCTCCCTGTTCATCACCATCTCCCAGAGTTCACTCAGACGTCCATCGAGTCCATGATGCCATCCAGCCATCTCATCCTCGGTCGTCCCCTTCTCCTCCTGNGGAGTTAACCAACTTCCATTGGAGGTTCCCAGGCAGAAAAAGGAGTCCCTCCTTTTGGAACCACCCCATGTGATCTTCTTGAAAGCCCTCACTCTTGGCTTTAAGAGTCTCACATTCAGTATAGGAAGAAGTTTCTGACAAATTAGTCTGTGGAACTAGGGTGGCAACCCCTATTAGGTCATGGTTCTGTAATGCTGCTCTCTCAGCTACATACACACACATTATAATATATATGTTTGTATATAAATATTATTATATAACAATTTATGTATTTATTATATAACTATTATATAATATATAACATATAAATATATGATGTATGTGTAATATATTCTATATATATATAATGTATGAATGCATGCATGCTCAGTTACTTCAGTTGTGTCAGACTCTTTGCAACCCTACAGACTGTAGCCTGCCAGGCTCCTGAGTCCATGAGATTCTCCATGCAAGAGTACTGGAGTAGGTTGCCATGCTCTCCTTCACAGGATCTTCCTGACCCAGAGATCGAACCCAGGTCTCCTGCATTGCAGGCGGATTCTTTACCACTGAGCCATCAGGAAAGACCATGTAATGTGTATGTGTTTGTGTCTGTATATATATGTGTGTGTGTGTGTGTCTGTGTGTGTGTGTACATTTGGTTGGAACCCAAGCCCCCTGCATTGAGAACACAGAGTCTTAATCCCAGAACCACCAGGGAAGCCCCTCACGTTTTATTTCTATTGACCCAGCAAGCCCATGGGCAAGGCTCCACTGTCAGTATCTACAACACAACTTACAAAAATGAGAGAATGAGAGTGAAGCCCCCGCAAGAAAGAGAGGGTCCGTCCATCAGCTGTGGCCTTCTGTGCATTTCTATTCATTTTCCTGCAGTTCTGCCACCTCTTCTGAACTCAGGGAGAATCTCAATGAAAGTTCTCTCCGAGTAAGAGCTTGGGAGGAGTGAATGGGAGCACAGTGCTGCCTGGGCACAATTTAGTGGTGCCTCAGGGAGGCCTCCGCTGTCTGCCAGGGTCCTCCTTTGGTGGGGCAGGTATCTACCCTTATTTCTGCTTACACGGGGTACAGCTGACAGCATGTTATGAAAAGGGGGCAAGGAAAAGATGGGTCTCAGCACATAACAGTGTTGGTTTGACAGTCACGGGGACACTGAGGATTCTCCAGTGACAGCAAATACTTCTGCTCCTCCCCTCCCTTCTGCTAACCACACACCCACGAAGTCCTCCCAACGGTGGAGGAAGGGGCAGGGCCGTGTGTCAAAGGGCAGCCCCATCTGAAATAGGATCCAGATGGATCACACACATTCCAGCTCCAGAGAACTCTCAGTGGATTGGTCAGGCATGATTTCTGCATAACTCAGGCTGGGCTGCTGCTGTGTCAAGTTAGTAGCTTTGCAGCCTAACCTACCGAAGGGCTGGGACTCCAGGCTCAGAGGTGTTTCCTGGCACACCCGCCCGTGCAGGAGCCTGGAAGAGCTGGGGCCAAGCTTCAGCTTCTCCCACAGTCAGCCCTTCCTGAGAGCACACACAGCCACCTACACACTCATGAGTCAAGACACGGTGCTTCTTATTCGTGTCTTTCCACCCAACCCATTGCTCCGACAGCAACAGGACATCCGACAACTCGTAGTCAACTGCCTGAGTGTCAAGACTCTAGAAAGCAAGGAGATGAAACCAGTCCATCCTAAAGGAAATCAATCTTGAATATTCATTGGATGCTGAAGCTGAAGTGCCAATTTAATTTGGCCACCTGATGCGAAGAGCTGACTTATTGGAAAAGACCCTGATGCTGGGAAAAGGTTGAAGGCAGGAGAAGGACGCGACAGAGAATGAAATGGTTGGATGGCATCACTGACTCAATGGACATGAGTGTGAGCTAGCTCGGGGAGATAGTGCAGGACAGAGGAGCCTGGTGTGCTGCAGTTTACGGGGTTGCAAAGAGTTAGACATGACTTAGCAACAGAATAACCATGCCAGAAAAAGTCTTTGTTGCCACAACTTTGAGTCTTTTTGCTCCTGAGAAACAGAAAAACCTGAGGCTGCAGGGAAGTGGGGCTGGTGGAGCGGTGATCAAAGAGTCCATTCCCCACTGCCATGATCGTCACGCTCAGCTGGGACATGGGTTCCCTCTCCCACAACGTGAACAGAGGAGTTTGGTTGCAATTCCCTCGCACCTTCCAGCTCTCAATTTGGTGGTATTAAAGATCTCAAGTGAGAAAGGACTTTAAAGATAAAATAGAACAATCCTTCGCTTTTGGAGACCAAGGGAGGCAAACTGAGGTTTCCTGTCTCATAGTTTATCCGTTGTATATGTGGTGGTGCACGGGCCTGAGTGTGTGTGCCTGTGTGTGTGCAATGTGTGTGCAGTGTCTGTGCAGGGAAGGGTCAGAGGGGCTGGGAGGTGGAGAGAGAGGTGCAGAGAGTATGTCTCTTTCCTTTCACAGATCACCCCAGAGATTTCCCTGACTTTACAGGTGGAACTGAAGATAAATGGATTAGCCAGGTGAATAAACCTGTATTAAAAACTTTCTGAAAAATCAATTTGAGAGAGAAGATTTGGGAGAATAAAATATGATCAACTGTGTCAGGTAGCTTGAATAAATCGATGCCTGCAAGTCTGGTAAACAATTTCTGATCTACAGCCCCCAGGGTCTCCTTGCTGGTGATAGTTACCTCGGTAATTGGACCGTGGGATGAGGCCAGGCCAAGAAGGAAAGGCATTAAAAATGATGTTTCTTCAAGTGAAAATTAATTTCTTTGCTGACCAACAAAGACCAAAGTAATTTCAGAATTTTAAGGATGGCGAGACATCATAAAATTGTTTATGCTTTTCATTCCTTCCTGAAATTAGACATGGAAATGAAAGAGAAATGAGTCTCTTTGTCCCCATGCGTGATAGTCCAGGCACTGAGGCAGTCAGCTACTATTCAGAGGAGCATCTGATGGCTCCAGGAGCAGGGGAGGGGAGCATCTCGCGTCGGGGTGCACAGAGTACACATCTGCGCGTATGGCGGGAGGGAAATCAACCCTGAAAACCAGAAAGGGCATTCTCTTCTGCTCTGGACTTTCTCCACACAACAGTTAAAGAGATGTAGCTTTTGGCCTTAGAATGGAGTGAATCAGCCTCCAAAAAAAAGATGAAATGTACTGTTGAAATAAAATTAAGACCTAAGACTAGCTTTTCTATACAGAATGGATAAACAACAATGTCCTATTGTATAGCATGGAGAACTATATTTAATATTCTCTAATAAATAATAGAAACCATTAAATGTAATATATAACTATGTGAAACAGAATCACTTTGCTGTACAGCAGAAATTAACCCAACATTGTAAATCAACTATACGTCAATTTAAAAAATTGATTAAAAAAAGAATCCACACAGGAAACCCAGTACTCTATAATGACTTAAGGGAAAAGAATCTAAAAATGAGTGGATATATGTATAACTGATTTTCTTTATCTGTATAGCAGAAACTAACACAGCATCATAAGTTAACTATACTTAAGAAAATTGTTTTAAAAAGAATCTAAACTCAGCATTTATGGCAAATAATATAAGACAATGGCACCCCACTCCAGTACTCTTGCCTGGAAAATCCCATGGATGGAGGAGCCTGGTGGGCTGCCGTCCATGGGATTGCTAAAACTCGGACACGACTGAGTAAGTTCACTTTCACTTTTCACTTTCCTGCATTGGAAAAGGAAATGGCAACCCACTCCAGTGTTCTTGCCTGGAGGATCCCAGGGACAGGGGAGCCTGGTGGGCTGCTGTCTATGGGGTGGCACAGTGTCGGACATGACTGAAGTGACTTAGCAATGTATAATTATTAGGATATGACTACAACAGGCCCCAAATCCCCTTATAAATCTTCATAAGGAATATTCAATACTTTTCTTATCAGTAGAATAAAGTGAACGTATGAATAGCTTTACACAAGAGGATAAACAACAAACAATATGCATGCAGCATTAACAAAAACTGTCATTGTCTTTGAAATCTATAATTTCAGAAGTGTGTATACTTACAAACAGCTGGAAATACTTAATTTTCTAAATGTAAATAAGAAAGGCCTAAGGCTACAGTGCACACCTTAGCAGCAGAGGAAGGTGGGACGTAAGAAGAAACGCAAGCAAGCGACAGGCTTGGCCCTGTCGTGGCCGTGGTAGAGGCGCGTGTGATTTCAAGGACCGCAAAGTGCCACCCAACGGCCAGAATGCTCTTGACATGAATCAAAGCATCTCACTCTCCAGCTTAAACCCGTGGTGTGCTGGAGCCGCCTCTTTCCAGCTCGAAATGTTTTGTTTTAGAAAATGCCCTTTGGGACTTCCCTGGTGGTCCAATGGTTACGACTTGCAGTGCAGGGGTGCAGGTTGGATCCCTGGATGATGAGCTAAGATCCCACATACCTCATGACCAAACAACCAAAAACATAAAGTGATAGCGTAACAAATTAAAGACTTAAAAAACTGGCCACGTTAAAAAAAAAAAAACAAACTGAAAAGGAAATACCCTTTAATATGTAAAAAGCAGAACACTTTCGATAAAATGAATCCTGAGATGCAAAGAGCTAGCATTTCACCCAGTCTTTTGTGCACACCCCTTCCCAGCCCCAGCTTCAGGGACCTTACTTCAGTAACTTGAACTTGGTCATGACGGGGTATTTCCACTGCTGAAATCTGTCTACCTGCTGCTGCATGTTTACCAGCCCACTGTTACTAAAAAGTCTCCTTACTCTTTAAACTGTAAAGACATTCCACTGTGGCCTCAGGGGCTCACCTCTCTACCTTCAGCTGGTATTTCTCTCCCTTCTTCTGCTCTGCACCAGTCCACAAGGCCTACACCTACTCCTTGAAGGTTCTCTGTTCAACCTGAGCTCTCTGCCTAGAGAATTCTTTCTTCAGATCCTTCAGGCCTCCAATGTCACCTCCCCAGAGGCCTTCTCTCACCTCCTCCTCTTCCATCACTGTTACAGCATCCCACTTTATTGTCTTTGCAGGATTCATGACTCCCTGAAACCCTCCTTTGTTTTCTTTGTTGTCCAGGCCACTGGTAGGACATACGCTTCCTTGAGCGTGGTGATCCTAACGTTCTCATGTCTTCAAAATCCAGCCCTGATACATGTCCGGCTCTCCAACATAGAGGCTGAAATGAATGAATGAAATGAATGAATAGCCCAGAGCCTCAAATACCATCATGGACCGGATATCCTGTTTTGATCAGTGTGGCTCCTCCTTTCTGTTCTGAAAATAAATCATTTCAGGGACAATCCCACTTCCAGTCACTGAAACCCTTGAGGGAATAAATTTCTTAATGTATTTCCTCCTGGGCTAAGAGGCCCAGAACAGTCTAGGCTGTTGGAAGAGGGCGAGCAAAGAAAAGGACACCGAATACAGACTTTGCTCCTAATTCTCCTATTCTCCTAATTCTTCTGCTGAGTGACATTTCTGGGTGCTGTGTTGACAGCCACAGGCAATCTTACCTGTAATAAGAGTAATGCAAACTAAAACTCCATTTTTTAAAACTCTGCAATTGGGAAAGACGGAATAATTTAGTTACAGACTGTTGGAAAATGTGTCAGACACTCATATATCGCTTATAGGAGCTTAACTTCATACCACCTTTGGCAACTTCTATTACAAATCCAAATATTCAAGCCCTTTGACCTAACGATTCCACATCCATGAATTTATCCAAAAGATTTATGTTCACAGGGGTGCAGAATTCCAAGCATGCAAAGTTATGAATTGTGGCAAAAGACTGGAATCAATGTAAAATTTCTTCACTGGGGGCTGGCTTAGACAAATGAAGAAAATGAACTGCTACAGAAACGGAAAGGAATGAGGATGTTCCTTATGTACTAACATGGGACAGGCTTCAAGACACAATCAACGAAGAACCATAGGCCTATGATACTGTTTGTGTAAAAGTGGGCAAACAGAGAAGTGGGTGTCCACACAGACACACCAATACCTGTATATGCTATGATGCTCTCAGGAAGAATGTGCAAGAAAATGGGGGGACCTCCTGGTGGTTCAGTGGCTAAGACTCCGCACTCCCAATGCAGGGGGACCAGGTTCGATCCCTGCTCAGGGGACTAGATCCCACATGCCACACTCAAAAAACCACAAGCCACAGCTAAAACAATCCTGTGTGCTGTAAATAAGACCTGGCGCAGCCAAATTAAAAAAAAAAGAAAAAAGAAATTGGGAAGCTGGTTGACCCTAGGTAAGAAGTCAAGTGGCCAAGTGGAACGGGAAGAGGAGGCCTTTTTACTCTGCTTGTTGAATCTGAACCGTGTAACTATCTCTCTTATGCAAAAAAATTTTAATTGAAAGTTTAAACTATAGATGTGGCCCTAGAGCAGTTATGAGAGAAAATGCTGCATTTCAGTCACATTAAAATGGCAGCAGAACTTTTCCACCCAACTTTCTTCCCTGTAAAAGATGACGAGGTGGGGAACAACTTCTAACCCCAACGGCAACTGACCTGCTGATGTTGTCTTCTATGCCGATTTCACCACTTGCTCCTGGCTTCAGGCCTGGGACTTCCTTTTTTTCCTTCTACACTCACTTGGGGATCTCATCCAGTCGACACACTCCCAACCTGAGTCTCCAGCCTGGCCCTCTGCCTGAACTCCAACCAAATGCCTACCCTGCGACTTTACCTGGACGTGGTCATCTCATCTCCTGTGATACAGGAATGCTCCACGGGCTTCTCCTGTTGTCATCCCTCTCTCACCTGTCCACAATCTGGGTCCTCCCTGCCTCAGCTACATCCTGAACCTAGCGGCTTCCCAACCCCAGCCTGATCCATCCAGGCCACTGCCGCGCTCTCTGCTCACCTTGGCCTTTGTCAGAGTCTCCTAACCACTGAGTCTCCCTGTTTGCCCTGAAAACAGCGAACAGGATCCTGTTGAAACTTAACTCCGATCATATCATTCTTCTGCCCTGAATGCTCAACTCTGTACCATCTCAGAACAAAATCCAAAGTCCTTGCAGGGTCCCTTAAGACCGAGACAATCTCCTGTCCTCGGCCCATCTCTGTGACCTTGCCTCCTACCATTCCGGCCTCAGCAGCCTTCCCGTTCTTCCTCAAAGATCCAGGCACAGGGCCTGTGCACTTGCTCTTCTTTCGTTCATCCTGGAAAGTTCTTGTCCCAGACAATTGCACAGCTTGCCTCCTCCCTTCCTTCAGGGCTTTACTCAAACACCACCTCCTCAGAGAGGTCTACCCTGGCCGCTTTATCTACAGTCACAACCCTTCCCCTGCCTCCACCACCAGCCTCCTTTCCCCTGCTTGGCCGTCACCCTTCTCAGTTTAGTTCAGTCGCTCAGTCATGTCTGACTCTTTTCAACCCCATGGACTGCAGCACACCAGGCTTCCCTGTCCATCGTCAACTCCCGGAGCTTACTCAAACTCATGTCCATCAAGTTGGTGATGCCCTCCAACCATCTCATCCTCTGTTGTCCCCTTCTCCTCCTGCCCTCAATCTTTCCCAGGATCATGGTCTTTTCTAAAGGGTCAGTTCTTCACATCAGGTGGCCAAAGTATTGGAGTTTCAGCATCAGTCCTTCCAATGACTATACAGGACTGATTCCCTTTAGGATAGACTGGTTTGATCTTCCCGCAGTCCAAGGGACTCTCAGGTCTTCTCCAACACCACAGTTCAAAAGCGTCAGTTTACCCTTCTCACCATTTACTAAACCATGTGTTTTATGTCCTTGCCTTGTATATTATCTGTTTCCGCCTCTTGGATGTCCACTCTTCAAGGGCAGAGATATTTATCTGTTTTCTTCATAGCTGTTTCCCCAGAATTTAGAATAATGCCTGACACACAATGGATGCTCAATAAATATGCACTGAATGAATGAATCACCCCCTTGGCTGGCTCTCTGGGGAGTGGGTATCAGCTTCCTTGAGTTAGTGTTACGTGGCTGAAAGGCAGAGTTCAGTGGCGATCCTGATGCACCTAAGCCACATCACTGCTTGTCATGCTGTTCACCTGGCCATCACCTACATCACCGTCAACGTCCCTGCCTGCACTCAGCAGACAGAGCCCTGTATATTCCTAATATCTGTTTTTTTTTAATGGACAACCCCTAGTTTTGTTTAATTTATAAAATTATAGTTGATTTACAATGTTGTGTTACTTTTAGTGTACAGCAAAGTGATTCAGTAATAGATACACTATCTATTCTTTTTCCGACTCTTTTCCCTTATAGGTTATTACAGACATCAAGTAAAGTTCCCTGTGCTGCACTGTAGGTCCTTGTTGGCAATCTACTTTATAACTAGCAGTGTGTATGTTACTCTCCAACTCCTAATTCATCCCTCCCCCTGCCGCTTGTCCCTTTGGTAACCATATCTGTTCTCTATGTCTATGAGTTTGTTTCTCTTTTGTAAATAAGTACACTTGTGTCATATTTTAGATTCCACATAAAAGTGATATCATATGGTATTTATCTGTCTGACACTTTATTCAGCATGAAAATCTCTAGGACCATCCACTTTGCTGCAAATGGCATTATTTCCACTCTTTTATGGCTGAGTAATGTTCCACCCTGGGCTTCCCTGGTCACTCAGTGGTAAAGAATCTACCTGCCAATGCAGGAGATGCGGGTTTGATCCCTGGTCCTTAAAAATCCTCTGGAGAAGGAATGGTAACCCCCTCTGGTATTCTCCCCTGGGAAATCCCATGGACAGAGGAGCCTGGTGGGCTACAGTTCTTGGGGTAGCAAAAGAGTCAGACACGACTTAGCAACTAAACAACAACAATATTCCACTGTGTGTATGTATGTATATGTATATATGCATAAATATATATACTAGCGATCTCCTATTTTTAAAAGCAGAAAATTAAAAAGTGCTCAAGCATTGAGGGCTTGGTCCACTCACCTTAAGAGTCACTGCTTGGAAACGTCTTTATAACCCTTGGACCTTGCAGAAAGCTGGACTCTAGATAGGATGAAGAGAAGCAGTCCCTGGGATAGAATCTATTGGCAGTTTGAATATGTTGGGAAGTATTATATTGTCTCTCATTGTTTTCTAGGGGGAGGATGGACCCCAGTGGCTGAAGGATCTTGTTTACTGAGTTCAGGCTTAGCCTCCCTGCTGTAAGGCCTTCCATGGCCTTTTCTCTGCTCACAGAGAACATTAACAAGTTCATGGGGGTAGCGGGCCTGAAGGAGCCGAGCGTGAGCTCACATGCACATGAGTGGAGCACTGTGAGAGAAGAAAACTGAGATGGATTGAGGGAAGGTTGGAGGAGCTAAGAGAGGAGGGAGAACGAAGGCAAGGAGGCTAAATGGGGACTTTGGTTCATCAAGCACATGGGATGTTCACGGCGGCCCCTTTCTTGATCTGACTATACAATATTTAGCAAAACATATGCAACCAACTCCACGTGCTTGTGCCAAGAGAAGTCATTGTTGGTGGGGGAGGAGTTTGATAAAGAAGGACAGGGGACAACTGACATGTAAGGAACAAATCTGTCACGTGGACAAACTTAATTTTAAATATCAATCAAAAGTTGGTGGCAATGACCTAGGGAGTCTACTCCTAGGAGTACATGTATCCAAAGAATTGAAAACAAGTGTTTCAACAAAAAGGTGTACATGACTGTTCATGGAAGCACTATTTCCAATAGGCAAAGATGGAAAACAACCCAGACGCCCTTGAATGGATGAATGATAAACAAAACGTGGTCTGTTGTTACAAAGGAGCATTATTTGGTCCCCCGAAAGGAACGCAGTACTGAAACACAATCCGATGAAGCGTGGAACCAAATGAAAGAAGCCAGTCACAAAAACCATATGTTATATAGTCCACTCATCTAAAATGTCCAGAACAGGCAAATCTGTGGAGACATAAAGTACACTAGTGATTGCTTAGGGAGCAGGGCACCTCTGAAGGTGATGGCTTAAAGGTATAAAGACTCAGACCAAGACAAAATTCTCAAATATACTGTGGTGATGGCTGTGCAACTGTGAATATACCAAAATCCATTAAACTGTCTGCTTTAATGGGAGAATCACGCGGGATGTGAGCCCAGTAAAATTATTTAAAAATAGAAATAGTTGAGGATTTCCTTGGTGGCCTAGTGGAAATCTAAGACTCTGAGCTCCCAATGCAAAGGGCCTGGGTTCAATCTCTAGTCAGGGAACTAGATCCTGAGTGCCACCACTAAGACCCAGCATGAAAGCGAAAGTGAAGTCACTCAGTCGTGTCCAACTCTTTGCAACTCCATGGACTGTAGACTACCAGGCTCCTCCATCCATGGGATTTTCTAGGCGAGAATACTGGAGTGGGTTGCCATTTCCTCCTCCAGGAGACCGTCCCAACCCAGGGATTGAACCCCAGTCTCCTGCGCTGTAGGCAGATGCTTTACCATCTGAGCTACCAGGGAAGTCCAAGATCCAGCATAGCCAAATAAATAAATATCGAAAGTAGAAAAGTTGGCAGCACACCTGCAGAAGATTCACAGTCTATGAGATGCCATGATTCATCCACCCAAAACCACGGCCTGATGTTACTGTCAAGCAGAAAGGAGGGTCTGGACCATGGGGCAGAACCAAGGGGCAGGGGTTGGCCTAGACATTTCCTTAAAGACCCCCATTGAAAACAACACCAGCCTCTTTGCCACATTAAAGGGGGGAAAGGTGGAGNCAATTCTTCAGCGCTCAGCCTTCTTTATGGTTCAACTCTCACATCTGTACATGACTACTGGAAAAACCACAGACTATACAGACTTTTGTCAGCAAAGTGATACCTTCAATTTTTAATACAGTGTCTAAGTTTGTCATGGCAACCCACTCCAGTACTGTTGCCTGGAAACTCACATGGATGGAGGAGCCTGGTGGGCTGCAGTCCATGGGGTTGCTAAGAGTCAGACATGACTGAGCAACTTCACTTTCACTTTTATGCATTGGAGAAGGAAATGGCAACCCACTCCAGTGTTCTTGCCTGGAGAATCCTGTGGACAAGGAGCCTGGTGGACTGCTGTCTATGGGGTCGCACAGAGTCAGACCCAACTGAAGCGACTTAGCATGCATGCATGCATTGGAGAAGGAAATGGCAACCCACTCCAGTGTTCTTGCCTGGAGAATCCCAGGGATGGGGGAGCCTGGTGGCTGCCGCCTATGGGGTCGCATAGAGTCAGACACGACTGAAGTGACTTAGCAACAGCAAGTTTGTCATAGCTTTTCTTCCAAGGAGCAATTTCATGGCTGCAGTCATCATCCACAGTGATTTTGGAGCCCCAGAAAATAAAAACTGACAATGTTTCCACTTTTCTCCATCTATTTGCCATGAAGTGATGGGACTGAATGCCATGATCTTAGTTTTTTGAATGATGAGTTTTAAACCACCCTTTCCACTTTCCTCCTTCACCTTCATCAGGAGGCTCTTTAGTTCCTCTTCACTTTCTGCCATGAGAGTGGGTTACCATTTGCATATCTAAAGTTATTGATATTTCTCCTGACAATCTTGATTTCACCTTGTGATTCTTCCAGCCCAGCATTTCTCATGATGTACTCTGAATACAAGCTAAATAAACAGGGTGACAGTATACAGCCTTGGTATACTCCTTTCCCAATTTTGAACTAGTCTGTTGTTTTATGTCTGGTTCTAACTGCTGCTTCTTGACACACATACTCGTTTCTCAGGAGACAGGGAAAGGAGTTTGGAATTCCCATCTCTTTCAGAATTTTTCACATTTTGTTTTGTGATCCACACAGTCAAAGGCTTTAGTGTAATCAATGAAGCAGAAATAGATGTGTCTGTGGAATTCCCTTGTTTTTCGTATGATCCAGTGAATGTTGGCAATTTGGTCTCTGGTTCCTCTACCTTTTCTAAATCTAGCTGGTACATCTGGAAGTTCTCAGTTCATATACTGCTGAAGTCGAGCTTGAAGGATTTTGAGCATTACCTTGCTAGCATGTGAAAGGAGCACAATTGTACAATAGTTTGAACATTCTTCTGCATTGCCTTTCTTTAGGATTGGAATGAAAACTGACCCTCAATTTGTATGAGCTGTTTGTAAATTCAAGTTGTATGAGCTGTTTGTCTGTTTTGGAAATTAAGCCCTTGTCAGTTGTATCATTTGTGAATATTTTCTCCCAGTTCATAGGTTACCTTTTCATTTTATTTTATGGCTTATTTTCCCGGGCAACAGCTTGTAAGTTTGATTCAGTTCCATTTGTTTATTTTCTAAGCACTGACACTTTTTACAAAGGGCAGAGAAAAGACTGTTGGAGGCCCCGCCTTGGCCGTGAACCTTCAAGTGTTGCTGATTTGGGTGATGGTTTTTCCTCCTGGGGCTGGTCTACAACTAGCTTCCTTGAACACTGGACCTCCCTGGAGGACAAAGAAAGCTCAGGTCCATGGTGGTCTTCTGACTGTGGTCCCAAGAGCTGCTCATGGCAGCTGCCTCTGTCTTCCAGCATGGCTTGCCCCCAGGCCTCCTCCTGGCAAAGCCCCTTCCTTTGCATCCTGTGGGCTAGACTTGGAGCTTCCAGAGCCCTCATCATCACGGCTGCCTTACACCTCGGCATCTTCATTTTTTATCTGCATGACAAACTTGATGCGTATCCTTGATGCTGTCTTCACAGACATTTAATAAACAGGCAGCTTATTCTCACCTAACTGCTCTACTGGATGTGAGCACGTGTAGAGGCGAATGTGGTCCCAAGGATGATGGCTGCCCATGTGACCAGGCTCTAGCTATGTAGGCAAGATAAAGCTGCCAAATGCACATTTGAGCTCTCGAAAAAATGGTGTCCTTTGTGGAAATACCAAAGCATAAACACGCACAACTTTGAAACTAATCGTGTTTTCTCCCCTGCTACAGCTTAACAGAGGCTTCCCAGGTGGCTGAGTGGTAAAGAATCTGCCTGCCAAACAGGATATGTGGGCTCTGTCCCTGGGTTGGGAAGATCCCCTGGAGAAGGAAATGGCAACCCACTTCAGTATTCTTGCCTGGAAAATCCCATGGACAGAGGAGCCTGGCAGGCTATAGTCCAGGGGGTCCTAAAGAGTTGGACACAACTTAGGGGCTAAACAACAGCAATAACTTAGCAGAGTCTGGCTTCCTGCGGGGGCGGGGTGTTACACAGCAGCCCCTAGCTCAACATCAAGTTACTCCTTGGCTTCAGTAGGGGGCATCCTTCCAGCCAATCTGCCTCGGTCAGCTACCCGGGGCCCCACTATATCTCTGTGCTCTGCACACCCATCTGGGTGTCCAGCCACCACTGAGGTGATCGGGAAGTACTAAGGCTGTGCGCTTTCCTTGCCACCAAAATAATCACCACGAGCCCCTTTGATTTGCAAGGAAATCGGGGCTTCTTAATGCACTTGCTGTCAGGCCGGCCCTTTGAACAAGCTCACTCCATAATTTAGAGTTTGAATCTCGTTTTAAATGGCAGTTAAAAATTGTATGTGGCAGTTCACAATGAAATTTAGCTTGACAGCTTGGACATAAAACTAAAAATAAATGACTTCACATCCAAATAATAAGTAATAACAATGTTAGGCTGCATAAGAATAGCAGGGCTGGATTCAAATACAATATTAATTTTAGGAATATGAGTGACTGGGGAGAGACAGAGGCAAAGAAACAAATCCTTCATATAGCAATCGTCTCCTCTTATCCCCCAGGCAACTGGCTGCCTTTCACCTCCACGGCACAGCAATTATGTGGTGTAATGGAGGCACCGCAAATAAGCAGAAAGATTTTATTAAACCAAATGAGCAAATCATCTGCGTATTATTGCGATTTGATTGACACTGACAAGTGTCGAGCAGACTCGGATGTGAATATGATAAAGAAGCTTGCAGAAAAGCTCTTGATAATGTTACTCTTGATAAAGTTGCCCGGCCACCCTCTCTAAGTAAATAAAGGGGAGAAGAAGATGACGCATATTAATTCTCCCAGTTTGCAGCCTACTGGAGGATGAAAGGGGGGGAAAGAAAGTTGCAATGGGTTCAGCGTATGGCATTTTCTATGAATACCAAAATTGCATTCATGATTCACATAGACTTTACGGTAATATATTAATATTAAAACTAAAGGTCATTCCACATAACAGTTAAGCTGCCTGAGCTTCAACCTTTATATCAATAACAGACTCGGGAAAGTAAGTAAGAGATATTTGAATACTCTAAAAAAATAGATATATATATATTTATTTGGGAAGATTGCTGGGCTAATGTGAGCTCAGGTGGCCCCTCACCCACCTGCCTTCTCCAGGGACAATTAAAGGGCTACCTGGAGGATGGCTGCATCTGAGACAGCTGGGGCTGCCAGGGAGGAGAGGTGATTAATTGCCACAGGCCTTCGGGCCCTCGCACAGGGCTGCGTTTCACTAATGATTCCCTTATGAGCTGGCAGCGGGCGCTGCCACCGATGGGGCTCTACGGAGTCAGCACAAAACTTTACTCGGCTGCTCAGGATGCTCCGAGCAAAGGGCCTCCAATGAGGCAGTCTCTGTCGAGGATGATTTATGGGACACCTGCCTGGAGGCAGGGGGCTGGCTGCGATGACCTCTGGAGTGCCCTCCAGGGGGTGGTTTGCTCTGCTTCTGTCAGCTGGGCTAGCTCCAGAAGAGCATCCAGGCTGGCTTGGTGGGTGGGAGACAGGTGCACAGACTGAGTCTGAAGTTTTCTTGGAAGAGACGAAAACGGTCATCAACTAAGTTGAGAGGCTGTTGACATGAGCGTAGGGTGCCATTTCTGTAGAGGGAATTAAGTCAGTGTCCAGAGAAGGGAGTGTCTGTTGATGGAAAGTTTATCAGACCCCCATGGGTAGATGCCCAGGTCTGGTTGGCTCAGAAAGGACAGAGAACTTGATGGCTGAGTATCACCATCCAGTGACCTTGCCGACAGCTTGAAACTGGGCCACGGATAGTCTTTCCACCGTGGAAAATGGCAAACGCTTTAAATCGGGGCTCCCTCGCCACCAGCCAGTTTGCAAACATTTTAGCAGCAGTCCGATGGCTGACTCAGGACGACATGCGGGAAATTTCACTTCCCACGAGTAGCTGGGTTGTTGCTATGTTTACTCGCTTATATGGGCATAGAACATAGATTTTCTTCTAAAAAATTATATTTATTGAAGTATTATATATGTACAGTATAGTGAGTCACAATTTTTTTTGGCCTCGCTGTTCATTGGGAGCTCAGAATCTTAACCACTGGACCACCAGGGAAGTCCCAGTGAGTCATAATTTTTAAAGGCTATACTCTGTTACTAGTTATTATAAAATATTAGCTATATTCTCTGTGTTGTACAATATATGCATGCATGCTCTGTCACTCAGTCATGTCTGGCTCCTTGCGACCCCATGGACTGGAGCCCACCAGACTCCTCTGTCCATGGAATTTTCCAGGCAAGAATACTGGAGTGGGTTGCCATTTCCTTCTTCAGGGGATCTTTCCAACCCAAGGACTGAACCTGAATCTTTTGTGTGTCTTGCAGATGTGTGGCAGGCAGGTTCTTTACTACTGCAACCGCCTGGAAAGCCCCACGTATAATATATCCTTGTGGCTTTTATCTTTTTAAGATATTTTAGGGGATGTGGACCATTTTTAGTCTTTGCAATATTGCTTCTGCTTTATGTTTTGATTTTTTGGCAGTGAGGCATGTGGGATTAGCGCCCTGATCAGGGATTGCGCCTGCACCCTCTGAACTGGAAGGTGAAGCCTCCACCGCCGGATCACCAGGGAAGCCCTTCTCTGTAGCTTATTTTACACATAATAGTTTGTACCGCTTAATCCCCTACTTCTGGACTCCCCTCCCCTGCCTTCTCCCCAGATAACCGCTAGTTTGTTCTATCTGTGAGTCGGCTTCTTTGTTATATTCGCTAGTTTGTTGTACTTTTTAGACTCTACATATTAGTGAGCTCATCTAGTATTTGTCTCTCTCTGGCTTACTTCACTCAGCATCACGCCCTCCTAGTTCCATCCACGTTGCTGTAAAGGGCACAGTTTCATTCCTTTTTATGGCTGAGCAGTGGAGCATAGTTTCTTTCACACAGAAAATCTCTGTGAAGCCCCACTTGGTGCAAAGCAAAGGCGGAGGGAAGACTAGATTTAGCACCACTTACTGCAATGATTCCAACCATGTCTGTGGGTAATTTTCTGCCTGTTCTGAGAAAAGAATTTGGGCCTCTGACTCTTTAGTCTTCTCCCCGCCCAGCCGGCTCCTCTCCCGGGTGGCACTTGAGTGAGCGGCACGGGCAGCTGGTTTCAGTGCCCGCATCTCTCTGGAGGAGTCCCTTGACTCCTGGCTCTCCCTCACCTGCCTGGCATTTTAAAGTGTTATAACTAGAGATCTGGTCAGCCTCCCTGACAGTCTCGTCTTGGACAGGTCGAACCTGCCTCCCATCCACGACCTTCTGGCCTAAGCAGGGCTCTCATCTGTCATCTGTTCTGGCACCTCCTTGGGTTACTTGGACAAGGGACGCTCCTGGTGCAGCCACATGGGGAGGGAATGGAATAGGAGGCAGCTTTGGGTAGTTGAGGTCCGGTGCCCGATCACATACCACCTCCCCATTGCTGGGGCCCCCTCCAGGCTGGTGCAGAGGCAAGGGATGAATTTCCAGGATCCTAAGAAGAACTGGGGGCTTCCCAGGTGACTCAGTGGTAAAGAATCTGCCTGCAATGTAGGAAGTGCAGGTAAGATCCCTGGGTCGGGAAGATCCCCTAGAGAAGGAAATGGCAACCCACTCCAGTATCCTTGCCTGGAAATTGGTGCAGAGGAGCCTGGTGGGCTACAGTCCATGGGGCTGCAAAGAGTCGGACATGACTTAGCCGCCGAAATGCAGCTGCAAGGGGAGCCAGGGCAGACGTACTTCTTCCTTTGGCTCCTGCCATTCCTGTTCCTCTCCAGGCCAAAGTATGCAGCAGAGGAAGAAGGCCCTGCATCTGACTGCTCTCCTCCCCACCCCATCTCTGCCGTCTTCCTCCTCCCACACCTGCCAAAGCCAATGCCTCTATCTCAGTGTTCTTGAAATAAAGTAGGTGGATCATGACCAACATCCATCAAAAAGACAAAAGCAAAACCAGAATTTTAAAAGCAAGCAAATACCACATATGACAAGGCTAAGAATTGTTCCTTGAAATTTGTTTAGATTATATGTACATGTGTGCGTACACATGGGAGTTCTGGTTAAAATGTAAAATGAAAAGATGCTCCACATTGCAGATTATTAGAAAAATACAAATAGAAACAACAATGAGGTGTCACCTCACACCAGTCAGAATGACCACCATCAAAGTCTACAGATAATAAACGGGAGAGAGGGCGGAGAGAAAAAGGAACCCTCCTACACTGTTACTGGGAATGTAAATTGGTGCAGCCACTATGGAAAGCAGTATGGAGACTCCTAAAAAACTAAAAATAGAGTTGCCATGTGATTCAGAATCCCAATCCTGGGCAAATAACTGGAGAAAACTCTAACTGGAAAAGATACATGTACCCCAATATTCACAGCAGCACTATTTACAATAGCTAAGACAAAAGCAACCTAAGCGTCTATCAATAGATGATTGGATAAGGAAGACATGGTATATATGAACAATGGGATATTACTCAGCCATTGGGAAGAGTGAAATAATGCCATTTGGAGCAACATGGATGGACCTACAGACTGTCATACTAAGTGAAGTCAGACAGACAAAGAGAAATACTATATGATATTGCTTATATATGGACTCTAAAAAATTGATGCAAATGAACTTCTTTATGAAACAGAACTAGACTCACACATACAAAGAACAAACTTATGGTTATCAAAGGGGACAGTTGGAGGGAGGAATAAATTAGGAGCTTGGCATTAACATGTACATACTTCTACATATAAAATATAATAGATAAAAACAAGGACCAGAAATGGAAACCCACTTTGGTATTCATATCTGGAAAACCCCATGGATAGAGGAGCCTGGTGGGCTATAGTCCACACGCTCACAAAGAGTCGGACACGACTGAGTGACTAACATAACAATATATAACACAGGGAACTAAACACATCTAGATAGTACAGGGGAAAAGAACTTGAGAAAGCATGCTGCTGCTGCTGTTAAGTCACTTCAATCGTGTCCGACTCTGTGCAACCCCATAGATGGCAGCCCACCAGGCTCCCCCATCCCTGGGATTCTCCAGGCAAGAACACTGGAGTGGGTTGCCATTTCCTTCTCCAATGCATGAAGGTGAAAAAAGAAAGTGAAGTCGCTCAGTCATGTCTGACTCTTAGCGACCCCATGGACTGCAGCCTACCAGCCCCCTCTGCCCATGAGATTTTCCAGGCAAGAGAACTGGAATGGGGTGCCATTGCCTTCTCCGTGAGAAAGAATATATATATANTGCATGAAGGTGAAAAAAGAAAGTGAAGTCGCTCAGTCATGTCTGACTCTTAGCGACCCCATGGACTGCAGCCTACCAGCCCCCTCCGCCCATGAGATTTTCCAGGCAAGAGAACTGGAGTGGGGTGCCATTGCCTTCTCCGTGAGAAAGAATATATATATATGTATATGTGTGCTGAGATACTTCAGTCATGTCCAACTCTTTGTGACCCTATGGACTGTACTCCACCAGGCTCCTCTGTCCATGGAATTCTCCAGGCAAGAATACTAGCGTGGGTTGACCATGCCCTTCTCCAGGGGTCTTCCCAATTCAGGGTTCGAACCCACACCTCTCATGTCTCCTGCATTGGCAGGCTGGTTCTCTATCATTAGTGCCACCTGGGAAACCCATATACATATATATTAATATATGCATTATTTATATGTGATTTGTTATATAAATTATATAACATACATTATACATTTATGTATTAATATGTATGTGCATATTAATATGTAAGCTGAATCACTGTCTCTTATACACATCTAGANCTCACCCCTGAGGGAGGCCCAGAGGAGAGATGCTTGGAGCAGGGGCTCTGTGTGATTTATGTTATATAAATTATATAACATACATTATACATTTATGTATTAATATGTATGTGCATATTAATATGTAAGCTGAATCATTTTGCTGTATACCAGAAACTAACACGACAACGTAAATCAACTCTACTTCAACTAAAAATAAGTAGAATGAGCTCGTGCTGTGGGTCCCAGAAGAACGTGTTTGGCAGTCACTGTTCCACCCTGCGTTCTGCCCCAAAGCGACAGGCCGCCCACCCCAGGGCTCACTGGGTCTCCTCTTCACAGCAGGAGACCTCCAAGCATGGCCCCCTCCAAGCTCGGCTCTGAAGAAGCTAACTGAAGAGATGAAACAACTCAAAGTCTCCCCAAGACAAGTGTGGCTGGCCACGCAAAACCACTTTTGAATGTCAGACCCTGAGCAGGACTCTTTCTCTTGCTTTCTTCTGTAAACAGCTCTGATCTCTCCTCTCTCCTTAAGAAAGACTGAGGCCCCTAGCCTACAAGGGAGAAAACACACTTGGAAAAGGCTAAAGAAAAGAGGTGATTAGGGATATGACACTTCTGCTGCTGAGCCGCTTCAGTCGTGTCCGACTCTGTGCGACCCCAGAGACGGCAGCCCACCAGGCGCCCCCGTCCCTGGGATTCTCCAGGCAAGAACACTGGAGTGGGCTGCCATTTCCTTCTCCAGTGCACGAAAGTGAAAAGTGAAAGTGAACTCGCTCAGTTGTGTCCGACTCAGGGACCCCACGGACTGCAGCCTTCCAGGCTCCTCCGTCCATGGGATTGTCCAGGCAAGAGTGCTGGAGTGGGGTGCCACTGCCTTCTCCGGACACTTCAGCTGTCACACGCTAATTGTTGGAGAGGCTGTTTTGCTTTGACTCGCACCCACTGGGTCCTCCTCTAGCTTAGCCAGCCACCAACCCACACATGAGCTACACACATGGCAGAAGATACTCGAAGCTAAGCTGATCCATTGCTGAGAAGTCTCCGTCATACATCCTGCTTTTGGATGCCTAATGAGTCACGCATGACTTTGATGAGCAAGTCCATGTGAGATTATAAAAGACAAACCAGGACTTCCCTGGTGGCTCAGTGGTAAAGAATCTGCCTGCTGATGAAGGAGACATGGGTTCAGTCCCTGGTCTGGGAAGATCCCATATGTCACGGAGCAACTAAGCCCGTGAGCCACAACTATTGAGCTGTGGCAATATTAGTATACTGTGTATACTAATTAGTACACGTACACTAATTCCTGCTCTGGAGCCCGGGAACTGCAACTCCTGAGCCCCCAGGCCTAGAGCCTGTGCTGTGCAACAGGAGAGGCCACTACGGTAGGAAGCCCTGCACCACCGCTAGGGAGGAGCCCCCTCACCGCAACGAGAAAAAGCCTGCACAGCAACAAAGGCCCAGCACAGCTAAAAACAAGTAAACGAAATTTTAATTAAAAAAAAAACTTAAAATAAATGTACAACTCACAGTGTGATGCACCAGAGTATCGCATGCTCATTCACTGGGTCTTTACCCACATCCCACTAGTGCTAGTAAACGTGAGATACATACCCATCAAGATAGTTTATGCCCTTCTGTTCAAGAATACACACAATGATAATATCGTTCCCTGCTTAATTCTGTATACTAGTCTGAGGGAAAAATAAACAAGGNTCATTCACTGGGTCTTTACCCACATCCCACTAGTGCTAGTAAACGTGAGATACATACCCATCAAGATAGTTTATGCCCTTCTGTTCAAGAATACACACAATGATAATATCGTTCCCTGCTTAATTCTGTATACTAGTCTGAGGGAAAAATAAACAAGGCTATATATTTTTTGGAATAATAGGTCTTTAAATTCTAAGAAATTCCAAGGGATAAAATCAGTCAGATATATCTTAAATGGTAACTGCCATTTCCCTGTATTCTTCTGCTAACAGAATTAGAAACCACCCCCGTAGTGTATTTGATATCTGTCAAAATGTATATAGGTTTCCCTGAGAGCTCAGTTGGTAAAGAATCGGCCTGCAATGCAGGAGACCCCAGTTCGCTTCCTGGATCAGTAAGATCCACGGAGAAGGGATAGGCTACTCATTCCAGTATTCTTGGGCTTCCCTTATGCTCTGTTGGTAAAGAGTCTGCTTGCCATGCAGGAGACCTAGGGAAGATCCCCTGGAGAAGGAAATGGCTACCCACTCCAGTATTCTGGCCTGGAGAATTCCACGGTCTGTATAGTCCATGGGGTCACATACAACTGAGCAACTTTCACCTTCTTTCAAGACATATATATACTAATTCTTGCTTTCTTTACAGCCTACTGTTACCAAAACTTTATTTTGAACCAAGAGAATTTTCCCAAGGCCCCATTGTAAACACTATTTTCCCATGGCTGATTTACATAGCAAACTTTGTAACCTGGCACTCACACCTTATATAAGCTGAGCCTATGAGATGCTCCCAAACTTACCTATTCATTCATCCAATCATTCCATTAAAAAGTACCAGCAAATGTGCTAAGACCTTAGCAAGTCAAAGCCTTTCTCCTCCTAGAATTTACATTCCAGTAAAGGAGAGAAAAAATGTTAGCCTAAAGCTCAACATTCAGAAAACGAAGATCATGGCATCCGGTCCCATCACTTCATGGAAAATAGATGGNGGTTGGATCTCCTTGCAGTCCAAGGGACACTCAAGAGTCTTCTCTAACACCACAGTTCAAAAGCATCAAAAGCTACAGTCTATAGGGTTGCAAAGAGTTGGACACAACTGAGCAACTGAGCATAAGCTGAACCATGCTAAGATCAGTCACCTTCCAGCAGATCCACAGAACTGCTAGTGAAAAAAAAAAAATGTTTGGTGTGTCAGTTGATAGATGATAGGGTTGCTTGTTTCACAAAATTATTGTGGGATAAATGCTGATTGATTTCATGTTTGCTTATTGTCTGCCCCTATGGAAACGTAAGCTCTATGAACATAGAAATTTTTTCCATCTTATTCATGTATGTTTTCCAATAGGCAGAAATAATCTTGGTACATATTTATTCCAGAATACATATTTTTATGGAACACAATAAAATNCATGTTTGCTTATTGTCTGCCCCTATGGAAACGTAAGCTCTATGAACATAGAAATTTTTTCCATCTTATTCATGTATGTTTTCCAATAGGCAGAAATAATCTTGGTACATATTTATTCCAGAATACATATTTTTATGGAACACAATAAAATGTGGAAAATTCTGAAAGAGATGAGAATACCAGACAACCTGACCTGCCTCTTGAGAAATCTGTATGCAGGTCAGGAAGCAACAGTTAGAACTGGACATGGAACAACAACAGACTGGTTCCAAATAGGAGAAGCAATATGTCAAGGCTATATATTGTCACCTTGTTTATTTAACTTATGTGCAGAGTATGTCATGAGAAACGCTGGACTGGATGAAGCACAAGCTGGAATCAAGATGGCCAGGAGAAATATCAGTAACCTCAGATATGCAGATGACATCACCCTTATGAAAGAAAGTAAAGAACTGAAGAGCCTCTTGATGAAAATGAAAGAGGAGAGTGAAAAAGTTGGCTTAAAGCTAAATATTCAAAAAACTAAGATCATGGCATCTGGTCTCATCACTCAATGGCAAATAGTTGGGGAAATAGTGGAGACAGTGGCTGACTTTATCATTTTGGGCTGCAAAATCACTGCAGATGGTGATTGCAGCCATGAAATTAAAAGACGCTCACTCCTTGGAAGGAAAGTTATGACCAACCTGGATAGCNCAGGCTCCTCCGTCCATGGGATTTTCCAGGCAAGAGTACTGGAGTGGGTTGCCATTGCCTTCTCCTAGTATAGTTCCCACTCACCCTTAAAGAATTTTCTCTTCATTATTTAAAGTCAGAAATAGGAGGCCACTTTCTAAACATCCAGAGAAGGCAATGGCAACCCACTCCAGTACTCTTGCCTGGAAAATCCCGTGGACAGAGAAGCCTGGTAGGCTGCAGTCCATGGGGTCGCTAGGAGTTGGACATGACTGAGCGACTTCCCTTGCCCTTCCCTTTCTAAGCATACTATTTTGAAGATGCTATTATTATTAATCATCAGAAACCCATACAAAATCCGAAAGTGTATGTTTACACCTGACCCCCCACAGGACCTTCACAGGACCTGTTCTACTTCCTCGTATACAATATTTCTAATATTTATATTCCCACTTCACTTCAAGCATTACTTGGCTCTTAATCAGAGAAGGAAAGAAAACTCAGATAACTGCTCGCCTTGCAGGGTTAATTCTAGTTAGTTCATTATTCATCCATCAATCAATAAACCTTGAGTGAATGCCCATCAGGGGCACAGAGTTGTCCCAAGTGCTGAGGAACAATGAGAGGAATATAGAAGATATGACTTCTCCTCTCAAGAAGTTTACAAACAATCTATTTGGGCATTAAAAAAATAGAAAACAACTCTAATATGATATAAAAATAAAAATTCAATAGGCTGGCAGCACTGAAGAAGGAACAAGGAAGGAAGAAAAATATCTAGTGCAAGATTCAGATTTAACTGGTTTCCCTGGTAGCTCACAGGGTAAAGAATTTGCCCGCAACCCAGGTTCAATCCCTGGATCAGGAAGATCCTTTGGAGAAGAGAATGGCTACCCACTCCAGTATTTTTGCCTGGAGAATTCCATGGACAGAGGAGCCTGGTAGGCTACAATCCAAAGTTTTGCAAAGAGTCAGACATAACTAAGTGACTAACACTCACTTTTACTCGCTCACTCAGATTAAACTAAATTTATTGGGAACCTACTTCATACCAGGTATTATTAGTATTTTTGCATATAATACTCATTTAATTAATCCTAAAATAACAGTAGAGCAAAAGCATGGAATCTTAAAAGAAGCTGAGTAAAGGGGATGATAAAAAGATCTTAGGAGAAAAGCAGTAATAGAGTTAAACAAGTTTAATCTCCCTCTATTACATTTTAACAGTTAATATCTATGGTTGCATGACTATAATAAAAGAGTATGAAAAGCAAATCAATGAATATTTTTCTTTTATTTAAAAGTCTGATTGGGAAAAAATATATATAATTATGTGTGGTGATGGATGTAAAGTAAACTTATTGTGGTAATCACTTCACTTACAGTGAAATGATTATATATTATATATATATATAATCACTGTTATACACATAAAATGAATACAGTATTATATATCAACTATATCTCAATTTAAAAAAAAGATTTTGTTGGTTGAACTGTGTCACTCCCAAATTCTTGGGGTAAAGTCCTAACATCTAATACCTCAAAATGTTACCTTGTTTGGGAATAGAGTCACTGAAGATGTAATTAGTTAAAATGAAGTCATTAGAGTGAGCCCTTCACCAAATATGACTGGTGTCCATATTAAAAGAGGAAATTTGGATACCATGGACACAAAGGAAAAAAAAAACATCTAAATGGAGAAATTTCATTGGAGAAAAACTGAAAAAAGTAGCTAAAATAAGGTCTATGGATTCTTTGTAGATGTCCTTATTACCATAGACGAATAAAAAGTGGAAATGTATTGTTCAATGACTTTCTCAAGTATCACACATTTAGTTTACATCTAAGATGGCTAAACTGAATACTTTTAATAACAAAACTTACATATTATCATTTATTCATATATGTCTTACTTTCCAGGCTCCAAAGAGTTGTACGCTATTTACCCGTGCATTGCCAACAACACTTGGAAAATTGTTGTAGTGGAACAACAGTGCACTCTGAAGTAAGAGGATTCAAGTGTCAGCTCTACAAGTTTATATTAGCTATTTTACCTTGGACAAAATTGTAAAACTCTAAGCTTCAGTATCTTTGCCTAGGAGTAACTTTCTAGGAGTTCTTAGGAGGATTAAATATTACATAATTTAAAACACAGTACAGAAGGCAGCATCTGCTGCTGCTGCTAAGCTGCTTCAGTCGTGTCCGACTCTGTGCGATCCCAGAGACGGCTGCCCACCAGGCTCCCCCGTCCCGGGGATTCTCCAGGCAAGAACACTGGAGTGGGTTGCCATTTCCTTCTCCAATACATGAAAGTGAAAAGTGAAAGCAAATGTAGCATCTAAACAGTGCTAAACATATAAGAGTTCCCATTAATTGTTTGCATATTACATACAAGAGAATGCAATTATGAGGCTGGAGTTTCAGTCATTTAGAGAACTTTCCAATACATGTATATACTTACCTTGGTTTTCAGCAGGTCTTAGATTTGCTAAAGCAACAATCTGATGCCCAGCAGCAACGCACTGCATCATATTATAACAGCTGTCCTTCCCACCACTAAAAAAAAAATAGATAAGGAGACAAATAAATATCAGGTTACTGTTATTAAACATAGACTCATTATACATCAAAACAGAACACATTATTTTTTTCAGCTTTTCAGAATATGAGGGACTTATTTTGCATTAGAATGTGTAATTTCCACAGTATATACAACTGATCAAAGGAATCTGAATATCTAAAGTTGCTTATGAAATTATTTGCCATCATAACAAAGATTATGCTAAAATGGTAACTCCTTGGTTTTTGATAGTGGTTTTGCTTTAATATACAAAGTGTTTTGCAAATAAAAAATAATTTAATTTTACATTCCAGTTAAACACATTATATATACTTCTCAGATGAAATTTTCTATGAAAAAGTACAAAAAGTACCTGTTCTTTCCCACTTTGAGAATGCTAATGATGGTCACCAGCACCAATTAAAGGATCAAATTAAAGATCTGAGATGCAGACAAATGACAAAGTTTGACGTACTTGGTGGGTTCAAATTCTGTAGAGGTTGAAATCGAAATGCTGAATTACACTGATAAAGTTAAACATCAGTACTGTAAGAACTTCAGCTTTCAACCATCACCACATATAATGGCAGGATAAGGCTTGAATCATAAATCTAATAAACAGATTGACAGGAACTTCTAAATTCTGGTACAAAATCCACCTAAGCCAAATCACTTACTTAAGACCAGTGTTAGTTCATCTTTAACAAGGTTGAATTGCAACCATTATACTATTTTGGTTAAATACTCTACTGTTCCTCTCTATGCATGTTTCTTCTTTTTTAAAAAATCACTGTCTTTCTTCCTTTGTTTTATTCCTGTTTCCTTTCATTCTAATCTTTGCTTAAAATCTGCAAATGTACCCCTAGACAATGTTTAGACCTATTCATAAGCAAAGAAACTAAGAGACTGATTATCCTAGAAGCTGGCCCTTTTGCCTTTTTAGTTCCCAGCATTTGTCAGCCTCTACAACATTCTGAGGGCTTCCCTGATAGCTCAGTTGGTAAAGAATTGGTCCGCAATGCAGGAGACCCTGGTTCAATTCCTAGGTCGGGAAGATTCCCTGGAGAAGGGAACGGCTACCAACTCCAGTATTCTGGCCTAGAGAAATCCATGGACGGTATAGTCCACGGGGTTGCAAAGAGTCAGATATGACTGAGCAACTTTCACCACATTCTGAGGACTTCCAAGGTAGTGCAGTGGTAAAGAATCCCCTGCTAATGAAGGAGGCTTGGTTTGATCTCTGGGTCAGGAAGATCTATTGGAGAAGGAAATGGCAACCCATTCCAATACTCTTGCCTGGGAAATCCCATGGACATAGAGGCCCGGTGGGTTAAGTTCATGGGGTTGCAAGAGTCAGACATGTCTTAACAACTAAAAGACAACAACCATATTCTGATCAGTAACAACAGTTATTTTTGAACTTCTCAAGGGGAGGGAAATTGCAAAGGGCAGAGTGAAGTTACATATCACACTCTCATCCCTCAGATTCTGATATTCCCATAAGTATATCTTGTGCAACTTCTCCTATCGAAACTCATTGTTTGATTTCTGCAGGATGCGACAATCTAATTCTTTAGAATATTTAGAGGATATTAAATAAATCCTTTAAATATTAAAGGATATATACCCAAAATCGGAACTTGGCCTTTTACTTTAAAACATGCTAAGACCTAAAATATGATTTTAAAACAGTATTTCCCAAATTGTGCCCTGTAGGTAGCTGTTCCCTTCTCCAGGGGATCTTCCCAACCCAAGGATCAAACACAAGTCTCCCACATTGCAGGTGGATTCTTTACCAGCTAAGCCACCAGGGAAGCCCAAGAATACTGGAGTGGGTAGATGATCCTTTCTCCAGCAGATGTTTCCAAACTAGGAATCCAACAGGGATCTCCTGCATTGCAGGTGGATTTTTTACCAGCTGAGCTACATGGGAAGCCCCCTGTGGGACAACAGTGTCCAACAAGTGCTCTAAGAACATAAGCTTTTCAAGGTTAAATTAAGTTTAGAAAAGGCTGAGTCCCTTACTTCTTAGAACGTCACAAAATACACAACGTATGTTAGGGGAGACATCCTACAGAAGATCAGAATTTTAGTTCCCAATTCTAGAATACTAAGCTAAGTTACTCATTGTGCTTGGGTATATATGCTTTGTTATAAAATTAGAGAATGGCCTAACTAATCCTCAAGGTGCCATTCAACTGTAAAATTAAATGACTCAATCTTTTGTGTATTAAGAAAATAATGTTCTTCACGGTCTAAAGATATGTAAGAATCTTGGTTTCACTTATTCCCTAGAATGCACATACATATCTTATCTCTTGGTGCACCCACATACACACACTAAACATACTTATTACAAGTAGAGTCACAGTATTAAATTCAAATCCAAATACATTCAAGGGTATGTGCATACAAATGTATATATGTATTATGTATGCATTCACATTTATATTGGAGAAGGAAATGGCAACCCACTCCAGTACTCTTGCCTGAAAATCCCATGGACGAAGGAGCCTGGTAGGTTACAGTTCATGGGGTGGCAAAGAGTCAGACACGACTGAGAGACTTCAGTTCACTCACTTCATACTTTATCACTGGAGACGGAAATGCAACCCACCCCAATATTCTTGCCTGGAGAATCCCATGGACAGAGGAGCCTGGTGGGCCATGGTCCACTGGGTCGCAGAGAGTGGACACGGCTGAAGTGACTAGGCACACACGCACTCACATTTGTATGTACATATTACATATGGAGTACATGTTTTGTACTCCAACTTATAGCATATCTTCCAATACTTATACAGATCTTACATTTTAGCTACAATTTTCCAACATTACTTCTTTTAAAAAGTAATTAGCTTATTATAAAAGTAAAATATGCACACAATAGAGTATTTAGTGTAATAAATTATACCAATTTTCTTCTCTCTTTCCTCCAACATTTCTGAGACTGTAGTTAAGTGTCCTACTTGAATGGTTAAACTTTTGGTAAACTGCATGTGGATGTGAATTACTCATTTCCTGGACTGCTTTTTATTCTTACTGACCTATATCAACTGAAGTTCATTCATAATGGTGAGAGCTTAATCATTCAGTTTACAGAAGAAATTCACTGTATAAAAATAATTATTTTGGCACTATTGTCTTAGTATCTTAACAATGGCACTGAAGTAAAAGATGTTATATCGAGAGTTCTTAATGGGTCACACTGTTTTCAGCCAGTATTAATTTCCTAAGGTACTGAACAAAGATTTTCATGAAATCTTCCAGGTTGCGTGGTTGCATGCAACTCACTCTACATCGATCCAATTCTCATCAAACAAACGTTCATACAGTTTAAATTCCCCTTTGCATGTTGTTATTTTGTTCCCTTTTGTTTCAGTTCATAGAACGAGTATGGAGCCATTTAAACTGACCAGCCTTTGGTCGTCATAGACACCTAAATATGATGGGTTACTATAGATTTCAAACTCTTTGGAATGTGGAGTATGTTACCATAAAGTCATTTTTCTAAATGCAATGAGTCTCCAAAGTAATGGCAGCTGGATCTAGGATAAAACAGGATAATTCCATCTCTATCCTTGACACCAAGGTAAAGCACATCCTCGTCAGAAGCAATTCTGTCACTACTGGGTTGCAGAAGAGGGAGAGGTGGTCTTTTATGAGAGGGGGCGGGCCTGGTAGCAACCTAGGGAATAAGGCTGGGCCGGAGGACCCGCAGAAAGATAGGATCCTGAGAAGAAAACGAAGAGAAAAGGGTAGGGGGTCACTAAGTGGCGTCAAATACTGCCTCTCAAATTCCACAGCCTATTACAGCTTTTGAGAATCCGACCCAGGTCCAAGTCAGACCAAATAAAAGCTCTGTCGGTGAGTGCCAGGCATCAGTAGTTTAAAACGTAAATCCAATCTGAACCTAAGTCTGGAGCCCAGATGACCAGGGAGGCGGCGACGGGCAGACAGCAGTGCCAGCCCGGGACCTGGGACCCGGCAGGCTGTAGCCCGAAGGCTCCGCCTCTTCCTGCGGCCAGGAGGCAGCCGAGCCCGCGACGGCGATTCCTGCACGGACACCGCCCGATCGGCGGCGGCGGCGGCGGCAGCTCCCGCCGGGTCAGTCGGAAAGGACTAGAGGCTGACAGGGAAGAGGAAGGCAGCGTGGACGCCGCGTTACCTGATCAGAGCTGCGACCCTCATGCTGGGCGCAGTGCGCGTGCGTGCGGCGAGCGCGGGTGGGAGCCGGGAAGTCGCCGCCGTCGGCCCCGCCCCGCCGTGACGTGCCCGGGGCCTCAAGCGCCTGTTCGCTCCGCCGCCTGTCAGGCAACCGGCGCTGCCGCCCGGGCGGCGGCCAGAGGGATACCTGGGCGCGGAGCACGCGTCACTTGGCGCCTAGTCCGTGAGTCACGGATGTCGCGTCCCCGGAAAGAACGCTGTCTAGGCGCGGCCTGACCACCTAAGTGAGGGCACCGAAGCTGCCTGGGAAAGTCAAGGCCCGCATCGCAGAGCTGGGCTCGGGGGCACTGGAGTTGTTTGGGTAGGAGAATGTTCAAAGTCACTTACGCTACCAATCGAAACATCTGTGGACGTACAAAGGGAGAGTACGTTGGTCTTTACTAACTCAACCACCCATCTAAATGAACCGAACCCTTCAGTTTTTTAGGCTTGATCTCCTCAGCACCTCAGACTTCCTTCTGGAGCTATTCCCAGGACCGCTAGGCCCCCTGTGGTTTGGTCACTCTGTAATAAAGAAGCTAGGAAGCCGATTAAGGCTTGATTACCAAGACCAGCAGCCTCGCAGAAGGAAATTCTAGCTTCTAAACTTTTTCACCAGGTATTCATTGAATGCCTTTCAGGTATCTGGTTCTGTTTCAGGCTCTTGAGTTTCAGGAAGGGGGCTCCTGTCCAAGGCCCCAGAATGAGCTCTTGTCTAACGCTGTAAGTGAACTGTCTGAGGAGACACAGGTATGGACAAAGCAAGAGACTTTATTGGAAAGAGGTGCCCGAGTGCAGAGCAGAAGGGTAAGGGAGCCCAGCAGGACTGCTCTGCCACCATGGTTGCAATCTCAGGCCTTATGATAATGGGGTCAGTTTCCTAGATTCTGGCCAATCACTCTTGACTCAGGATCCTTCCTGGTGGCATGCACATTGCTCAGCCAATATGGATCCCAGTGAAGAGGATTCTGGGAAGTTGGTAGGACATATGATGTCTCAACTTTCCCGAGTTCTTCCATCTTGTTAGTTCCTTGTTCCTTACCAGGAAGCAACCTAAGTTACTGTGGTGCCTGGCCAGCGTGGATGGTTTTAGTCAGCTTCCCCTAATACTTGGGAAACATCCATGAATAAAATAAAAATTGCTTAAGTCCCACTTTACTCCTGTGGAGTGTATGTAGAGGTGGGGAGAGCAGGCAATGTGCAGCTAAAAAGTTACATAGTATATTAAAAAAAGGAGTGCTGTGTGAAAAAGAATAGAGCTTGACAAGAATCAGGAAGAAGGTGAGGGACAAGTTGCCAACTTGAAGAAAAGTCAACTGTGTAAGTAACTTGTTGTACTCTAGGCAGAAGAAGGGCTTCCCTGGTGGCACAGAGACTCTGCTGCAGTGCAGGAGACTCAGGTCTCCTGCATTTCATCCTTGGGTTGGTAAGATCCCCTGGAGAAGGCAATGGCAACCACTCCAGTATTCTTGCCTGGAGGATTCTATGGACAGAGAAGCCTGGCTGGCTACAGTCCATGGAGTTGCAAACAGTCGGACACGACTGACTGACTAACACACGCGTGCACAGAAGAAAAAACTAGAGCCAAGACTTTAGATGCATTACGTGTCTGTGGAAAAACAAGGCTAGCCAGTGTTGTTGAAGCAGCCCAGAAAAGTGGGAAAGGAGTTTCTAGTGATGGAGTAAGGAGCATCATATTATTGATACCAGCTGGTGTTCTTGGCTTGCCCAATCAATAGAAATTGATAGGAGGTCAGATAAAAAAAAATTCAGGCACAGAGGACAGTGAAAACAAGCAACAGTTCCCCTTGCTCACTCCTGGAAGCAGGGAGTGAGTTGGTTCCTTATGCAAGGTAAGGGTAGCAGTGTGTCCAGAAGTCATATTGGAGGGGTGGTTTGGGTGGCTTAGATGGTTTGCCCACTCCTTTAGGGGGCTTCCTAGGTGGCACTAGTGGTAAAGGACTTGCCTGCCAATACAGAAGAATAAACAGAGACAAGTTCGATCCCTGGGTCCAGAAGATATCCTGGAGGAGGAAATGGCAACCCACTCTAGTATTCTTGCCATGGACAGAGGAGCCAGATGAGCTACAGTCCATAGGATTGCAGAGAGTCTCACGTCACACAACCGAAGTGATTTAGCATGCATACACCACTCCTTTAGTATTGTTGGGGCTTCCCATGTGGCACAGTGATAAAGAATCCTCCTGCCAGTTCAGGAGACACAGGTGATGTGAGTTTGATCTCTGAGTCGGGAAGATTGCCTGGAGTAGGAAATGGCAAATGACTTGGCCACCATACATGCACATTGGTGATGTTAAGCACAGGGGGCATGTGCAGTACCCTCTTTCTTTTGCTCCCAATACCTTGTGTTTGCTCCCATTTCTTCAGAAGTGGTAGTTAGAATTTTTTTGGTCTTTCTGTATCTTGTATACTTCTCATGCAAGCACTTATTTTTAGTCCTTTAAAGTTTCTTTGCATTTTGTTCCTGGAGAGATGTTTGTTCAGGTGTAAGCACTGCAGCAAAGGGTACTAGGTCCCAGCCTGTCTCCTATTATCAATCCTTTTGTTAGGGGAAGCACACTGACTGAAACCACCCACTCTGAACAGGTACCATAGTAACCATTTGCATGAGTTGTTTTATAACAGGAGATCCTGGTAAATAGCACAGAACTAATAAGCCACCACCAACCGGAAGAGTTCAGGAAAGGTCAAAAGGAGACACCACATGTCCGACCACCTCCCAGATCCTTCTTGCTCATATGCATCTTGGCTGAGCAAGGCGTGCACCACCCGGAAGGACTCTGAGTCAGAATGATTGACTACAGATGACCCAGAAACTAACCCCATCACCATAAAACCCGAGACTGCAGAACAGTCAGTTCTCCTGGGTTCCCTTACCCTAACTGCTCTCTGCCCGGGCAACCTTCCCCAATAAAATCTCTTGCTTTGTCAGCACATGTGTCTCCTTGGACAATTCATTTCTGACTGTTAAACAAGAGCCCAGTTTCGAGCCCTGAAAGGGGTCCCCCTTCCTGCAACACTTTCAAGTTAGGCTCTAACAAGGGTCCTCCTACCTGGTTCTGTTCAGAAACAAAGCAGAGCTTTGTTGTTGTTCTTTAGTTGCTCAGTCATGTCCTACGCTTTGTGACCCCTGGTTCTGTAGCCTGCCAGGCTCCTCTGTCCATGGGATTTCCCAGGCAAGAATACTGGAGTGGGTTGCTTTACCCTTCGGTCACAGAATGGAGAGATGTGAGTTCTAGAAGAACAAACTTTTCTCACCAGGCCATGGGCAGGGCTGCTTCATGGGGTTTTTATAAACAGGAAGGGCCACAATCGCGTTGTTCAGGGTATTGTATTGTTCAGCACTTAGGTGCTGGGGTGTCAAATGTAGCAGTTCTGCACTAGAACTCCATGTTTTAGGGGCAAAACCTCTACACAGATCCCCTATAGTAAATAAAACTAAACACAAAAGAAATCGGACCTGGACACCTAGATTTCATCTTATTTTTTTATGGTATCTCATGTGCTTTTGCCAGTGATATAAGCTCTTGTAGGCCACTGAGGACTTTGTCTTTCACACTAAGGAAGTGAGTGGTCTTTGCAGCATTTTGAACAGAGGTATGACTTAAAACATTAAAAGGATGACACTGGGCTGTATTGAGAATACAGCTATTAGGCGGATTTTGCAGTAAGCCTGGAGAGAAATGATGGAGCCTGGAATCAGGATGGTATTAACTTGGATGAGAAGTGGGAAGGTTCTGGCTCTGTTTTAAAGGTAGAGCTAATAGAGCCACATGAGCTAAATATGGAATATGAGAGGAAGAAAACCATGAAGGATGATGCCAATTGTTATGAATTAAATATATATGGAACTTGTACCCAGTATATAGTAAGCATTCAATTTTATTATACTGTAATGTTCTCAGCTTCCCAGGTGGCCAGTGGAAAGAATTCATCTGCCAAGCAGATTGATTCAATCCCTGGGTCAGGACGATCCCCCAGGGAAGAAAACAGCAACTCCAGTATTATTGCCTGAAAAATCCCATGGACAGAGGAGCCTCAGAGGATATAGTCAGTCCATGGGGTCACAAAGGGTTGGCCACAACTTAGTGACTAAACCACCACCACCATAATGTTCTCATTAACTCTACTGCTCTTAGTATGGGTGACTAGAGCAGTGGTAGTCTGCATACCAATTTCAGCATCTAAAATGCAGTTTTAAAGTTGTGTGATTGTGGACACTTATTAAATGAGCCAGATATTTAAGGAGCTAGCAATGTAGTTGGAGAGATATGACAAATGCATAAAACAAATATTTGCAATACAAGAGGGCATATTTTGAAAGCAACAAGTTATGTAATGCATATGGCAAGAGTCCCATGAGTTNGGTAGCCTATTCCTTCTCCAGGGGAACTTCCTGATCCAGGAATCGAACTGGGGTCTCCTGCATTGCAGGCGGATTCTTTACCATCTAAGCTACTAGGGAAGCCAGTCTTTACTCGTAACTGCCGCCAAATGAGGGAAACTCTGATATTCCTCACCTACTAAGTGGATAAATAAACTGTGGCACAGCTGTTTAAAGCCATGCTACTCAGCAATAAGAGAGAACGAACAGCTAATGCATGCTGCAAGGCAGATGCAATTCCAATGCATTATTCCAAGTGTATCTGTTATCTATGTGCGTGCATGCGTGTGCAGTCGTGTCCAGTTCTTTGTGACTCCATGGATCGTAGCCCACCAGGCTTCTCTGTCCATGAGATTTCCCAGGCAAGAATACTAAAGTGGGTGGCCACTTCCTCCTCCAGGGGATCTTCCTGATCCAGGGATCGAACCTGAGTCCTCCTGCATCGGCAGACAGATTCTTTACCACTGAGCCACCTGGGAAGCCCCATCTGCTATCTATGCTGTGTAACAAATCATCCCCAAACTCAGAAGAGGTTAAAAAATATAATCTTACCATGTGTCAGAAAGGAAAATTGGAAATATCAAAGGAGAGGGACAATAGCCCATTATAAAAGTTGCAATTATATTGTTTCACTTCTAGAGGGAAAGTGAATGCTGCATCATTCCTCACAAATGAGCCTCAGCCGTGGAGGTCTGCCACATGGTAGAGATAGAATCATGTAGTTCACAGTTCTTATTAGTCACATTCTTGCTGTTGCTGGTCAGTTGCTCAGTCGTGCCTGGCTTTTTGAGGCCCAATGGACTGTAGCCCACCAGGCTCCTCTGTCCATGGGATTTCTCATGCGAGAATACTGGACTGGGTTGCCATTTCATTCTCCAGGGGATCTTCCTGACCCAGGAATCAAACCCACATCTCTTTCAGCTCCTACATTGGCAGGTGGATTCTTTACCAGTAGCACCACCAGGGAAGCCTTAGTCAGATTACTGGAAGCAAGATGTACTATTTTGTTGGGTCATCTGGGAAAAGAGAACATCCCATGACATGACACAGTCTTGATACGCATGAGATGGCGCGTGGCTGATATAATCCTTGGCTGTGAGTAGAGCCACGGAGCCCAGTGCTGGTTCCCTGCTGACACCTGGGACCCCAGACCCTCGATGCTTCAGAGCTTCGGTTTCCTTCACCTGCATTAGTTGTGCTTGGGAATCTGTCTCTAAGGCTCCTTCCTTCTGTGAATTATTAGCTGTCATTCTGTGACTTGACCACCTGCTGCTTCTTGTGTGATCCTCTTTCCTGCCTTCCCAGGTAGGGCTGGGTGCTCCTGCATCCCTCTAGCACATCCATGAGACTTCCTGGGGCCATTTGGGTACCACCTGCACGAATCCTGCTATATCTGCTGGCCACCTGCTCTGCCTGTTTAATCTTTTCTGTCAAATGAACTCACTTTTAAAAAACTTAAATTTGAGTACGTTTGTTTTAAAAGTAAACGTTATGTCACAATAGCAAGTGGAAGAAAATCGGCGAGACTAGTCAATTTGAAGTCAACTATAAAATGAATACAATGAAGGCAGAGGGATGGTGCCAATTACAGCTGGAAACCTGGGTTTAAGTCCTTTTTTTTTTTTTTTAAGAAGGGTGCTCTATGTCTTTTCAATTTTTTCAGTGATTGAAGAGCGGCAATAAAGACCTATTAGCACCAAATTGAGGCATTCTCCCTGCTTTAACTAAAGGCTTAAAAGATAACTGAAAAGGGAATAACTTTGTCCTTTGGTGATTTGGGGTTATTTTATGCCATGTCTATTGTATGGTATCCAATACCATCTCCCATTACACACTGATGTGTCCTCTATAGGCCTTCCCAGGCGGCTCAGTAGTAAAGAATCTGCCTGCCAATGTAAGAGACGCAGGTTTGAACCCTGGGTTGGGAATATCACCTGGAGAAGGAAATGGCAACCCTCTCCAGTATTCTTGCCTGGAGAATTCCACGGACAGAGGAACCCGGCGGGCTACAGTCCATATGATCACAGAGAGTCAGACACAGCTTAGGGACTGACCCGTGCAAACACACATATGTCCTCCATATTCGGGGAAGTGTTGAAATTGTTATGCATTCTAACTATTTCAAAGTTGTTTCTCTTGACTGATCTCCCGGAGAACAGGTGGGTTCTGGTTTATCCATCTCTGCATCCTTAGCAGACATCCCGTTACCTCCTTCAGAGGACTTGGGACACCCGGCACAGGTCAAGCCATCAGGGGGCCTGAGAATGAGAGAAGGAGATGAGCGAAGCTGCCATCATCAGTGAGGGTAGGATTTGAGCTCCATCAAGAGCTCTGCCTGAAGTTCTAAAGAGGGGAAATTAGACTCCAAAGGAGGATTTGGCCCAAGTTCAGGTACTGCTTTGAGGTGATTTTCAGAGCTATGTTAAATCTCCATGTGGGTTCAAGGCTGCAAAACAGCAACTACCCAGAACTAACACTTACAAGCAGTGAAGGGACTTCCCTGGCGGTCCCAAGGTTAAAACCCCATGCTCCCAATACAGGGGGCCTGTGTTTGATACCTAGTCAGGGAACTAGATCCTATGCCCTGCAACTGAGAGTGCACGTGCTGCAAGGAAGACCAAAGGTCCTGCATACTGTACCTGAGACTGAGAATGCCTCCCCCGCAAAAAAGCTAAAAAAAAAAAAATCCATCTTGCCTATATAATAATTCCCTAAAAACTGAATTAAAAAATCAAGAATAAAAAAAGCAGTGAACATTTTGGAGTGAAAAATTTTTTAAATGAAAAGACATGGAGTTTAGGGTTTTCAATTTTTTTTTCCTTAAAAAATGAGAGCATCCCCTACAGTGTGCCAACACAGGTAGAAGGTACCTTAAAAGGCTGGAAGGGCCACAGACACCTTGTTTACCTGTGCTCAGAGCAATACTTCACCACAGTCAAGAAATAGAAACAACCCCAATGACCACCACCTGATGAACAGGCAAACAAAATGTGGCTGGAATATTATGCAGTCATGAAAAGGAATGAAGCACAGAAACATTCTACAACGTGGCCAAGCTTTGAAAACATTGTGTTAAATGAAAGAAGTCAGATACAAAAGGTCACATATTATATGATTTGGTTTACATGAAATGTCCAGAAGACAGCAGATGAGTGGTTGCCAGGGGCTGGGAGGATAAGATAGGATGGGAGGCTGCTGAAATTTCCTTTTGAAATGATTAAAATGTTCTAGAATTGATGCAGTATGTGAGTGCCATCACAATAAAGATGTTACCAAAAAGGCTTGGAGGAGCACAGCTTTGTAAACCAGCTGGGAGGGTAATGGGTAATGAGGTTTGTTTATAACTGTAATCCTCAGGCCAGACTGCCCATGAGAATTACCAGGGGAGTGTCAGGAACCAATGCCAGCCCCACTTGGACTGCTCATATCAGAAGCTCCTGGGGGTGCAACTGGCCTTTACAGTTTTTAAATCTCCCCAGGCGATTCTGAGAGGCAGGGAATACTGGCTCAGGGAACTGGCAGATGCAGATGCGGACTTGACCCAGAGACGCGTCCTTGCTCATGCCTAGACTAGCCCACTTTGCTCTGTCCCTGTCAAAGCCCTCTCTTCTCCATTTTGTGACCTTTGAAAATAAGTCAGCTGCCTGAGAAGCTATGTGCTCAACCGTCATTATTCATTAGGGAAACACAAATCAAATCCACAATGAGATACCACTTCACACCCATGAGGATGGCTATTATTGAAAGATGCAAAAGTGTAGGTGAGGATGTAGAGAAACTGGAACCCTTGTGTAAAGTTGGCAGGAATGGAAAATGGTGCAGTCATTAAGGAAAACAGTATGGAGATGCCTCAAAAAGTTAAAGCTTAGGGTTAAGAATAGGCCTGCCAATGCAGGGAACATGCGTTCAATCCCCGGCCCAGGAAGATCCCACATGCCTCAGCACCCTGCAACAAAGAGCAGCTCCCACTCTCTGCAGCTAGAGAAAGCTCGCATGCAGCAACAAAGACCCAGCACAGCCAAAAATCAATAAAAAATTTTAAAAAGTTAAACTTAGATTCTTGTGTAACCTTGCAATTCCACTCTTAGGTATATATCCAGAAGAATTGAAAGCAGTTAAACAGGCTTACACAGGTTCACAGAAGCATTATTCACAATAGCCAAGAGGTAGAAACAACCCAATTAATCATTGGCAAAGAATGATTCAACAAAACGCAGCATACAAACACAATGGAATATGATTCAGCATTAAAAAGGAATGAGATTCTGACACATGCTACCACATGGATAAACCTTGAGAACATTATGCTAAGTAAAATAAGCCAGACATAAAAGGGCAAATATTGCATGATTCCACCTATCTGAGATACTTAGAAGCAGTAATTTCACGGAGACGAAATGTAGACTAGGTTACCAGAGGCTGAGGGAAGTGGGGAGTTATTTTTGATACAGTGGGTACAGAATTTCTGTTTGGGATGATTTAAGAGTTCTTGAGATGGATAGTTTGATGGTTGCACAAAACTGTGGGTGTCCATCATGCCACTGAGTTGCATTACGGTTAAAATGATCGCATCTGGACTTTCCTGGTGGTACAGAGGGTAAGAATCCGCTCGCCAATCCAAGGGACCCATGTCTGGGAAGACTCCTGGTCCCAAAAGATTCCATATGCCACCGAGCAACTCAGCCTGTGAGCCGTACTGCTGAGCCCGAGCGCTGCAACTACTGAGGCCGGTGTGCCTGGAGCCCGTGCTCCACAACGAGAGAAACCACCGCAACGAGGCCCTGAGCACCGCAACGAAGAGCAGCCCCTGCTCATCGTAACTAGAAAAAGCCTGCACATGACAACGAAGACCCAGCACAACCAAAAAATGAACCAACTAAAATTTAAAAAAAGAAGAAGCAGTGGAGGGGGAACTTTCATGGTGATCCAGTGGCTAAGACTCTGTGCTCCCACTGCATAGGGTCTGGGTTTGATCCCTGGTCAGGGAACTAGAATCCATATGCCACAACTAAAGAGTTTGCATGCTGCACAGCAGTGCATGCTAAATTAGACCCAGTGCAGCTAAGTTAAAAAGAAGAAGCAGTGGAGGGGTAGGGCATGCACCACCCTCGGCTCAGACCCCGCAATGGTGGGCTGCCAGACTCATCTCTCTGCACCTTGGTTCCCTCACCCACAAAAGCAGGATAACCACAGGGGCCACCTGTTTGGGATGTGGTGCAGACTGCATGAAATAATAGACAAAACACTCTGCTCAGAAGCTGGTATACAGTAAGTGCTCAGTAATGGCTATGGGTATCACCACCACCATTAGCAGCATCATTATCCAGACCCACACTGATATGTCTGCCTTGACTCTGACGTTCATTCAAAACGCAGTGTGTGTTTGGGGGTGATGAAAATGTTCTGGCATTAGACAGTGGTGATGGCTGCACAGCCTCCATAAAGTGGTGCATTTACGGAATGCAAATTGGATGTAGACAAAACAGTTAGCTGTGCTGTGCTCAGCCGTGTCCAACTCTTTTGCAAGCCCGTGGACTGTAGCCCGCCACGTTTCTCTGTCCATGGAATTTCCCAGGCAAGAATACTGGAGTGGGCTGCCATTTCCTCCTCCAGGGGATCTTCCCAACCAAGGGATCAAACCCACATCTCCTGCATTGGCAGGCAGATTCTTTACCACTGGCGCCCCCTGGGAAACCCATAGAAACTATAACCACATAGTAATGTAGACACAAGTAAGAATCGCATAGTAGGAAATACATATTTGCTAAGCGGCAAAGTCAAGACCACACGGCAGAGAAATACTTGAGCTGCTGTTTGAGAAGAATCTCAGTTCCTGGCATCAGTGACCAGCTGGGGCTGGGTCTTGGGACCTCAGTCACCTCTGTTCTCTCTGGAGCTGCCCCGCCATTCTTGGGGGCTTGTCTGGCTCCCGAGAGGCACACAGAGGAGAAAAACAGGAGTCTAGGCCTTCGGGAACAAAGCCAAGATAGACCACCTGGGGAATGAGTGCTGAAAGGGTCAAGCTCACTAACATTCCAGATATACGGTCTGTGCCCCTTCCCACGTCACACCTACAGNCTGATGCCCTCTTGCAACACCTACCATCATACTTGGGCTTCTCTTACCTTGGGCGTGGGGTATCTCTTCATGGCTGCTCCAGCAAAGCGCAGCCTCTACTCCTTACCTTGTATGAGGGGTGTCTCCTCACTGCTGCCCTTCCTGACCTTAAATGTGGGGTGGCTCCTCTAGGCCCTCTTGCGCCCAAGCAGCCACCACTCCTGCAAGCTGGATGAGTCAAAAGATGGAATCAAGATTGCCAGGAGAAATATCACCAGCCTCAGATATGTAGATGATACCACTCTAATGGCAGAAAGTGAAGAGGAACTCTTGATGAAAGTGAAAGAGGAGAGTGAAAAAGCTGCCTTTAAACTCAACATTCAGAAAGCTAAGATTATGGCATCTAGTCCTATCACATCAAGTCAATAGATGGGGAAAAAATAGAAAAAGTGGCAGACTTTAACATGTTGGGTTCCTAAATCACTGTGGACTCTGACTGCAGCCAGGAAATGAAAAACCACTTGCTTCTTGGAAGAAAAACTATGATAAACTTGGTTATCATATTAAAAACCAGAGACATCAGTTTGCAGACAAAGTTTTATATAATCAAAGCTATGTTTTTTCCAGTAGTCATGTAAAGATTTGAGAGGTGGACCATCAAGAAAGCTGAGTGCCAAAGACTTGATGCTTTTGAATTATGGTGCTAGGGAAGACTCTTGAGAGTCCCTTGGACTGCAAGGAGATTAAACCAGTTAATTCTAAAAGAAATCCACCCTGAATATTCACTGGAAGGACTGATACTGAAACTGAAGCTCCAATACTTTGACCACTTGATGTGAAAAACAGCCAATTCACTGGAAAAGACCATGATGCTGGGAAAGATTAGGGACAGGAAGAGAAGGGAGTGACAAAGGATGAGATTGTTGGATAGCATCATCAACTCAATGGACATGAGTTTGAATAAACTCTGTGAGATAGTGAAGGACAGGGAAGCCTGGGGTGCTGAGTTCATGGGGCCACAAAAAGTTGGATATGTCTTAGCAACTGAACAACAATTCTCCTTTTCCTAGGATCATCAATACTCTTGCCTGGAAAATCCCATGGGTGGAGGAGCCTGGTGGGCTGCAGTCTATGCGGTTGCTAAAGTCNCCTGGTGTTTCAGTGGCTAAGACTCCATGCTCCCAATGCAAACAGCCTGAGTTCGATCCCTGGTCAGGGAGCTAGATCCCAGATGCTACAACTAAAGATCCCGCATGCTGCAACAAAGATCCAAGAACCTGTGTACCACAACTAAGACCCAAAGCAGCCAAACAAATAAAAATAAACATAAAAATACATGAAATAACTCTGAGACATTAAAACAATTTTTTCCAAGTCTGTTCTGTACTTTAGAACAGAACAGTATTTAAGTATGATTTCATTTTAGAATGATTTCATATAAAATAAAATTATAGTTAGGCACTTAGAGGGTTAAAACTTCAAGTAAAGAAAAAAGTTACCTTCAGCCAACCAAAGTTTGACTCAATGAAAACAGGAGTATTAACTGCATCAACCCGTCTTCCCTTAACATTTGATTCACCTAGAAATGTCAGCAAGGTGAAAAGTCTCTTACTTTGAAAATGTTTTCTTTTCGAAAATATTGTCAAAGTCTAGGAGAATATTTGACACCCTTTCTAAGTATTAAAACAGTGCCTATATTCCCTTCTTGTACCTTTATTTGTGAATTCATGATGATTTATGGAGTATAAAAAGTATATGTTTTATCAAGTATAAAAATATCATTAATTTAAAGACTTCACAGAATGTCAGGCAATGCATTATACATGAAACTGAGCCTTGAAAGGAAGAAAACTAAAAAGCTGAAAGTCACCTGAGGTTTTCTTTTTCTTTTTTTCACTTTCTTCAGTTTTTATCTCTTACTCTTAACAAGGGATACAGTTTTCTCTTTTACTTTANGAGTCAACTCTTCACATGGGGTGGCCAAAGTATTGGAGTTTCAGCCTCAGCATCAGTCCTTCCAATGAAGTAGCTAAAATGCAATGCAATGTGGCAAAAAGTTTACAAGTTTCAGAACCAAACGGCCCTGCCTCTACCAGCTACTCTCTGAGTGACTTTAGAGGAGTTTCTTAGTTTCTCTGACACTCAGCTTTATCATCTGTAAAAGAAGATAATAATATGCCTGTGGCAATGAGGTTTAAATGATTTGCTGTTCCATTTTATCACAACATATGCTTTTCTAAAATCTCCCATTCGGCAAGCTTTCATACTGAAAGATAACAGGGTTTATGAGGAAAAAAAAGAGAGAGATTGTGGGCATTCTGTACAGCAGCCAGACTGAGGGCCTTTTTTCTTTACTGTTGTCAGTTTTAATTTTTATCCCACTCTTCTGATCATCCTTTGCCTAAGAAAATCCCTATGAATGAACACAACTACTCTTTATACTGATATCATCTTCTATATACCAATTACATAGGGACCAATTGGTGTTATAAAAGCAAGTACTGTAGAGGAGACAGTATATAAAATGACTTGAGGGGGAAAATATATATATATACATTTAGTTAGATTTAATTTTCCTTTGCCTCTCGATTAATTCTTTGGAAGCCATAGCGACTCAATACGAGGCAGAAAATTCTTTTCTTTCTTGTTCCAAAAAACATGTTAGTGGGAACATAAGGTAGCCTGAGAAAAAGGGACACATATGGTTCTCTTCATATATTAAGCTCTTTGAGCAGATAAGATTAAAATATTCCACAAGCAGTATGGCATTGGGACTGATAAATCAGAACATGCTGACCAGATGCTGGCAGTGCCAGAGAGGGTTCTGCTGTTTGGGTATACTCACTCTGGTTTCTTGGGCTTGCAGGAAGGTGCCACGCCTTCTGGGGGAAGACCAAAGATGATAGTGGAGTGTGTTTTATAATGCCATTTCCATCTAACATTAGCCCCATATTTTCAGCTATCTAGTTGTATCTACCCTCATGACACCCAGAAAACATGTGACCAAAAGGAGCCAGAGTGTCCATCTGTCTGGCTTAGAGAGGGTTATTTGGGTTATTTGGATCCATTACAGAAAGGTCTGCTTTACCTTCCAGGAGCATCCCCTTTCTCATCAAACCACACCTCCTCTCCAGACACACCGATGAACGTGGACTTGATGAGGAATTCCAGGAGTTTGCTGCCATCGATGGGCTTCATGGCATCGCAGAGGCCCACGTGGCCAGGGCAGAGGGCCTGATGCATGTTCTGCAGCCCATGCGCCATGGCATAGATGGCATTGATGACGAACCCCATCTTACTGTCCTGGACATAGTTCTCTTCCAAGCTTTCATTGCCTGTAACATAAAAACAGATTACTTCCAAGGTTGCAGTCATGAAGTCTAAACCTGCATGTTTAGTTCTCAAATGCTTTTCAGGGCTCTCAGAAGAAGGGGAAGCCAAACATACCTGTCTAAGCTTTGTATTTGTGACTAGCTCTAGATAGATAGGATATTCTATCTTCAAACACTTTATTCAATTTTGTTTTCTGAATTCAATAATGGCTTTATAACATATAAAACAAACACCATAGAGGTAAAAATAAAGAACATTCTCATATTGCAAGGAAATCCTTAAGGAGCAATGAAAATAACTCTTATTTCCTCTGGGTTCACAGAGATTTATATTAAAAGTCTCCCTATATCACAGTCCTGGAAAAGTGTTTTTTATATCTTTTGTGACAATCCTCAATCCATCATAAATCAGTTTGTGCGTTATCTAAACCTCAATATTTTCTTTTGATGATTCCACTAATTTTATCATCTCTAAGATCACAAAAACCAAGAGTGAAATGAACTGGTTAGTATGAATTTCTTCTTTTATATGATTTGCTCTACAGAAATATTCGAATAATATTTTCTAATTATGGAGATCCAACCAGTCCATTCTAAAGGAGACCAGTACTGGGTGTTCTTTGGAAGGAATGATGCTAAAGCTGACACTCCAGTACTTTGGCCANGCTCACAGCCTGGACCTCTGCACAGGGGGACCGTGGAACACATTCCAGAACTCTGGAGAAGGCTACCACAGCACACAGCTCAGACCTTGGCAAAGAGGAACCACGGCACACAGCCAGGAACAAGTCGCAAGCCAAGGGAGGAACACAGACCAGACCTCAGCACAGGGCGAACGCGGCACACAGCCCAGACCTGGGGAGATGGCGACCGTGGCACACAGCCCCGATCTCGGAACAGGGGGATCGCAGCACATAGCCCAGACCTCTACAGAAGGCTACCTAGGCACACAGGCCAGACCTCGGCGCAGGGCGACCGCGGCACACAGCGTGGACTTCAGCGCAGAGGACCGTGGCACATAGCTGGGACCTCGGCACAGGGCGACCACGACACACAGCCCAGAACTTGGTGAAGGGCAACCGTGGCACACTGCCAGAAACACAGTGAAGGGTGACCGCGGCACACATCCAGTAACTCGTTTCTAGCTGACTGTGGAACATAGCCCAGATTTTGGCACAGGGTGACAGCAGAACACAGGCCGGACCGAGGCACAGGGCGATTGTGGCANACCGTGGCACACTGCCAGAAACACAGTGAAGGGTGACCGCGGCACACATCCAGTAACTCGTTTCTAGCTGACTGTGGAACATAGCCCAGATTTTGGCACAGGGTGACAGCAGAACACAGGCCGGACCGAGGCACAGGGCGATTGTGGCACACATCTAGGACATCGAGCAGGGCGACCGCTGCACACAGCCTAAACCTCAGTGAAGGGTGACCGCGGCACACAGCCCGAAATTCAGTGAAGGACAACTGCAGCACACATTCCGGACCTCGATGCATGGCGACCCTGGCACACAGCACGGTCCTCGACTGAAGGNGGTGGGCTGCCGTCTATGGGGTCGCACAGAGTCGGACACGACTGAAGTGACTTAGCAGCAGCAGCATCAGTGCAATGTTTATTGGGTTTGCAAAACAGTGATATATTCACGTCTTTAAAAGATTATGGAAATTTTCATTCATATCTCTGAAACAGTTTGAATAGCATTAAAATTATCTAGTCTTTGTAGGCCCATTAGAATTCATCTATAAAACCTTCTGGGTCTAGTACTTTTGGGGGAATAACCCTTTAACAAGTATATTTCATCTATGGAAACTGACCTTTTAAACTTTCTATCTCTACTAGGGTTAATTTTGGTAAGCGATATTTTCTAGAAAATCACCCACTTTATCTAGGTTTTCAAATGTATCTGCATAGAATTGTGCAATTTAAGATTCTTGATATTGTAGAATAGCCACTGATTCAAGAGTTAAATCTCCAGTTATCATGTTTTAATCTGTACTTGGGCTTGCTTTCTTTTATAATGATTACATCTATTTTGTTGATTTTTTTCAAAGAAAGATCTTTTTATTTATTAGATCTATTTGGTTTTTAACTCAATTGCCTCTGCTTTTCTTTGCTATTTCCTTCTCTCTACTTTCTAAACTTCCTTTTCTAATTTTTGAGATAAGTATTTAATTCATTTATTATCACTTTCATTTTGATTTTTATAAATATTTAACCTATGTATTCTCTTTTTACCATTGGTTTAATTGTATCTCAAGGACTCTGATACATACGGTTGTCATAATCATTATTTTTTAAAGAAATTAATTTCAATTTATATTTCCCCTTTGGCTAAAGAATAGTTTAATAACTGAAAATTTTCCAGATGGAAAAGACTTTGTGCCATTTTATTTTATTTAAGCCTTATCACATTGTAATGTTGGTTTGCATTATTTTTACTTAAAAACCTTATTGATGTTTTTTTGGTGACCTTACACATGGTCAGTTTACATGAATATGCCATGTATTTGAAAAGAAAAATATTCTCTTTAATAAGGGTGATGGCTTCAATGTATATTCACAAGATCTACCCTGGAATTGTGTTGTTTATATTTTCTACATGTTTATTTATTAGCCCATTTGCTCTGTCTTGAACTAAGAATGGATTACAGATCTCTTCTAAATATATTTCCATGTGTTTCTCTTCTGTATTCTGTATGAAGGTTGCTGCTGTGTTATTCGACTCAGTTATTAGTAACTCGTTTCTTCACTATGAATTATGGCTTTTAGTTTTATGAAGTGTCCTTCTTTGTCTCATTGAGCCTTATTCCCTCCATGAATTTCATCTTGTCGAATATCAAGTTCACAGTCTCTGATTTCTTTATGTGCATTTGCCTGGTTATAGTTTTACCTACCCTTTTAATAACTGCATTTTGTTTTAGGAGTATCTCTTACAGTACAGAATTGAACTTTCCCTTGAAGGATGATCTGAAATCCTTTCTCACAAGTTAGTTAAGATCACTTACATTTATGATTATAACTTAAATACTTGGTCTTAGCTCTTACTGTTTTCTGCTATATTTACTATGTATTTTTCATTCTCTGGTCTGATTTCTTTTCACCTTTCAGTTTTTAAAAATGTCGGTGATTAGAATGATTTGTGGTTTTTGTTTTAGTAATTATCTTTTCACTAATATCTTTATATAATGCCCATGATTGCTTTATTTAGGCTTCTGCTATCTGATTTGTCTGCTTTAAATGATTTCTTTGACTCTTACCTTTAATCTTTGTGAAACCAAAATGAATTTATTCTACTTTCGCATTTCTTTTACAATTTCCCCTCTTTATAAAATAGTGTCCAATCTACCTTATCAGAGCACACAATTTTTGCTGCATACTATTCTTCCATCTTGTTTCCCTATTGTTAGATACAGGCAGTGTATCCATGAGTCTTTTTAACAGTTTCATCATTCGTCTTTTAGTTGGACCAAAGTGGTCTTTCAGTAGATTCCTTAGGAAGGATTTATTAGTACAATAGTCCCGGAATTCTTGTCTAAAATTTTTTTTCCTGTAAAGAAGCACATGAAAAGATGTTCAACATCATTAGTCATTAGAGAGATACAAATGAAAACCATAATGATGGGGAGGGAGATGGGAGGGGGGTTCAAGAGGGAGGGGACATATGTATACCTATGGCTGATTCATGTTGATACATGACAGAAACCAACAGAATTCTGTAAAACAANTAATGATGGGGAGGGAGATGGGAGGGGGGTTCAAGAGGGAGGGGACATATGTATACCTATGGCTGATTCATGTTGATACATGACAGAAACCAACAGAGTTCTGTAAAACAATTATCCTTCAATTAAAAAATAAAAAATGAAAACTATAATGAGATTCCACCCCACACTCATAAGAATGACTATGAAAAATTTAATATTTTGAGTCTTTGCAAGTGTTGCAAGGATGTGGAGAAACTGGAACCTTTGACTATTGCTAGAGGGCTTCCCAGCTGGCTCTAGTGGTAAAGAATCTGTCTGATAATGCAGGAGACTTAAGAGATGCAGGTTCGATCCCTGGGTTGGGAAGATCCCCTGGAGGAGGTCATGGCATCCCACTCCAGTATTCTTGCCTGGAGAATCCCATGGACAGAGGAACCTGGTGGGCTACAGTTCATGGGGTTGCAAAGAGTCGGACACTGCTAAAGTGACTTAGCATGCACACCACTGCTAGTGAGGATGTAAGATGGCTCAGTTGTGGAAAGCAGTTTGTCAGTTCCTGAAGAAGTAACATAGAATTATCACATGACCCAGCAATTGCTTGTCTAGATTTACACCCCAAACAGTTGATAACAGGTACTCAAACAAATGTTTGTACCAAGATGTTCATAGCAGCAATGTTCACATTAGCCAAAAGGTAGCAACAATCCCAATGTCCATCAATGGATAAATAGATGAATTGTGGTTATTAAAAAATGGAATATTATTCAGCCACAAAAAGGAATGAAGTACTGATAATGTTACAGTGTGGATGAACTCAAAAACATTATGCTAAATGGAAGAAACCAGACACAAAAGGTCACATATTGTATGACTGCATTTATATGAAATATCCAGAATAGGCGTGTGCATGCTTAGTCATGTCTGACTCTTTGTGACCCCATGGACTGTGGCCTGCCAGGCTCTTCAGTCCGTGGGATTGTCTAGGCAAGCATACTGGAGTGGGTTGAAGATCTTCCTCCAGGGGTCTTCCTGACCCAGGGATAGACCTGTATCTCCCGCATCTTCTGCATTGCAGGAGGATTCTTAACCACTGCACCACCTGGGAAGCCCCAGAATAGTAAATTCATAGAAACAGAAAGCAGATTAGGGGTTGCCACAGGCTGGGGAGAGGGTAACAGGGTATAAATGCTTACTCTATGCAGGATTTTATATCAATGAAAGTGTTTTGAAACTAGAGGTAGTGGTTACACAACAATGTACTAAACGCCACTGAATTGTTCATTTAAAAATAGTTAATTTTATGTTATGTGAATTTTATCATAGTAAAAATTGGTTTTCTTAGCTGAGTTGGATAAAAAAAAAATCCTTGGTTTTCACTTCGAGTTTTTTGATCAGTATTTTACTACTGTCTTGTGAGTTGCTCTTGCAAAATCTAATGCCAACCAGATTTTATTTCCAAGTGACATTTTTTTTTTTTGGCCTGGGGGACCAAAGGATATATATTTTTTAACCTTAACGTTTCCTTCTTTTATTAGGATATATTTCAGAGTTGACTGTTTCGAAGTAGTTTTCATCCGTGGTGGGCCTTGTCATGCATGGTGGACCCTTTTAATATGTAGATTCAGGTATTCTTTAATTTCAGGAAGACTTAAATTTAAGTTTGCCTGTCTATGTTGAAACTATCATTTTCTCGCTGGTTCTACCTATTTATTTAATTTTCTTGGCTCTTTTTACTTCTATCCACAGTCATCCCTAGTCTATTCTCAGCATATTTATTTTCTCAAGGTACATTATAATTTAGTAATTCAAGATTCATTTTGTTTTCCCTTTAATTTCTTTCCTAACATCAGTTCCCATTTTATAAGTTCCAGTTTGTATAGTTTGAGTTTTTAAACTCCCAATCTGTTTTTTTCCTATCTGCAGTTCCTTTCTAAATTATATTTACTTCATGTTGAAATACTGAATTAACATTTTCTTTTGGCATCAGGGCTGGTTTTGTTTCTTCTAGAGTTTTGCATCTACTGAGAAATTTTTTTAAACTTATAAAGTTGAAATATAAATTCAGAAAGTAAATAGCTGATAACCATGCTTCACTTCCCCGCCCCCCACCATCTTAATCCACCATCATTAAGAATCTATCACATGGTAGGGTTTATCACACCTTTTACCATAAATCACGTCACCCTTTTTGTCTTTCGATGAGTGAGCAACCCAGCTTTGGAGTCACATCGTGATGTTCTGCTTTCTAGGGCCCTTCCTGGTAGCTACCCTTAGCCTAGGTTCCTTCAAAGCAGGGTCGGAAATGGGGATTTGTGGGCAGGTACTTTATTTGGGTTCCCAGGTGGCTTAGTGGCAAAGAATCTGCTGCCAGTTCTGGAGATGTGGGTTCTATCCCTGGGTCGGATATATCCCCTAGGAGGAAATGGCAGCCCACTCCCGTATTCTTCTTGCCTGGGAAATCCCATGCACAGAGGAGCCTGATGGGGTCACAAGAATTCATGGGGTTGGAAAGAGTCGGATATGACTTAGTGACTGAGCACACAACTTTATTTGGGAGATGGTCCCAGGAAGAGGAGGGAGGGCCTGGGAGGAGTAAAGGAGAAGGAAAACGCCAGTACAAAGTTTCCAAGTTGCTCACCTCTGTAAGTGGTGGGACTTATTCTTGCTGGAATCCTATAGAATGCACTTCAGGGTTTCCATCTGAGAGATGGAAAGGGGCAGTGATCATCCACTGGCTGCTGACTCCTGTTGGTCAAGAGCTTCCCTGGGGAGTTAACTTCCTTGGTTGTGAATAAAAGATGGAGAGGAGAAGATGGGAATAAAAATTGGGAAGGAGAATGTGAGGTAGGGCCCAAGAAGTATTTCATACTCTTTTTCTAACGACTTCCAATGTTTCAGTAAAGAAGTCAGCTCTCAGTCTCACTGTGGTCTCTGACTGAAGATTTTCTGTCTTGGTTTTTCAACAGTTTCTCCACAATGTGCCTCAAATAATTTTATCAAACTTGAGCATATAGGATTAATTCATTCTTCTACTTGTGTCTTATGCATAGTCTGGAAAATTCTTAGCCATTATCTCTTGGAATATTGAGTCTGATTCTCCCCCCCCCCCTTTGGGACTTCAATTATGTGTACAGGCCTACTTAGTTTTATTTTACTGTGCTTTGCAGATATCGTGTGTATGTGGCTTTTTTAAACAAACTGAGGGTATGTGGTAACCCTATATTGATAAAATCTTTTGACTTGATAATTTTCCCAAGGTGCCATTTTCCCAACAAGATTTTTTCATTTTGTGTCTGTGTCACATTTTGATAATTCTCATATTTCCAGCCTTTTCACTATTATTTTATTTGTTATAGTGACTTCTGATCAGTGATCTTTGGTGTTACTATGTAAAAAGATTATGGCTCACTGAAAGAGCAAATGATAGCATTTTTTAGTAATGAAGTTTTTAAATTAAGGTATGTACATTATTTTAGACATAATGCTGCTGCTGTTGCTGCTGCTGCTAAGTCGCTTCAGTCGTGTCTGACTGTGTGTGACCCCACAGATGGCAGCCCACCAGGCTTCCCCGTCCCTGGGATTCTCTAGGCAAGAACACTGGAGTGCGTTGCCATTTCCTTCTCCAATGCATGAAAGTGAAAAGTGAAGTCGCTCAGTCATGTCTGACTCTTAGCAACTCCATGGACTGTAGCCCACCAGGCTCCTCCATCCACGAGATTTTCTAGGCAAGAGTACTGGAGTGGGGTGTCATTGCCTTCTCCGGACATAATGCTATTGTACACTAAGTAGGCTGCAGTATACTACAAACATAACTTTTATGTGCACTGGGAAATCAAAAACTTTGTGTGACTTGCTTTATTGTGATTATCTACTTTATTGCAATGGTCTGGAATCAAACTTGCAGTGTCTCCAAGGAGTGCCTGTATAACTTTCCATACAATCCCAGGTTTATTAACTGCTCCTTCTTTTTTCTTCAGTATTTTCCATTTTTCTTTCATGCATCCAAACTGATTTTTAAGTTTCCTAAGTTTCTCTTCAATTGTATCTGATTGCTGAATATCCACCTAATGAATTCCAAGTTCATGATGAATTTCATAGACAACGATCCCATTATCTGAATTACTTATGTGTGTTTCAAGTCTGTTGTCTTAGTCTTCAGTCATGTGGTCTTTTCTCCTTATGTGCCTAATTTTATATGTGTACCAAGCACTGTATGTAAAAAATATGTAGAAATATATAACTGGAGTCTAGGGTATCCACTGGGGCTCTTAGTCTTTGGTGGACTCTGAATTACAGTTTTTATTCTTCAGAGTCCTGAGTCTGCTTGAAGCTCTATTCAGCTTCTGAATCTGTTACCCATGCTTTCAGATTGGCAGCTGCATCTAGGAGAAAAGCGGCCTTTGGGGTCAGCTCACTTTCTGGGCTTTCCTCTGTTCCCAGATCTTGTTCCTATAATTTCTTACAGCTTATGTAAAATGAACTTCCCAAGTTGCTCTTAATAGGAAGGGTGATCCAAACTATCAAATTTACCATTCCTGGGGTAGAACTCCATCCTGCTGAAAAGTTTTCTCATTGTTTCCTTATGGAAAATGGATGCAAGATTCTATTTTAAATTAAAAGTTGATTTGGATTTTCCTGGACTAGACAAGGCAGATAATCATATGGGTGGGGAGGAATTTGGGTGGTTTTTAAAAACTTCTTGGGGTAAGTGTGTCCTCTTTCGTTGTTATAGTGAAGTGCAGTTTTTAACAATAAATGACCTCCTATGGGGCTTCCCAGGTGGCTGCCTGCCAATGCAGGAGACATATTAAGAGACACAGGTTCATTCCCTGGGTAGGGAAGATCCTCTTGAGGAAGGCTTGACAATCCACTTCAGTATTCTTGCCTGGAGAATCCCATGGACAGAGGGGCTAGCCTCAGATAGGCTATAGTCTTATACAGTTGCAGAGTTGGACATGAACGAAGTGACTTAGCACACACGCACATAGATAATGACACCATCTTCTTTCTCTGGGGCCCATAGTTTCAGCTGGTTCCTTCTTTATTTCACTATTATGCCTCCAAGGGAGACCTTCCCTTTCCAAAATGCCCTGTTCTCTTCCAGAAGAGGTGTCTTTCCAAGACTGCTGCCTCTGGTCCTCTGCATTTCCAGCCCCTTCCATTCACTTCCCCCATGACCAATACTCTGATTCCCCAAGCCTCAGCCCTGTTCTCAGTATTTCCTCTCTCACGGTGGACTGTCTCCTGGGAGAACCTCAGTTGATATCATCTGTGTTCTGCCACCACCAGGATCGTCTCCCAGGTACTTCCCTTGTGCTTAACCCTTGCCCTTCGCACCCTCTGGTGTGGGCTTCTGAGCCGATGTTTATTTCCCTCACTTACACATAAAGTGAAGTTTGTAGAATTTTCTTCTAGTTACGTTGTAGGACTGGGTTATTTCCTGTCATAGAAGAACCCTGAACAATAAAAGCGTGTATTTTGAACTTTTAGATGAAATTATTTTTTAGCTAGCCTTTTACTATTCAGTTCTCATTTCATTGCATTTTGTTCAGAAACAAATTGTAAGATTTTGATTCTTTGGAAAACGAGACTTCCTTTGTGGTTGAGTATATGGTTAATTTTTCTTTGAATGTTCTACATGCATTCTATATCCATTTGAGTTTAGTAATCATACTGAATAAATCTAGACTTTTTCTTATTTTTGATATATCACTTTCTTGAGAATTAAACTCTATTAAAACCCATGTAGTCATTATAGTTCTGTCAGTTATTGCTTCATGAATTTTGAGGCTATATTGTGAAATATTTACTGTATATATGTGTAAATATATATGTGTGTATATATATATATATTTGTGTGTATGTTATGTGTGTGCTGTGTGCTCACTTGGTAAGCTGTGTCTGACTCTTTGTGACCCCATGGACTGTAGCCCACCAGGCTCCTCTGTCCATGGGATTTTCTAGGCAAGAATACTGGAGGGGTTGCCATTTCCTTCTCCTGTGGATCTTCCTGAGCCAGGTATTAAACCTGTATCTCCTGCACTGGCAGGTGGATTTACAGCATGTGTGTGTGTGTGTGCGTGCAGGTGGATTCTTTACCATTGCTCCATCTGGGAAGCGTGTGTGTGTGTGTATGCACATATGTATGTGCATGTGTGTATTCAAGTTGGCTTTTATGCCTGTTGTTCCCTTAACAGTATAAAATCTTTGTCTCTTGTTTTCCACATTGCATTAGATTTTGTCTGATATTAAAACTATCACTGTACCTTAATGTTTTACATATTTAATGCTTCCATCTCTTGTTTTATAGCTTTTCTTTTCTTTCTTGGTTAGAAAAGTCTCCCCAGTATTTAGGCTGTTTTATAGTCTCTAAGTTTTCTTGCAAAATTTCTCTTACTTTTTCTGTTGTTAATGATGTGTAAACTATGACAAAACACATTTATAGAATATATAGCTTGATTTTTAATGATACATTTCCTTAAAATTTCTTAAAAGCACCTTATGTTTCAGCTTATCAGTGGTAAGAGCTTTCTGAGTTTCAGCTTGTTACTTCACTGTAAAAAGGTACAAGAAGCAAAGACATAAAAATTAGCTTGCTGTTTCCTTAGTTTCATAATGGCTGACTAAGAGTGCCCCTGTTATGTTAAATTAAGACAAGACTTAACACAATGAAATGTTTTGGGAAAGCCATTTTAACTGTCATAGACGCTGGTATCTAAAGAAGTGCTTAGAGTGGGAATGTAAATTGGTACAGCCACTGTGGAGAAGAGTAGGGAGGTTCCTTAAAAACTAAAAACAGAACTACCATATGACCCAGCAGTCTCACTCCTGGGCATACACCCAGAGAAAAACTGTAAAAGAGACGAGTGCCCCAGTGTTCACTGCAGCAGTATTTACAACAGCCAGGACATGGAAGCAGCCTAAATGTCCATCAACAGAGGAATGGATAAAGATGTGGTACATACATACAGTGGAGTATTACTCAGCCATAAAAGGCATGAAATTGGGTCACTTGTAGAGATGTGGATAGAACTAGAGACTGTCATACACAGTGAAGTAAAAAACAAATATTGTATATTATTGCATATATGTGGAATCTAGAAAAATGGTATAGACAATCTTATTTGCAAAATAGAGACACAGATGTAGAGAAGAACAAACATATGGACACCAAGGGGAGAAGGGGGAAGTAGGATTAATTGGGAGATTGGGATTGTCATATATACACTATTGATACTGTGTCTAAAATAGGTAAGTAATGAAAACTGACTATATAGCTCAGGGAACCCTGCATGGTACTCTGTGGTGACCTAAATGGGAAGGAAATCCAAAAGAGGGGATACATGTATACGTATAGCTGATTCACCTTGCTGTATAGTAGAAACTACACAACATTGTAAAGCAACTATACTATGATAAAAATTAATTTTAAAAAGATGTGGTTAGAGCACAAGAAAAGAGGAAGGAAATGCGCTTTGACTAATAACTAAAAATGAGCAGGGGGGTAGAGAGGTGGGAGGAAACGTCACAGCGGAATATAGGTGTGAAGAGAATAGAGGACAGAAATATAAAGATCAACACGTACATCTGATTTAAAAAGAAAACTGATGACATTCAGTGGGAGAGAGCTGATTCTGTTACGGGGATGAGAAAGGTGCATCTCAATAAAGAGTGAGAAAGGGCAAAAAGCAAGGAGACGCCCAAAGGCATCTACCTCAGAAAAGAGCTCACGTTCGGAGTCTGAGGGAACCAGGTTTTACTTCAGAAAAACTGAAGGAGAAACACGGTTTAAATATATGAGTCAGTGTTATACGGAAAATGAAAAGGGCAAGAACAAAAGGTGTGCCGGCACCAGGAACACGGCCCGGTTTCCCGGGAGGTCAGACCGTCGGGTGCAGTCCACTGGTGGTGCTTTGAAATGGAAGTGAAGAGGCTATCTTGTAAGATAAAAGAGATTGGGATGAGGAGATGTTTTCTCATTCTGAATTTTCAGATTTTGAAACACTTGTTTCTGTAGCTTTGATATTTTTTAGCTTTCTGGTTGGCCCGTGGGTTGTTTTTGCTCTGAACAAAGAGGAAGGAAAGCTGCCTTTGCTCCCATTCATGGATCTAATTAGGCATGTTGCCCAATCTGTAATAAATCATGGGTTTAGTTTTTCTTTGCTAAGGTGGTCAGAGGCCTTCAGGCATGAGTGACTTATTAAAATGTACTCTCATAGTTGGGGATGAATGATCATCCTGGTATTGTCAATCACTCAATAATTTTATATCCCCGAAGCTCTCCCTTGGTTGTTTTGTACTATCCAAAGATGACATTTTATTCTCGTATTTGTTCTTAGACATGATTCACATTTTGCGATATCTAGAGCATAAGGAAATCATTCTAAATTCAGCAATCGTGCCAGTTTGACTAAAAAAACTTATTTTCCATATCCACAGAAATGTTAATCAGATTCTTGTTAGAACATGTGTAAGAAGTGGTTTTCATTGTCACAGCTCCTGATGTCAGATTACTAAAATAATTTATGTTTTGTTGTGGGAACATGGGTGCATGCAGAGCCTTCCCAATCACATGACCACTCTCGGCCCACACTTCTTCATAATACACAGAAATTATTTGCATTTTGTGGTAATGAGTGAATGGCAGCAACAGCAGAATTTCAACGTGGCTGTTCTTTATTTGATTAAATATCTTCTCTATTTATTCTTAAAAAAACTAATTTAAGTTAAACGGCAATAAACCATGATAATTTAGAAAACATGTTGAAACTGAGAGTGAAGAGAAATGTTCTCTACGTAAACCACACTGTAAACCATAAAACTTATTTTTGTCAACTGCTTCTCATGACAGTGGCTAGGAATTTGACATTTCTACTACAGTAGGCAAAAAAACATGTAAAATACACTCTCCCACATACCACATAACATCTCTATTTATATTTCCAAACTAAAAGCATTTCAGCCCCCAAAAGTGCTGAGTGTACTGTGTCCGTTTACACCAAGAGCTGTAAGTTCACACAGGCCTTACCTTAAATGGGTGCATTTGTATGCTCAGGCCCCTCTACCCTCCAGCCATACTTAACGGATCAGGCTTGGCTCACCAAGAGAAAAACACTGCTCTTGATCCTAAAAGGTGGGGCACTGTTTAGTGAACTCTGGTCAACACAAGACAAGACAAAAAGCTATTCTAGAAACCCGTCTAAAGCACCCAGGATCACTTATCCACTTCAGGATGTGCCAGCAGTTATTCAGCTACTTATGAAAATGAGTTTTGTGAAAATTCATGTAGTTTGAGGCTGAGTATTTTAAAACGAGAAAAGGAATCTTAAGTTATCTGTTGTGGTACACACGAAAGTGACAGAAATGTGGCTAGTGCTCTGATGCCAGCTGAGATATATATTCTATACAGTTGACTAGATCTCAGCAGATTTATAATAAAAACTTCCCCTTTCCACTTCGAGATCATAAGAAGTCAGCACAATCCGGTCTTCTCCCTACAGAAAGGGCATTTAGTTTGGGATGTAACGTTTTAAAACAATAATACAAACCTCCTGGGAGAATACCACAATAAATGTCTCAAAAACCACTTGGTTAATCCCAGGGTATAATCCGGCTGTTTTAAATTACTGCAGGGAATATTACGGGCCTTAATGACACTGTAACTGCTTAAAGCCAAAGAAAGCTAGAAAGAGAGGCCAAAAAGATGAGCTCAGAGCCAGCTGAAGTGACAACAAACATGTGGCTGTTTACTAGGGTTGGAGAGGTTTAGTCTGCAGATGTTTGTGGTCTCTGGAAGGCTTCAGAGGAATGAGTTGTTATGAAGATTTGCCGAGTTTGATGAGAGCAAGATTCTTCTTGGAGATGGCAGGCCCCAGACAGGGAGGCCCAATGGTAGAGACAGAATTTATAGATTTCTGTGGTCAGATCATACTCTACTGGTTTCACAATGTACATCAACAAATTAATATTGTACGGATGTCATTTCAAAGCCTCTTAAAGACGAGAGTCATTATTGAAGCCATTAGAGCACAGATGGTTCAAACTATATGCAGATATTCATACTTGCATTTTTGCATTATAGCTGCTTTTTTTTTCTGTTGAACTGTAATGAATTGTCTCATAATCTATTCCATCTTCTTGCCATTAGCAGGCTTTGAATGTTCACAAATAGGAGCAAAGAACTCATTTTCCAGAGCTTTAATCACACAAAGAGGGAATGCCTAATTCTCTAAATGAAATGGTCTGTGATCACTGAAGCAGAGATTTAATATATCACGGCAAATTAGGTAGATTTTAATAAATTACTTATCTCTCTGAATACTTTACATATGCTTAAGAAGGAACATAGCCTGTTTGCAAACAGTGAAAACCCACAGCCTATAAAAATCCTTTGAAGAAAATGACAAATAAAAAAGTAAATTAAAAAATGAAATGCATTATATCCTAGACCTCTAGAGACAATTCCTTTGCAGCATTGATTCACAGCTCCATTAAAAATATCAATTAAATCCTTCAGTGAGATTGAGTAAAAGCTAGAAAATTAACTTTCTGAGCTGCTTTTCAAGGATCTAGTTATCCAGATACACTCGAGCATTGTACAAGCTTGATGTAAATTTTAAAAAAATGATAAAAAGATACTCCTTTCAGGTCTAACTAAGCATATCAAAATCTGAGTCATATTTTTAGTATTTTCTTCCTCTGCCATAAGCTAAGTTTTCAAAGTGTAAATTTCATGCATAAATATTTCTTCTTTATATACACACCTCCCTGGATCCATCCATATGGCCATTACAAATATCTGAAAACAATACAAATATTAATAAGAAAAACTATACTTTTTAGAAAAGAAAAACAAAACTTGGAGTGATTTAATAAGTTGGTGCCAAGTCTCATTCTTTATATTTAATTGATAGAAATGGCATGCATCAAAGAAAATGCATACTGAGCTTTAATGTGCATAAAATGGATATTAGCATTTTAAAGAGGAAGATTAACACATTAATCCAAGTAATTTTCATATACTGCTTCTAATAAAATCTTCACAGTATAAAACTCTTAATGAGGCTAATCATAGGCATTCCATTTAGTGGGACAATTAGGGGTAACATAAAAGTATTTCTTTTCCAGAGGTTTTCTAAGATTTATGCTTTTTTGCCTATTAAAAATAAAAATGGGAATTGCGTTTCAGTTCTTCATAAGGAAATGTTGAAAATGCAAATAGACTTTCTCATGTTATCATGTAGGTATAAATTATTGAGAAGATGTTGCCCACTGTGGAGAACTTAAGTTCTCAAGGGGTGGCAGTCATGGGAAGAAGGGAATAGAAAAATAAACAAATGAAAAAGTATACAAAACATGAACACTTCAAACCCCGGTCCTCCCCGCCCCAGCTTCCCATGAATTATAGATTATATACACCAGAGTAATTATGGAAACCTCATCTAAGCGCTTTCATGTGAGCATTTACTCAGGAGTAGGAGACGCCTCTGGAACAGTTTCTTTCAAGCCTCCAACTCATCTCTGAATTGCTCGTAGACAGACCGTAGGGCATGGAGGGCTTCGACTGTTACCCTGAGCTTGCCAATACCTCCACCACTTGCTCTGGCATCCAAAACTAGGGAGAAAATAGCAGAAAAGTGTTAATATCATTCAACAGATTTTTCTTGAGATAAGCCTAACTGAAATAATAGTTGAAAAGATGAAAACAGCTCTATAAAAGTCTAAAATTCACTGGTATCAGAAATCTAAGAATTAAAGTTTGTCATGTGTGTATGTGTATACCCATTTCAGAGGTATGGCATGCAGGCATGTATGAATACACATTGCTTGTAGAGTTAAAACTAATTATCTGATCCTGACCTTTACCTAGTGGAAAGGCTATAGGATAATGATTCCCACATAGAATCAGAATTTCTTAGGAAGAAACAAAAAGTCTAAAAGGGATCAAGATATGACAGTGAAGAATTTGTTCTAACATACAGTGCTTAGCAAATCACAGAATGGCAACCCACTCTAAAGAAATTATGTGATCATAATTTGGAATGCTTATTTATCTTTCTAAGGAAAACACTCCATTTAAAATAGAATATGTGGGACTTGCCTGGGGTCCAGTGGCTAAGACTTTGTGTTCCAATTCAGGGGGCCCATGTTCGACCCTTGGCTGGGGAACTAGATCCCACATGCCACTAAGAGTTTGCATGCCGCCACTAAAGATCCCATATNTATAATAAAAACTTCCCCTTTCCACTTCGAGATCATAAGAAGTCAGCACAATCCGGTCTTCTCCCTACAGAAAGGGCATTTAGTTTGGGATGTAACGTTTTAAAACAATAATACAAACCTCCTGGGAGAATACCACAATAAATGTCTCAAAAACCACTTGGTTAATCCCAGGGTATAATCCGGCTGTTTTAAATTACTGCAGGGAATATTACGGGCCTTAATGACACTGTAACTGCTTAAAGCCAAAGAAAGCTAGAAAGAGAGGCCAAAAAGATGAGCTCAGAGCCAGCTGAAGTGACAACAAACATGTGGCTGTTTACTAGGGTTGGAGAGGTTTAGTCTGCAGATGTTTGTGGTCTCTGGAAGGCTTCAGAGGAATGAGTTGTTATGAAGATTTGCCGAGTTTGATGAGAGCAAGATTCTTCTTGGAGATGGCAGGCCCCAGACAGGGAGGCCCAATGGTAGAGACAGAATTTATAGATTTCTGTGGTCAGATCATACTCTACTGGTTTCACAATGTACATCAACAAATTAATATTGTACGGATGTCATTTCAAAGCCTCTTAAAGACGAGAGTCATTATTGAAGCCATTAGAGCACAGATGGTTCAAACTATATGCAGATATTCATACTTGCATTTTTGCATTATAGCTGCTTTTTTTTTCTGTTGAACTGTAATGAATTGTCTCATAATCTATTCCATCTTCTTGCCATTAGCAGGCTTTGAATGTTCACAAATAGGAGCAAAGAACTCATTTTCCAGAGCTTTAATCACACAAAGAGGGAATGCCTAATTCTCTAAATGAAATGGTCTGTGATCACTGAAGCAGAGATTTAATATATCACGGCAAATTAGGTAGATTTTAATAAATTACTTATCTCTCTGAATACTTTACATATGCTTAAGAAGGAACATAGCCTGTTTGCAAACAGTGAAAACCCACAGCCTATAAAAATCCTTTGAAGAAAATGACAAATAAAAAAGTAAATTAAAAAATGAAATGCATTATATCCTAGACCTCTAGAGACAATTCCTTTGCAGCATTGATTCACAGCTCCATTAAAAATATCAATTAAATCCTTCAGTGAGATTGAGTAAAAGCTAGAAAATTAACTTTCTGAGCTGCTTTTCAAGGATCTAGTTATCCAGATACACTCGAGCATTGTACAAGCTTGATGTAAATTTTAAAAAAATGATAAAAAGATACTCCTTTCAGGTCTAACTAAGCATATCAAAATCTGAGTCATATTTTTAGTATTTTCTTCCTCTGCCATAAGCTAAGTTTTCAAAGTGTAAATTTCATGCATAAATATTTCTTCTTTATATACACACCTCCCTGGATCCATCCATATGGCCATTACAAATATCTGAAAACAATACAAATATTAATAAGAAAAACTATACTTTTTAGAAAAGAAAAACAAAACTTGGAGTGATTTAATAAGTTGGTGCCAAGTCTCATTCTTTATATTTAATTGATAGAAATGGCATGCATCAAAGAAAATGCATACTGAGCTTTAATGTGCATAAAATGGATATTAGCATTTTAAAGAGGAAGATTAACACATTAATCCAAGTAATTTTCATATACTGCTTCTAATAAAATCTTCACAGTATAAAACTCTTAATGAGGCTAATCATAGGCATTCCATTTAGTGGGACAATTAGGGGTAACATAAAAGTATTTCTTTTCCAGAGGTTTTCTAAGATTTATGCTTTTTTGCCTATTAAAAATGGAAATGGGAATTGCGTTTCAGTTCTTCATAAGGAAATGTTGAAAATGCAAATAGACTTTCTCATGTTATCATGTAGGTATAAATTATTGAGAAGATGTTGCCCACTGTGGAGAACTTAAGTTCTCAAGGGGTGGCAGTCATGGGAAGAAGGGAATAGAAAAATAAACAAATGAAAAAGTATACAAAACATGAACACTTCAAACCCCGGTCCTCCCCGCCCCAGCTTCCCATGAATTATAGATTATATACACCAGAGTAATTATGGAAACCTCATCTAAGCGCTTTCATGTGAGCATTTACTCAGGAGTAGGAGACGCCTCTGGAACAGTTTCTTTCAAGCCTCCAACTCATCTCTGAATTGCTCGTAGACAGACCGTAGGGCATGGAGGGCTTCGACTGTTACCCTGAGCTTGCCAATACCTCCACCACTTGCTCTGGCATCCAAAACTAGGGAGAAAATAGCAGAAAAGTGTTAATATCATTCAACAGATTTTTCTTGAGATAAGCCTAACTGAAATAATAGTTGAAAAGATGAAAACAGCTCTATAAAAGTCTAAAATTCACTGGTATCAGAAATCTAAGAATTAAAGTTTGTCATGTGTGTATGTGTATACCCATTTCAGAGGTATGGCATGCAGGCATGTATGAATACACATTGCTTGTAGAGTTAAAACTAATTATCTGATCCTGACCTTTACCTAGTGGAAAGGCTATAGGATAATGATTCCCACATAGAATCAGAATTTCTTAGGAAGAAACAAAAAGTCTAAAAGGGATCAAGATATGACAGTGAAGAATTTGTTCTAACATACAGTGCTTAGCAAATCACAGAATGGCAACCCACTCTAAAGAAATTATGTGATCATAATTTGGAATGCTTATTTATCTTTCTAAGGAAAACACTCCATTTAAAATAGAATATGTGGGACTTGCCTGGGGTCCAGTGGCTAAGACTTTGTGTTCCAATTCAGGGGGCCCATGTTCGACCCTTGGCTGGGGAACTAGATCCCACATGCCACTAAGAGTTTGCATGCCGCCACTAAAGATCCCATATACTACAACTAAGACGCAGCACAGCCAAATAAATATTAAAAAACAGATGATATGTGAAATGAGAAAAAGTTAAAATGGCAGACCCAGAATCTTAAGGTCTATGGACTCGTTTTGAGGATCTATGAACAGATGTTGCGGGGGAGATGTGAAATTTTTGAGTGTCAGTGGGCTTCTCTGGGAAGGAGGCACAGCTTTCAGTGGTGTACCAAAGGGAGATTGTTTGATCATTCTCTGAGTTCAGGGGTGGCAGCGAAATGGGCTGCTGATTCAGACTCCACCCTCTGTGAACAGTGATACCTACTAGTGATTCAAGGCCAGAATTTTGGACCTGGTAAGTCTGTGAGCCTTTAGGAGTCTATATAGTTTCTTTTGTTTTTGTATGTGTGGTTTTCTTGAAATTTTAATGTGTGTGTGCCTAATTCCAAGAAAATTTGTAAGGAAACGTTCATATAAAACTTAATATACAAAGACTTAGGTAGAGAAATGAGCAGGAAGGGAGACTGCGGGGGCACAAGTGGTCCCCAGCACACAGAGGAGTCGACACCTCTTCTTTGGGATGTTTCATGTCTATGTCTGGCAAAGCAATAAAAACCTGACTCGACTAGTGTTTTAATTTTCTGACTCTTTCCCAGAACAAGCCACAGTAGCTATTGACATCAGGTCAATATGGTCATTTGTGGCTTGCAGAATGAGAAGATGGTGTGTGAAACAGAACTGACTGGAGAAGAGATTAAGAATACAAAGCAGAGATAATTTTGATCCTTTTTGTCTCTTGGTTCTGGCTGTCTTTATAGGATTTAGGTTAATAATCCTTTCATCTTTTTCTTCTATGCCTGCCAAAGTTGTGACATGTATGTGATATGTATGTGATGTGTACAGTTTATAAAATTTCCCAGAAGAGGTTTCTAATTTGATTACTTGGTCTAACTTGGTTTAACCAATAATAATAATTATTTGGCTTGATTCTGAATTTGGAGCACTGACACATATCCACGGCAAGCTCAATGGCTGAATTATGGCATAAGCAGAGTGCCTGGCACTTAAGAGGTGCTCAGTCAAGTGTTCACTTAATGCATGAATCAATGAGTTAAACCATTTACATTCTTCCAGCTGTGGATGGCTCTGCTGACTTAAGTGAGACTAGGACTCAGCCTCACTGCCCCATTTGTTGTATAGCTCAGGCCATCCCTGATTGTTATTATTAAAAGTCTTGATTTCATAAAGTACAATTCCTTCAGCAGATTCTAAATGTGTTATATAAGGATAAAGAGTAGAAATCAGGCATTGGTGGGACTCACACCTGGTGAGGTGAAAGTTGAGGAGCGGACTTTTTGTAAAGAATCTCTAACTCCACCCTGAATCCCGATGAGAAGCAAGTGACCAAAATGACTCAGAGTTATTAGCTGTGACTCTATCACCGGATTGTAACACTGAGTTAAAGAGGAGCCTTGCAAAAGACACTATAACGATCACACAGAATAGCATGCCTCAGCTGAAATGAGGCTTGACAGCATGAGGCTTCTATAAACAACATTAAAAACAATCCAATGGCCAAATTATTGTTACACTCCCCCCCTCCCCCCTCACCCCCCCAGTACTAACAAAATGAGTAATTCCTTGTGAAACACAATTAATTATTTTAAAATTTCTGTTGACTCAAAGGAAGGCAGAGAAGGAGGGGGATGCAGGGTGAGATTCCAGCTTCAACAGAAAGTCAGCTTGAGTTGTAAAGGGTTCAGCTAGTGTGTGACTCAACATCTTTGCAGCCAGCAAAAAGGTTTTAATAAAGGCTTTGGATTTCAGCAATTGCTGGTGGTACAGATTGAGCAATACTTCCCCCCGTACCATCGATATTTTGCTCGATGATGTCTCTCCCTTCCCGAAACACGTCAGCGAGGTCAACGCTAGCGATGCCAATGTCCTCACACTCCAGGTCCTGCTCGTCCTCAGGAGGGTCACTGACCACAGTGAAGCGAACACTGAGGAGGGAAAGAGCAGAGAGCACCACCAGAAAGTGAGAAGGAGACCACCACAAGCGAAACAAGACTCCTGAATGGGTGTTTTTTAAAAATCACAAACTGTGACATTTCAAAGTTTTCTATCATTCCAATAAAAAGAAAATTGTGTTAGATAAATTATTCTATGAATGATTAGCGTACACCCAGACTTCACATGAACACTAATTCCCTTTTCTCAGCACTGATTACCATTTATCTCTAGAATCTGAGAAAATTACTAGGCGAAGAGAAGAACCAGATGTTCACTCTATTACACAATTATCTGATCATATTTTGACATGTCTACTGTTGAGGCTAAAAGGATCAAGGGAGTAAAGACCATGGAGGTTAGGGCAGTGTTTTCAACAGAAAAGTAACATTTTCTATAAAAACGCACAACTTTAGAGTTTCTACTAAGCAGCTTAACCAACTGTGTTCTATATATTCCGAATTATGTTAGATAAATGCTGTAGTTCTGCCCAAGAGCTATATGAAATGTTTGTATTACTTCAGCAATCTTTTAACTTATAATCATAGCATCCAAGTTTTATTTTACTTTTAGACATAATTGTAGGGTTCTGATGGAACTGATTTGAATTAGTGGCTTGTGTTGAGGCCAAACATGGATTGACCAAATGACAGGAATTTACAGTTAAGTAGTCTTTTGATATGTCTTGGCAGCATAGCTTAAACCATGAATCCTTGTAAACTACCATATTAACCATTTTCACAATGTATCCATCCCAAATCAGACTCAAACAAGAAATTTTTTAGATAACATTCTTCAGTAAAAATCTAAGTCTCTGAGACATTGGGCCTTGAAAAATATGCACAGTTAAAATCCTTTCCAAATACTTACAGGTAAACATGACAATATTTTAAAATAATTTGCTAAAAGTACTCAACATTTCATTTCTTTACTAAGTCCCTGCTTTTTGGCTAGCAATACATTTTGTTCAGGAAATAGAATCCCTTGAGTTGAAACCAAAGGTAATACCTATTTATTTACACAACAACTGTATAATTGTGAAGACTACAGAATGGTCTACAAAGTGGGTATTTTATATGATGCATAAAATAGAGAAATTAAGTGGTTAACAACAAGGCCCTACTGTATAGCACAGGAAACTCTGCTCAGTGTTATGTGGCAGCCTGGATGGGGGGAAGTCTGGGGGAGAATGGATACATGTATACGTATGGCTGAGTCCCTTCCCTGTTCACCTGAAGCTATGACAACACTGTTAACCAGCTATACTCCAATACAAAATAAAAAAAAGAAAGATTAAGTGGTTAAGGGCATCTATTTTGGGCTCAAATTTCTGCCTTCCTATTTATGAGCTGTGTCACTTTGTACAAATTACTTAACCTCTCTGATCTCAGTTTCCCATCTGTAGGACAGTAATAATTCATTCGGCTCTTGTTAAGATCAAATTAGATGATACATTAAACAGTACCTGGAACGCAGTAAGCATTGAATAAGTGTTTGCTCTTTTATTATTATTATTTTTAACCTAGGTAGAGTTCCTTAGGCCTCTCCATTTCTAAGGGGAGAGAAAAAGAAGGCATGGGAAAAGCTTGTTTCAACAGAAAACAGAGACACCCAAATTATCCAATGGCTATATCACTCAAACAAGAATAATAATGATGAAAGATATTGTCCTAAAGTGAGTGTGCTTAGAAAAGCAGGAATTAGAAGTGATATTTGATGCACATTTTATACCCACAAGACTTACAGAAAAGACAGAGGCTACAAGATTATAATAATAATGTTAAGTGTTATCCTTAAATAATGTCTCATCTAAGGATAATATCTATCACTTTACAACCTCCACTGCAGACTACAACCTCCACTGAATATATGAGAATTCTGAGACAAAAAGGAAAAAAAAACAACCCTTCTAAATGCCAACAAAATAGCTAAACATTAAAACAAGCAATATTTCTGGTTTAAATTCTATTGAGAGCAAAATGAGACATCAAATACAAAAATGAGAAATTAATCTTAGGCTGAAAAGGGAAGAAGGTGCACTAAGACAGTTTAAAAACTATTTAGTTCAGCCTTGGTTTAGGCTAAACTGTATATACACATACATGGACTCATACGGACACATCTTACCTTACCTTGAACCCTGTCAGACAAGAGAGGCGGAACCCTGCATTACGTGCTGAAGAGCCTTCACTAACCAGCTTAAATGTCATCTCCTTGGATTTGCCTTCATGTTGTTATTATTTTCTTTACTCCTACTTTTTTTTTGGCTGGCCTACATGGATTTTGGGATCTTAGGCCAGGGATTGAGCCCAGGCCTGGCAGTGGAAGCTTGGAGCCCTAACCCCTGGACTGCCAGGGGATTCCCTTCACTTTATTTTCTATTTTAGCAGCTTGTTTAGCTTTCTCTTAGTACCTACTGTAATGTATAGTTGGTCGACTTGTTGGCTGTCTCCCTCAGCGAGATGTACATTCCATGAGTGCAGCGACTTCCTCTCATCCAGCATTTTAGTTCCTGATACTTAGGTAGGGATCATAAATGTTTGGTGAACTACTATGTGAACTGCAAAACCAAAGTCCTAGTTGAAGAGTGGCTGGAGAAGGCCAGCTTTGGGCTGGGTGGGGCTGTCATTTAGGAAAGCAGAAGACACCGAAACTCCTTAGATCATTTTCTAAAATGACACTTTTGATTCTTTCCACATTCTGAAATACTTCCTTTTTATACGAAACAGGATAGAAGAGACTAAGGGTCACCTGTGAGTTTTACGCTGGATCTGCACAGTAGAACATTTGCAGGGAAGAAATGAAACCAAAAAGGAGCCTTAAGTCAGTATCAAAACTATGACTTCAAAGAAATAGTTTTCAGACTCCCATTTCAATGTGTTGCCTCACTTTTAATGCGACGCTTATCTACTTGTAAATACAGCATGGGGCAGCAAGCAAAGGTGCTATACGTAATTCACTGTATTATACAACGCACATCATTTTATGTGTGTCAGGGAAGTTTGGTCAAACTTATCTAGCTGTGGCTGAATATGTTATCACCAGTTTACGAGAGGGATGCTGTCTGAGCAAACGTGTTCTCATAATCTAGGAGGTATGGGAAAAGCTTGTTTCAATAGAAAACAGAGACACCCAGAGTATTTATAAATACTCTGTGGCCTCAGAGTATTTATAAGGAGGGAGAACATTCACTGGAATCACAACTGTCTTTTGCCTGTGGACAGATGTTCTTTTTCTTTCCTTAAGAAAATGACACTGCCTCCCGCGATAGGCCTGTCCCTCCCTTGGCAGTCAGAGGAGCTCGCGGCTGGCGCTCCCAGCCCTCACTCAGCTGTCGTCAGCCCTGAGTCGGTCACCCTGCCCCTGCAGTGCCGTTTGCTGTGTTTTCTAAAATGACACGAACATTTGTGTCTCTGGGGGGCATTTAGAAATTTTAAGGGAAACAATGATGGGAGAGTGGGAGTAATTATAGCTACTGTGGACTTCTTAATATTATTTTAAGCTCAGTTCCAGGCAGTGATAACCTAGCTTGTTGACTGCAGAGAAGCAGGTGACACGGCCAGTGCTGTCTAGTGACTAGTGACCTGTGATGCCTGAGGGACTGGTGGTATGTGAGGGGGCCTTGAAAGACGCTGAAGTATACAAAGTGAGTAACACCTGAGTGACTATCCACCGTCCTGGGAAAAACATGAAATCTCGAAGTAATTAACACGGTTTTCCTACTCTTTCTTCACAATCAAGATCCAAGGAAACAATACATGTATTTCAAGGACTTAAAGAAAAAGCCCCTGTCAGATCCTAAGAGCTAAGAATTTCAGTTTCCTTTCATGAAACAGAAGATTGGATGCTAGTTTGAAAGCTCTTTTGAAAAATCTAATGTTGTGAACATTTACTTCGTGACCTCCAGGAAAGAGATGAACTTGAGCCTCTTTCTCAGGTTGGGGGCTAGGTTCAGGTGAGGAAATGAGAGGCTCTGTCATTCATGGGCCATAAAGGCAAGGAGAAGAAGACAATGGGGAGATAAAGGGTCCCCCTCCAGGCCAAGGGGGACGAGCCAGTAAAGGGGCACTGCTGAAGCCCCACTCAGCATTCACAGGCAGCGCTGAGATAATTCCTGAGACTGCATGGATGGGAGTTCACCCAAATGCACAAACTCACTAAGATCATGTTCGTTTCCTCCTTCTCAAAAGGGTTTAACTTCTATACTGACCCAAAATGCAAAGTGCCCTGTTCAAACTGGCCGAAAAAGACATTAATTAAAAATAACATGAAACGATGAATTATTAAACCGTGATAGTGATGTAAAAATGTCTGAAAGGCTGAGGAGCTATCACCAATAATAATATCATATACTTACTACTGCTTATCATGACTGCAGTGACTGCCTACCGTGCACTTAAACTCTTGTGTGAGGAGCGATTCTATCCATCTCACATGTATCATCTCATTTAATCCTTACAACCACCCTATATGGGATTATTGTTTCCATTTTACAGGTGCAAAAAGTGAGGCACATGGTGGTGGTCTGAGGTCAGACAGCTGGTGAGAGAACAAGAAATTATATCCGGACACTGGGTCCAGAGCGCCCCCTCCTGGCAATCCTTGTTAGGAGCTTTACAGTCACAGTGGCGGTGGGGTACTTTATATACTAACTACACTGTACAGGTCTTTTGGTTAAGGATCTTTACAGCTACTCTGTATGATAGGCAGGGCTATGATATTTCTAGGAGGAAAGAGACGCAGAGAGGTCACATACTCATTCAAGGACATAGAACGAATCAGGGAAGTTGTGTTCTGCTTCCTTATCTTGTGCTTTTTTTTTTTAACCATACCATGCTACCTTGTAAAAACCATCAGGTAATTTAGAATGCTTAAAATATACCTTCTATTGGGCATCTCTTGTTTCAGTAGTATAGCTTTCAAGATGTCTCTCTTGGTCTGGTTGTTTTCTTCATCCACGTAGATCACTAAACCAAAAAAAAAAAAAATTCACAGGAGGCAGTCACTCAGGAATATGCTACGTTAGTATCATTCTGTATTTGTATAAATACCTGTTTTTAGAGATGCGTGCCACCTCGCTTGTACGCCTGGGAAAAGAAAGCAGCGCTGGAAACCAGAATCAAATCTGAATAGTCATGTGATCTAATGTCATGTCACTGGCAGGCCTATGTGCACACTGTCAGAGAAGATACGAGCAACATCTGAGGGTGCCACATCGCTGTCACTGCCTGTTAATGGCAGCGGCAGTCATGACAGTAAAAGCCAGCGGTCTTTATTGCTTTGTATTTGAGGGATTTACTGCATTTTCTTTCACCCAAGGAGCGAGTGATAATGATAATGTATGGCAGAGGGCTTGTCCTTCCTGACAGCCCCGGTAATTTAATCCTTCTTTCCTGCCACAACACGAAATAAAGGAGGCATCCTAGTGCGTTGGGTTGAGGAAATCCACAGGCTGACGTTTGTTCGTGGTTGGGTGGGGGGTACGAGATAGACTTCTGGAGGGAGGTGGGGAGAGGCTTTTTCGGGTGTGAAGTTTGTCTGTGGGTTTTAAAGGTACACGCTGGCATGTAGGGATGTGGCTAGACTTAACTGAGCTGAAATATCAGATTAGATAACTCATCTGAGTCCCACCAGGAAGACGACGGTGAACACGTAAAGTAAATAAGTGTCTGCACTTTGGGAAAATGGCATCTTGGAGTGTGAACACTTCAATTTTCATCCTGTTTATTTTTTTCTCAGCTTGGCAGCCCTTCGGCCATACCTTAGCTGTGGAAGACATTTCTTTTTCAGATGCCATTATGGAGTTAAAGTCTCTCTGGTGACCAGATCTCAATTTAGAGATTCCTTTATCACACACAGGGTGAAAGATACCATGACAATTCTAAAGCCAGGTTTTCACTGGGAACAAACATATTTTATACTGAGAATGTTTTCCTGGACAATTTGAGTTCAGTCTCAAATTATGATGCTATCAACTCATTTAATCCTTGGCTCAGTTGAGTAAAAACTGAGAGCCAAAGACAGTACCTGCCAGGCACTGAGTTAGGCACACATGCTGGGGGCCACAAAGGTCTGTGTAGGGGTGGGCTGGTGGTTTAAGAGAAGGAAGAACCAAGGCCAAACTACAACTTTGAGCTTATTGTTCTTTGCACGATACTGTACTAGTGAATGTGGCCAATTATATAAGTTACTGTGATTTACACAAATCGAAAAAGACAAAGGGTTCTTGTAAATTTTATAAATATAGTGTGTTACCTATCAGTGCTAAAATGTCATGCTCTTTTAAAAAGTCATGCTCTTCCACTATGGGAAGAGCAATGGGACCTCACTTTAGCCACCAGAACCCACCTGCCAATCCAAGAGAGTAAGAGACGTGGGTTTGATTCCTGGGTGAGGAAGATCCCCTGGAGAAGGGAATGGCAACCCCCTCCAGTATCCTTGCCTGGAAAATTCCATGGACAGATGAGCCTAGTGGGCAACAGTCCAAGGGAATGCAAAGAGTCGGACACGACTGAACTGACTTAGCATGCACACCACACCGCATTTTATGTCTTCTGATGGGTATTGAGGTTGTTCACCTCCCGCTATTGTGAATAATGCTGTGCTGAACATGATGTACAAACTCCGTCAGAGTCCTTGCTTGTAGTTCTTTTAGGTGTGTTTCCAGAAGTATAATTGCTGAATCTTTGGCAATTCTATGTTCAATGTTTTAAAAAAACATCTTTACCAGTGAAGAATACTTTGGCTACCTGATGTGAAGAGCTGACTCTTTAGAAAAGANCCTTGCTTGTAATTCTTTTAGGTGTGTTTCCAGAAGTATAATTGCTGAATCTTTGGCAATTCTATATTCAACGTTTTAAAAAAACATCTTTACCAGTGAAGAATACTTTGGCTACCTGATGTGAAGAGCTGACTCGTTAGAAAAGACCCTGATATTGGGAAAGACTGAAGGCAGGAGAAGGGGACAACAGAGGACGAGATGGTTGGATGGCATCACCAACTCAATGGACATGAATTGAGAAAGCTCCAGGAGATGGTGAAGGACACGGAAGCCTGACATGCTGCAGTCCGTGGTGCCGCAGAGTCGGGACACGACTGAGCAACTGAACGACGGCACTGAAACTGGTAAAAACTGGTATAGCTGGGACACGTTTCGTTTTTGGTTCATTCAGTTGACTAGCACACTGTATTTCCTAGTCTCTTAAGAAAGATAAAAATAGTGATGGCCACCATTTAGTGAGTGACTTTCATGTACCACACACTACACTCAATATTTTGCTTACTGTAATCACATCTATTAAGAACCAGGCTGACCCACAACTTACAGACGATCAAGCAGACCTAGAGAAGCTAAGTAATTTGCCACAAGTAACCTAGCTAGGAAGTCGCGGAGCTAGAATTTGAATCCAGGAAGGTCTGCCTCATGGGCTGCCTTCTTAACCTCCCTGCTAAACCTCCTTCTTCCACATGAGGCCAGAACTCTTCCTGTTGTTTAAGCTGCAACCATNTAATTTGCCACAAGTAACCTAGCTAGGAAGTCGCGGAGCTAGAATTTGAATCCAGGAAGGTCTGCCTCATGGGCTGCCTTCTTAACCTCCCTGCTAAACCTCCTTCTTCCACATGAGGCCAGAACTCTTCCTGTTGTTTAAGCTGCAACCATGCTGTTAGCACAGGCTGAAATGTGAGTGAGTTCCATCAATGGGTCAAGAGAAGCCACCTCACTCTCCTTTCATGCTTTCTTAAACGGATCTTGCTTCGTTACACTTGGTACCTTAACCAATTCTCTTGACTGAACACTTCCAAAAATTCCTTTTCGACAAATAATAAATGCTGGAGAGGGTGTGGCGAGACGAGAACCCTCCTACGCTGTTGGTGGGAATGTAGAATGGTGCAGCCACTATGGAGAACAGTATGAAGCTTCCTTAAGAAACTAAAAACAGAACTACCATATGAGTCAGCAATCCCACTCCTGGGCACATAACCAGAGAAAACTAATTCAAAAAGAAACATGCACCCAAATGTTCACCGCAGCACTGTTTACAATGGTCAAGACATGGGAGCCACCTAAATGTCCATCAACAGATGAATGAAGAAGATGTGTGGGAAGTGTGTGTGTGTGTGTGTGTGTGTGNGGGATCTGTGGCTTTCCCTCGAGGCTTTCCCACAGGGCTGTCACACGTGCCACCATGGTGTGAGTCGATATTCGGGATGATAGTTGAGGCAGTGCAGGAAAATCAGGTTCATCTGGAGTGGACTGAGACATTTGGGGGTCTTTTAGAATGATGGAACTTCACCTGGAGTTTCTCTCGAATTTTCTGTTGAAAGTGCCTCCTCCTGTGATGTGACGGGAATGCTGGGAATCCTTTGCTGACGAAGCAGGGAAAGGAACTCTCATCTCAAGTGGAGGAGGGGGAAACGGGGCTCCTCTTGAATTGTGGCGGGACCCTCGGTGTTCCTCCTGAGTGGAGATGGGTATGTTGGGAACTACTTGAGTTGCTGCAAGGGTGTGAAGGACCCTTTTGATGTTCAGGAAAGTAGGTGTGATTTCCCATTAGATGCCACAGCAGAAAAGGGCCTCATCTCACCTGGACGGGAGAACCTGCTGGTTTTTCTTGAGTTGCAGCAGGTTCCTCTCGAGTTAGGAGGGGACCTCAGGGACCCGCTCTTGTGGCCTCAGGAAAGGCCAGTTTCCATGCGAGCTGCAAAGGGCCACTCGGGATTTCTCTCCAGTCAGTGTGGGGTCCTAAGTCCTTGTCTGGAGCCGAGCCATTAACCTTAGGTTTATTCTCCAGTGCTGACATAGATCTTGGGGTACCTCTGGAGTCTCCACAGGGGCTTTAGACCTCGTTTCGAGTTGAGACTTGCACGTCCGCTCTCCTCCCAAGCTCTAGCAGCAGTGTCAGGCTTCCTGTCTTGTTGACAANCTGGGTAAGGGACTTTATGGCCCACTGAGTCAGTGATGGAACCCGGGGACCCTGCCCCTGATCCTTACAAGTAGTATATCTTGTAGTAAAAGGAAAATATATTAAAAAACAAAACAAAACAAATCAATGCCAACTAAACAAGCTGAAGTGAGAGAAAGTCGCTTAGTTGTGTCGACTACTTGTAACCGCATGGAGTATACAGTCCATGGAATTCTCCAGGCCAGGATACTGGAGTGGGTAGCTGTTCTCTTCTCTAGGGGATCTTCCCAACCCAGGGATCCAACCCAGGTCTCCTGCATTGCAGATGGATTCTTTACCAGCTAAGCCAAAAGGGAAGCACGAGAATACTGGAGTGTGTAGCCTACCCCTTCTCTAGCAGATCTTCGTGACCCAGGAATCGAACCAGGGTCTCTTGCATTGGAGGTGGATTCTTTACCAATTGAGCTATCAGGGAAGCCCCAACCTAGCAACTGACAAAAAGCCCAAACAGACCTAGGTGATCATGTGAGACTGAACAAAATCCAGGAAACCTGAGCATGTACCACAGGTTTCCCCAAAGAATAACGTGCATTGCTCCTTAAGCAAATGGAAACATCTGCTGTGCTGCATGGCCAAATTTCTCAATGCATAACCAACTTCTAAAAAACAATTTTGTTGTCAGTTCAACCAAACAGTCTCCTGCTAACCTTTACAATGAATAATAATTAAAAAAACAAAAACAAAAACAGAAGAGCTTGTCTCTTTTCTTGGGAGTACCTTCATTAAAATTAGTTCAGCAACAGTTTTTTCATTACTAATAAATACTGTGATTATGGCTTACTTTTCTGATACTTTGCAGTTAAAAGATCTCTAGAAAGTATGAGGAAGTCTTTGGAAATGTTCTGTTAGATCAGGTCAGTGACAGGAAGGGGAAATCAGATTCTTATCCTGACCACACTACTTATTCCCCAAGTGACTTCTCAACCTACTTCTTAATCATAGAATGATAAAATCTGAACTGGAAGGGTTCTTAGCACCTTATTCAATAGATAAAATGGGGAATCATGAAATTTAAACACCTTGCCCAAGTTCTCATAACTAGTAAGAACTATAGGTACAAGGTAGACTAGACCAGATCTCTGCATACTCATGATTACTATCTCAAGCAATGAACATATTTCTAAAAATGTCAGTTGCAAAACCAACCAACCAACCATGAGCATTCACAATCCTATTGGTACAATAGTATGATTGTACATATTGATCAAAATGAAATTTATAAAACTTGTGAGGAAAAAAATATTGGTGTTCAACTAGCATGAGATGGCCTGTTTTGCTAAAGATAATGCCCCACTCCATCTTTCTGGTTTAACATAGGGCTTTTGAAGAACTTAATAAGCAGTTTTAATTTATGGTCATGGCAGCCTGATAAGATTTTTTACTCCCCTCTAATTATACACCGATACCTACTATCCTTAAAATCATTCTAAAGTTGGTTGATCTAAGAATTTACAGAGTGCCTATTGGGTCTGTACTTGCCTAGCAGATTTTCATGTGAACTAGCTGACAGATCAGAGTAGGCAATGGCACCCCACTCCAGTACTCTTGCCTGGAAAATCCCATGGACGAAGAAGCCTGATAGGCTGCAGTCCATGGGGTCGCTGAGAGTTGGACACGACTCAGTGACTTCACTTTCACTTTTACGCATTGGAGAAGGAAATGACAACCCACTCCAGTGTTCTTGCCTGGAGAATCCCAGGGGCGGCAGAGCCTGGTGGGCTGCCGTCTATAGGGTTGTACAGAGTTGGACACGACTGAAGCGATTTAGCAGCAGCAGCAGCAGCAGCTGACAGATGATAAAGCCTTAAAACAGAAAACCTGCTGGCTGTTATGAAGGGATGTGTGGGCTAAAAATGAAAAGATATTGTAAGAACTTTGATCACTCAATTAAAATCCTGAACGTCTAGACACTAGGAGAGATATACATGTGTGTGATATAGACACTAGGAGAGATATACATGTATATTGTAAAAAAACATCTATGTGACAATACTGAGTGGAAAAAACAGGACATTCAATTGTTAGAATCATATGATTTAAAAAATAGTACTTTTATTCCCCTTGAAATACATTTTTTAATTAAATTCAACTTTAGATGCAGGTGGCATTTTTCTACTGAAACTGATATAGCAGGAAGATCTAGAACATCTTTTTCCACTGTTTTTGATATAACTTTAGCATTACAGTTGTCCCTTAGTATTAAGGGTGGGTTGGTTCCAGGATCCCTGCAGCTATCAAAATCCAAGGATGCTGCCATTATATGAAATGGCATAGTATTTGTATATAACCTGTGCACATCCTATATACTTTAAGTCATCTCTGGATTACTTATGAAACTTTACGATGTAAGTAGTTGTGGATGCACGGAAAGTATAAATTTTGCTTCTTGGAATTTTCTGGAATTTTTTTCCCTAAGTGTTTTCCATTGTGTTTTAGTTGAATCTGAAGATGCAGAACCCACGGAGACAAAGGGCCAATTGAATTTTAAATTTAATTTCTTAATCCTTATGCTACAGGTTTGACTTTCATTAATTATTCTGATAATACTTCCATGATTTTATGTGAACATTAAACAATTGTACTTTCTCGTGTTCCTTTGGCTTCCTTCACAGAAAAAAGTCTATATTATAAATACCATACCTACCATTGCTATAATTATAGTAGACCCACTGGCCACTCTTGGGTTTTGGAAGTGACACGGGTGTCTCTTCAGCGGGAAGATTGTAGAATCTGCACTCCACGAAGAGTCGCTGGATAGTGTCATCTGCAGTTACTCGGGAATCATTAAGGCTAAGGGCTATGATCTCAATCCGGATTTTTTCTGGTGGCTGTTTAAAGAGCAAAAACAAAATACAATAAAGAAACAACAACAACAAAAAATGAACACAAAAAAAACCTTTACTCTTTTGTCACTGTCAATTTTAAATAAAACATGAAGGTACTGGCCTTCATTGATTTCTTTTTTTGGAAGGTATTGTACCCTACTGTCTAGTTACACATGATAGATTATTCACGACAGAGAGAGAGAGAATGAGCTTCCAATGCCCCAGGGTTTGAAGTTAACAGTGTCATGGCAATAGTCTCCTGATTTACATTTGAGGCTATAAATACCCTCTAGTAGTCCATCAGGAGTGAAGATTATGAGGTCTTCATCTCCAATTGCTTTCAGAATGACACACATCAGTTGGCCTTGTTTCAAACTATGTAGTGAAATACATGTTTATCACTGCTTTTATTTTACTCTATGGTACCTGAGAAAGTTTTGGTTATTCAAAGATCAAAGCCTGTTGAACACTTTATAGCTTTTATGCTAACATAAATAACTGTATGAATCCATATTAAGTAGGGCTACAGCTCATTCTCTTGTGTATTCTTCCATAATGTATTTCATTTAACGAGTAATAAGTTTTCGAACAAAAGACAAATTTTTATTAAATTTAACATAATTTTCTTACACTTTATCTCATTTTTACAGAATTAATGAAAAAATATATTTGTGTAATTTTCATCTCAATCCTTATTTAATAGATTTTAGTGTAACAAACATTATATGTGAGTCATATGTTTCCTTGAACAATAATTTAAAACAAATGATAGACTATGACTTAAAAATTAGATCACACCAAGATAATTCCTCAGTTAAATGTTTACACTGAATTTAATTTTAAATGTTTACAATTAAAAATTTCTTCTTTATTCCCCCTTACTAAATCTCTCTTTATTAAATTCAGAGGTATGCTACTGTAAATTATATAACTTAAAATAATACTAAAAATTCTGATATTAAGACCTGCTTATATAACTAACTTTTAGGAATTCATTGTCAAATGTAAATCAGTGTGTAAATTCACCATAGCAATTACTATTTTGATATTTCAAAGTATATAATATAATTAATCAAACTGAAAAGCCTAAGTACCCTATTGTAAAGAATATTCCCATAAAGAACAATTTCCATTGCTGGCAAACCCCCTCAATATTTGATGAAGTAATTTTACCCCCTTCTTTCAAAAGACATTTTCTTTTATTATGTATTCTAAGACACTTTAACTAAAAACCCAAATCTGAATATTTCAATAAGGTTATTTTATTATTCAGTAGATTCATGGAAATTTTACTAGGATGACAGAGAAAATTCCACACCATTCTGTCTCCACTAATACAGGTACAAGGCTGCAGCTGGCAATATTACTAGGATTAGCATAGTATGATGAAATATTTAAAGGAAAATTTTTTCTAAAACCTAATAAATCAAATGACTGCCAAATGTCATTAAAGTGATGGTCTTTGACTTGAATATGCTTTTCATATTCAAATTTGAAAAGAAAGAGATGAAAGCCTGGAAAGGTTACTCGGTTTCAACTAATAACCTCAAGCCCTCTCTGTTCACGTGCATAAAAAATGAAGTTGGCTCTATTGTCTAATCTCACTTCAGAAAAGCCCTTCTCTGCTTGCCGAAGACTAACACAGTAAAGAAAACATTTTAAATATTATTTTTCCTTAAAATGTATTGTGGTTGTCAAAATAGCATACACACAAACTATTTTATACTTCTGGTTCAACTGCAGCAAATGCATAATTAAGTCTTTTACATAACTTGCAATTTGACAAACTTAGAATTGTTATGACAATAACATAAAACATTCCTGTGCTGTGGTTAGACTGCTTCTGCACAAAAGAATTAAAAGAAAACAGCTTATAACAAAGGCAAAAGAGGTGTATACATTGTTATTTTCACATTGTGAATGAGAGGAATTTAAAATCTGGTTATCACAGAATCCAATGAAGAGACAAATTAACTTTCAAATAGCAGGGGAATCAAATTTATTTAAGTGTTTTTTAAAAATTAATAATATATTAACTGTACAATCCCCGTATGAAAACTTATATTACTACAAGAACGAACTTGGGCTGTCAAATAAGACTATATACAAAATATAGTATACATACTAAATAAATGTAGATATTTGGATAACAAACAGAATACCAAAAGCAAATAAACCAAAAGAAACCCACTATATTACCCCCTCCCTCAAACAAGCTTTACAGTTCTTTTTACGATGTCTGTCTGCTTTCTGGCCCAGATCGTTTTTTTCTTTTTTCTTAGTTTCCCTCCCCTCACCCCAGCCTCCTTAACTCTAGATAATGTCCTTTGCAATTCTCTAACTTAACAGAGTTATCAGTTATCATTTCTTTGTTCCTTTAAGGTGACACGAATCAACCTAAGTCCAAAAAGGGATAAGTTCCAATTAGTATGTATCTAGGGAAGCATGCTCTGAATAAACAATTCTTTTTCAACAATTGGAACAATTCTGGTTCTGCTCATGCCTCTGTGAATCAAAAGTTCAACTAGATGATATGCAAAGATTCCTAAGATTAAGAAGCACATCAACTGTGTATGAACTCACGATCTCTCCTCTCCACCACTGTCTTTCATCCTGATAGTTACCTCAGCTGATGACATCACCGCCCACCTAGTCACCCACAACCAGGAGACCTTGGAGCCATTCTTGCAAATCTCCATTTTCACACCCACCATATCCTATAGATCATTCATTCCTATTCCTTTAACTTCCTAAATATTTCAGTGCTTCACTGAATTAAGGAAAGCTGAAGATATTTCGACACTGTGTCAGCTACTGGAAATACAAAGACAAAGCACGATGTGGTTTCTTTTCTCAGTTTTATCTCTAGAGCAACTTCTTTTATGTTCTCACACGATCTGAGGAAGGAACTAATTCAACAGCTTCTGATAGTTAGAAAGTAGTTTCATAGAATAAGGAGAGAGAGAGTTTCCCAGGTGGCTCAGGGCTAAACATTCCACCTGCAAAGGCAGGAGATGCAGGTTTGATCCCTGGGTCAGGAAGATGCCCTGGAGAAAGAAATGGCAACCCACTTCAGTATTCTTCCCTGGGAAATCCCATGGACAGAGAAGCCTGGTGGGCTAGAGTCCATGGGGTCACAAAGGAGTTGGACATGACTTCGGGACTAAACAGCAACCGACAATAATGACTACAGAATAAGTGGGGAGAAATCAGAAGGAATCACAAAAGATAATTGGTTGGTAGAGTTGTTACCCTATACTCTAGCCATTTCCCCAGACCTGTGGTGTACTGTTTTTATTGCTGAGCTTTTGCATATGAAATCTTCTCTATCAGATAGAATTCCATTTATCTGAAGCCCTGGGCCATGCATGTACTCCTTTTATGAGGCCATTACTCCTGATTTCCAAGCAGACGGGTGGTATGAGGCTGTTTCAGTTATAGAGGGACTATGGCCTTGCTGTGAAAGAGTATTAGTCATTCAGTCATGTCCAACTCTTTGAGACCCCCTGGTCTGTAGCCCACCAGGCTCCTCTGTCCATGGAATTCTTCAGGCAAGGATACCGGAGTAGGTTGCCATTTCCTTCTCCAGGGGAGCTTCCCGACCCAGGGACTGAACCTGGCTCTCCTGCATTGCAAGCAGATTCTTTACCATCTGAGCCACTAGGGAAGCCAGATCTTGCTGACTGTATCAGTACACACTCAAAAAATAAATGGCTCTATGCTCATGGCTGTGAGAAAGGTGAGGCCCTCCTCCCTCTAGTCTCCTGCCTGTAGCCTCAACTATTCTTCTGGTGGCAGAGTGCCTTCTCTAAAACAAATTGGGTATCACCTTTCTGCTTGGAAACTTATTACCCTATACTCTAGCCATTTCCCCAGACCTGTGGTGTACTGTTTATATTGCTGAGCTTTTGCATCTGAAATCTTCTCTATCAGACAAAATTCCATTTATTTGAAGCCCTGGGCCACGTATGTACTTCTTTTATGAGGGCATTACTCCTGATTTCCAAGACTGACTTGGTTCCTCCTCTGGGCCTGCGCTGCACATTTCACTCACACTGGATTTCATGGATTTGTTTACGTATCTGCCTCGCCCTGTAGACTGTGAATTCCTGGAGGCCAGGACCATATCTTATTCATCTTTTGCTATTTAACATCCTCTCTAGGATCTGGCACTTAGGAGGCTCTCAATAAATACTTAATGACATCGAGTCAAGGGAATGCTGAGGATCTTCTATATATTGCAAATATCTTTTATATATTGCCAGAAATATGTGAAGCTGCAATTATTAGTGCAGCTCCTTTAGCAAATATTGATTGTGTCTGCTACATTGTGGGAAGTTGGGGATTATTAACTGTTGAAAAACATAGAAATCTTGCCAGTCTAGATTTTAATTGAATAATACTGTTTCAAAGACGGGTCAGCTTTGTAGAATCTAGGGGTAGGGTATTGTTATGTCAGCTTCTCTGTGTGTTTGCAAATTCTCATCATGAAATAATGGAAAAAAAAGTTCAATTAGGTGAACTGGAAGGGATAACAATATACTGATTCACATGACAGTGACTGAAGCATAGTGTTTCAGACGGATGCCAGAATAACGTCTGTTCAGGACCACCAGAGGAACCCACGTGGTCATTCCTCTGAATGACACTGCTCATACAATACATTAGCTAGCCAGAATGGGCTTTGGGCCTCTCAGTACTTCTCAGTACATTTTCTCTCCTGTTCACCGGTTACCCTATGAGCTTCCCTAGTTAGCCAGATGTCAGCATCAGCATACAAAAAGAGCATTTCAAATTTCTGACTGTGGTGAGCAGCAGGAACAGAAATCCCTCAAATAAGAGCTGTGTGCAAGTTCCTTTCAGTTGTCTGTATGGATGGACACTATACTTTATGTGATTGAATGATCTGGAAATGTGATGACAGCCTGTATTACTCTCAGAGAAAAAAAAAATTAGAGTTCTCATGATTTTGGCTCAATTCCACTCCTGCTTCCTGACTGATGCTATAATTCTCCTTTTAGGCCATATTTCTCTATAGTATTTACTTGGGCTTTTATTGGCAGGCTTACATTTTTTAAAAAAATGTTTTACTTCAGAAGATCATGCTGAATTCTTCCTCTGGTTTCAACAGTCATAGCAGCCACACTGGGGTTGGATTGTTAGGCTTCTAAAAACTTAATTCAACTTGACAGCTCTTAAACACAGTATTGCTTAACTGAGAATGTCCTCTGATAAAGGTTTGGAACTTGTTTCAGTCAGTTAGATTTAAATCTCACTATTGCAGGAGATTGTATGTGAGTTTTATTTCATTCTTAATTCTTCAGCAAACAAGATTTCTTTAACTTTTTAAACTATAAAGAAAATAATTTGACATGTTCAAGTACTCAACATCTTAAACAGATTTTACTTTTTTTGCTATATCTGATTTAAATCTTTTTTTTTTTAATGTGGCAGAAATAAAATATTTCAGATTCAGGGAAATGTTCCTCCTTCCAATTCCTTTCCCATCCTTTCTTATTTCCCCAAGGAGTAACCACTATCCTGAAATTGATGTGTATCATGCCCAACCCAGAAGTAACCATTACCCTGAAGTTGATGTGTATCATGTCCAATCATGCTTTTATATTTTCTACTATGTATGACTGGGGGCAGGAGAAGGGGACGACAGAGGATGAGATGGCTGGATGGCATCACTGACTCGATGGCCATGAGTCTGAGTGAACTCTGGGAGTTGGTGACGGACAGGGAGGCCTGGCGTGCTGCAATTCATGGGGTCGCAAAGAGTCGAACACGACTAAGCAACTGAACTGAACTGAACTACATATGTATATATCAATCAATAACTTATTGTTTTCTGTTTTTAGATTTTAGATGAATGATACCATCCTCTATGAATTATTCTGTAATTTTTCACTCAATGCTATATTTTGAGATTTATGGTTATAATTGACATCTAACTCATTACCTGTTGTACAGAATTCCATTTATATTATATATGTAATTAATTTCTAGTCTATTTCTCTTCTAAACTGTGGTGTTGGAGAAGACTCTTGAGAATCCCTTGGACTGCAAGGAGACCCAACCAGGCACTCCTAAAGGAAATCAGTACTGAATATTCATTGGAAGGACTGATGCTGAAGCTGAGACTCCAATACTTTGGCCACCTGATGTGAAGAACCGACTCACTAGAAGAGACTCTGATGCTGGGAAAGATTGAAGGCAGGAGGAGAAGGGGATGACAGAGGATGAGATGGTTGGATGGCATCACCAACTCGATGCACATGAGTTTGAGTAAGCTCCTGGAGTTGGTGATGGACAGGGAAGCCTGGTATGCTGCAGTCCATGGGGTCGCAAAGAGTCAGACACAACTGAGCAACTGAACTGAACTGAGTCTGTTTCTCTACTGATGAACAAAAAGTTTAGAATTTTTGCAATTTAAACAATGCTGCATTGAATATCTTTTTGTTTTCTTGTGTATGTGAGTGGTTCTCTTAGAATTGCTGGGTAACAGATATAAGAAATTTAACTTAATAGGTTATCAAATTACTTTCCTAATGATTACACAAATTTACATGAGTATCATTTTATTGTCATAAAAATGCTTTGTGTATGTGTGTAAATAATTTCAAATAAAGCCTATGAAGAACTTGGTACTTTATAATAATCGAGACAAAATGGAAATGGAAGGTTATGAATCTATGTCTGTGACCTTTAAGAATAAAAGCTTAATTGAAGTGAGGTCTAAGACAAGCTCAAAATATTTGGTTCAAAAAGTCAAACTCAGCATTGTGACTGACAGAGCCGTAAGTACAGTAGGTAGGAATGATTAATGATTAAAGATGATTCTTATAACTTGCCTTCTTCAGGCTGGGGGTAGGCACAAGCACCTCAGAGCCTCAAAAAGAGTCCCCTAGACCTCATACTTGGAGAAAGCAATGGCAGCCCACTCAGTGTTCTTGCCTCGAGAATCCTAGGGACAGAGGAGCCTGGTGGGCTGCCATCTATGGGGTTGCACAGAGTCGGACACGACTGATGTGACTTAGCAGCAGCAGCAGGAGACCTCATACTAGGCTCCAGAGCTTCCACTTATTAGTAATCAAATCCATTCTTCATGCAAGTTTTGGTTGAAAAGTCTTTGATTTTAAAAATAATAATAGTTCTTTGGGAGAAATATGAGTAAAGAAGAGCACAAACTGTTAAGGTGATAATGTTTTTAACAAACAAAATAAAACAAACTCAATCTAGTTTTCATCAGTGGCAGTAACCTTTCTTTTATCATATGTTCTGTTAAAACATACTGTGTTGAATAAATAATACAAATAGTAAGAACTTCAGTGTTGGAGATCAAAATGATGCTGAGGTTAAGAGTGTTTATTTTTAGAACATTGTCTCCTTTATATACCATGAAGATTACTGTATCTATAATGGTCAGCAAATTACAGAAGCTTGTTACCACATGTTCTAAAGTAATGGTTGGAATATTTTTTCCTAATACACCTGAGGGATATGACACATCTCCATCATTAACTGTGGCTATGGTAGTACTGGGAAGAAGAGAAGAATTTTTTAAATGACCCTCAATTTCAGGTGATTTTGATATGCTGTTCCACTTTAACCATCATTGAGAACAGATGTGATAAAACAGTGACTCTCAATTTCAGCTGCCTACTAGTATCACTCGGGGAGCTTTAAAGAAAATTCTGGTCTAACTGATCTGAGTGGAGCCTGGGCCTTGGTATTTAAATGTGCTCCCTAGGTAGTTCTAACTTGTAGCCATGGTGAGAAGTACCGCCTTTCTCTAAAGAGGTGGTTGTCAAATTTTAGCATATCCCAGGACAACATGAAAGAGTTGACAAGGCACAGATTGCTGGGCTCCAGGCTCAAAGTTTCTGATTCATTAGGTCTAGCGTGGGGTCCAAGAATTTGCATCGCTCACAAATTCTCAGGTCATGCTGATGCTGCTAGTCTGAGGACCACACTTGGGAAATCCATGGCTCTAAACCAGAAAAGACTCACCCTCTATTTATTGACCTTCTCTAAGACATCTATAGATAAGTTTCTACAACTCATATTAAACTATTCTTTAGTTATTAGTTAACATTTTACTACAGAATTAGCTAACACATTATTCCCTTTTTAGAAGCAGTCTATGCGTGTGTGCATGCTCAGTTGCTTCAGCTGTGTCTGACTCTTTGTGACCCTATGGACTGTAGCCCGCCAGGCTTCTCTGTCCATGGGATTCTCCAGGCAAGAATACTGGAGTCAGTTGCTGTGCCCTCCTCCAGGGGATCTTCCCAACACAGGGATCTTACCCACATCTTCTGAATTGCAGGTGGATTCTTTACCACTTAGCCACTGGGGAAGCCCAGAAGCAGTCTATACTCATCACTAAAAATAATTCAACAATAAAGATCCTAGAAAGTAAAATATCAGAGTTCCTCGTTTCTTCCCATTCCCTAACTTAGGAGTTGACAGATGCTTCTTTCCTTGTAAAGGCCAGATAGCAAATACTTTTTGCATGGCAGGCTATTATGGTCTCTGTTGGCAATACTCAAGTCTTCTCTTGTACATGAAGAGGCCACAGACAACCTGTAAATGATGGGTGTGATGTGTTCCAATAAGACTTTATTTACAAAAATAATTAGAGGGCTGGATTTGATACATGGGTTATAGTTTGCTGACTCTTGCCCAGACCCATATACCAGAGATACTTCAGTACAATGTTTTGATTATACACTTTCAAACATTTTCTTTGATTGTGTGTGCTCATGTCCGACTCTTTGCGACCCCATAGACTGTAGCCCACCAGGCTTCCCTGTCCATGGGATTTCTCAGGCAACAACACTGAAGTGGGCTGCCATTTTCTCTAGCAGGGCGGATCTTCCCAAACCATGGATTGAAACCATGTCTCCTGCTTCTCCTGAATTGGCAGGTAGATTCTTTACCACTGAACCACCTGAGAAGCCTTTCCTTTGCTTACATGAACCCCAATCTTAGATCTCTATGCTCATATAAAAATACATAAGCATGTATGTACAAATATATCTATTTGTCTGCTTTTAAAATGGAATCATCAGTGATATAATTTCTTACTCATTAGTTTGACAAAATATGTGATGTCAGAAAACCGTAATTTCCACACATTATGTATAAAAGCATTTCAGCTGGAAATGTTTATATTGGCAAAAATTGATAGAAACCAAAGGGTCCATGAAAAGGCACTTATTTAAATAAATAAAGTTTAGCTATACAATGTAATATTATGCACATGTGTAAAGAAGTAGAGTATACTGCTATATAGTATATATAGTATATACTATACATACAGTATATATACTAGTATATACAGTATATACTATATATACTGCTATATGTGTATATAGTTCATGGTATATCAGCAAGAGATAATTAAGTTGCAAAATATTAAAAATAATTTTAAAAGCAACTAATATCAGGAGAGTAATACAATATTTTTAGTTATGTAGCTTAAGCTTCTATATGTAAAACAGTGGGAGGAGTGTACTTTACCCACTGATAGGATATCATATTTGATTCTGAAGTGACTTAATCACTTTTAATACAGGAATGCCAACAGGAGTGAATCGTTTTATGCATTCTGTCTTTTGCAAAAGCTTTAAAACATTTTCCCTGGACATCACTACTGTGATTGCCTGGGAATGCCTGCTCACTTTGTTCAAGAGAACCTGGCTTCCAGGTGGAAATGCATTTTAATCCAACTGGCTATGGCAGCTTTTACAAAACTGCTGTTAGGAATGGAGAAAGATGTAAACATGCATTGCACAAAAAAGAGCATTACTGTTTTAGCCTGTGATTTCTCATTCTCACCTGTGGGCACACTTTAAGATATCTGCGAGCTGAAGGCAATGCATTTAGTTGTGAAAACTGAATGATGCACTGCTTAAATGATAAAAATTAGACATAATGTGAAAGAAAGATTATACTTCTTTTTTCCTTAATGCCATGGCAGATGCAAATTTTCAGTTTTGGTATCTATTTTGAGGACCTAAAACAAGGCTTTTAATCAATGTATTATACATCAAATTGATACTGTTAAGTTCTGATTATTCAAATTAATAAAATATTCATAGAGAAATGTCCAAAGTTTTACATTTCTCAGACTCCCTCCCCACCCCCACCCCCATTAATTATCATGCCTAGAAGCTTTTTAGTAAAAGCAGCAGTCATCAGGCTGACGGTATCTGACAGGCCAGCAAGGCCCAATTACACTGGTGCTCTGTGGCACTTTGATGTCCTGGAAATGAAGAGAGATAGGGGCAAATTGGGTAGCACATTATGTTAATGACTTGATTTAATCCAGCCACTAAACTTTATGTAGCCTGTTAAAAAAGATGCTAACACTAATTATGCCACTTTGGAAAGGAAAGGAGGGGACAAGCATTTCGTTCTGACAAAGTGAAGCTCATAAATGTTGTAAATGAAATGAAACAAAATGAAGTAATCTATGATTAATTATACATCACAGACATGAAGAAAAGAGAAGAACCGAGTTATATGTCTAAGTCCTGGGAAATCTGTTAGATTCCTTTTAAGGATCGACATTTCTAAAAAGTAACTATGAGCTGTCAGATTCTGTAACATGAAAAAAAGAAACTGAATGATCTTAAATTGCTTACATAGTACAGGCCAGGACTGAAATTCTGAGTGTAATTGGCATAAATGATTTTTACCTAGGACACTACTTTTAGTCTCAATTTGGTGACATTATAGCTATAGGTAAAGGCAATTTAAAACATTTCTACTCAGTGGAGATAACCACAGAGTAGGGTTAATTACCTTTTAACTAATCTCTGTGCCTCTATTCTTTGTCCTATTGATAACAAGATCTTTCAAAATGTGATGTAAGAGTGTAAGCTCCTCCAAAGCAAGAGACTTATTTCTCTTACTGCTAAATTCCCAGTCCCTAGAGTAAGGCTGGGGACACAGTAAATGCCTACTGACTCCACCTGTTTAATGAGTGAGCGATCATCCTCCTCCCTTAAAAATCTTCACTGGCATAGGACTTCAGGATAGACTTCAGCTTCTTCAGCTGATATAAAGGGGCCTCAATGCTCTGGACAGGCCTATCGTTTCCGCATCTTCTCCTGAGGCTCCCTCCACATGCCCTAGCTTGGCCCATCCTAAAACCATTCTGACTCTGAGAATAAGCCACGGTCTCTGCAGTCTCTCAAAGTCTCACGCTTTTTATTCCTCTGGGCTATAATGGCTCTCCTTTGCTTTCACTAACTCTTAATCATCTTCCACAGTTGGCTCAGGCTTCACTGACTCTCGAAAGCTATCCCAGATGAGGGTCCCTCGTGCTGAGTTAGGCACCCTTCTTGAATGTTCTCAGAGCAGCTGGGCATCCCAGTCTTCCAGCACTGACCTCTGCACTGTAACTGTATTTCCCCTCCACTGTAAATTTTTGGAAGCCATGGATTGCTTCTTGTATGACACACAGCAGATGCTAATGAATGAAGAACAGTTGTTAGAACTAAAGGAGATATTACATATTAGCCGTTCAGTAATACCTTCCTTTCCAAAGAAAGCTATTATAATAGTGTCCTGAGATTTCTATCTGAGGCAGTTCTTAAAGAGGAGATGAAAGAAGAAATTAAGAAGCCACAAGTTTTTACACTTAAAAAGTGAGTATCAGCAGTGGGACAAAATGACATTCTGTGTCTCCTGGTTTCATGCACTGAAAAGGACACAGCATTACTTCTGTAGGATTCCTACCCAAACAAATAAGTTGAATTCAATAAGGGGAGAAATCACACAAGTTCAAATTGAAGGACATTTTACAACATAAATGGCCTGCATTCTTAGAAAAAGTCAATGTTATGAAAGACTAACTCAATGGAAGGCTGAGGAACCATTATGGATTGAAGGAGGCCAAAGGGGCATGACAACTAAATGCAATGTGTGATCTAGATTTGATCCTGGACCAGGTTAATAACTTGCTATAAGTGATAATACAGGGATAACCCACAAAATTTTACTAAGAATTGTAGATAAGATAATAGTACTGTATTATTATTCTGAAATATTTAGGGATAAAGGGGCATGATTTCTATAACTATCAAAGGATTCACTACAATTATGTATGTAAGAATGTGTGTATATAATGCATACATACATATAAATGTATATAGGAGAGAGAATAGAAATGATTAAAAGGAGTGTAGCAAACACTAACAACTGATGAATATGAGTGGAATGTATTCAGGAGTTCTTTGTACCACTTTTGCAGTCTTTACAAAGAAAAAAGTTCCATGACTGGTATTAAATGATCTGCAAAAGGAGCACACAGAAAAATTGGTACGATCACTAGAAAATGCTATATTTCACCATTATGATGATCTCCTGAGTTTTGTTCCTGTGTTCACAGATTATACTATTTTACTATATTTGTTATATAATTTAATAAAACTAAATTTCACCTATTAACATAAGGTATCAGTACCTTCTACTAAACGTAGAATTTGAAAAACTACATGGGAACTTGATTAATGGCTACCAAGGCATTAAAGCATTGCTTAGAATAGTTGGTTGCTTGAAACAATAATTCACACTTCTGAGATGGCATCAAAAATCATTATAGGAAGTCGTATTTTGGTAGTGAAGGCTGTATCAGGCTGTAGCAAAGTAACACAAATTACTTTTCTGGAAGTAATAAGGGAAAAATGCAATTTACTCCAAAGGAAAAATATATGTGTACATTAGAATTAGTTGACTATTTTAGAGGAATAGCTCTTTCATTAAACTTCTTTGTTAAATTAAATTCTTTATTCTTAGTTAAGAGCACTGTACAATTGCACTGAGATGCTAATAATGCTGTCAATATATACATGATTCTGTTGAAAAATCTGATAAAGGATTTCTCAACCTCAGCACTACTGACATTTTGGGCCAGACAGGTCTTTGCTGTGGGGCCCGTGCTTTGTAGCATGTTAAGCAGCAGCCCTGATTTCTATCCACTAGATGCCAGTAGTGTAGTCCCTCCCAGGGTGACAACCAAAAATACCTCCAGACGTTGCCAAAATGAATCCCTTGCGTGGCAAAGCTGCCNGGCCCGTGCTTTGTAGCATGTTAAGCAGCAGCCCTGATTTCTATCCACTAGATGCCAGTAGTGTAGTCCCTCCCAGGGTGACAACCAAAAATACCTCCAGACGTTGCCAAAATGAATCCCTTGCGTGGCAAAGCTGCCCTGGGTTGAAAATCTCTGGTCTGAGATGATAAAATTTTAGATAACATTTACCCATTCTTTGAAACTGACTTTCAGATGATGAATACAATGTTTAGAAAATAAAGTTAACTGTTGCAATGTCTCCCTAGTATCTTCTAGATAAAACTCAAAATATTTAGTCTTCTCCATCTGAAACCTTCTATCCTGTTCTGCAGAAAGGTTGCTCTAGTTAGTGTATTCTTATTTCTGAAACATACTGTGCATCCCCTGCCAGGACTAGCATGCACTTGACTTTGTGCTTGCTGCCATGTATCCTCATATTTGAGATGTTACAGTCAAAGTGGACACTGCTTTTCACTATGTGACTGGCTACAGTTGAATGGGTCAAAGGACCACAACTGATAAACATGGATCCAATCCAGAGGCTAGACGTAGCTGATCAAATCTTTCTCTTCGGGCTTGGGCATTTTGTGGGGCTATCTTTGGGCAGGTGAAGCAGAAAAAAAAATCATCTTAAAGTGAGAAAAAGCAGACCTGAAATTCACAAGAAAGAGGGTGGGTGAGCAGGTTAGGGGCATATCCTTAATGAAGTCTATTGAAAAATCACTCCAAATTTCTCCTTCCTCTGAACTTCCTTAATTAGTGGCATGACTATCAGCAAGTCATCTTATTTCAAGGTCTCAGTTTACTTATTTGGAAAATGAGGGAGATGGGCCCTGAACAGCTTTACTCTTTAGCTCAAACATCTACTAATCATTGGTGGTATTATCTTCTGATTGTTTTAGATTGTAATTTAACTGATGATTTAATACTTGACTTTTCATGAACACATCTTCTCAATTAGTATAATGTTTCCTGAGGGCAGGGATAGAATGCTCCCTTAGGGAGACGTGATTACCGATTGCAGATGGTGACTCCCTGGGAATCACTGAGAGATGAGTGCTGTTTGTAAATCTGATAGCGAAGTAAATCCTTTGGTACTAGTCCCTTAGGCCCTAGGACTGATTCAGTATCTCATACTTTTATGTTCAAAGGCTAAACCATGTAAGGTATCCAAAAATCATGATGAAAATAAGCAGTCTTGCAGAACTGAGAAAGAAATGTGAAGAATGTGAGAAAGAAATATCTGAATCAAACTTGCAGGCTTACTATTCTTAAATGGAGTGTTCTTAGTAAAATGATGTGATGGTTAACTTTATATGTCAAGTTGACTGGGCCATGAGGTATACAAATGTTTGGTCAAACATTATTCTGGGTAAGTCTGTTAAGGTGTCTCTCGATAAGATTTAACATTTGAGCTGGCAGACTGAGTCAGGCGGATTATACTCCTTAATGTGGGTGCATGAGTGTGTGCTCAGTCGTGTCCAACTCTGAGAGCCCATGGACCCCTAACCCTGCCAGGCTCCTCTGTCCATGGAATTTTCCAGGCAAGCATACAGGAGCAGGTTGCCATTTCCTACTCCAGAGGATCTTCTGATCCAGGAGTGGAACCCACGCCTCCTGCACTGGCAGGCATATTCTTAATCACTGCGCCACCTGGAAAATCCTAATGTGGGTGAAAGTGAAAGTGTTACTGTCTCAGTCATGTTTGACTCTTTGTGGCCCCATGAACTATAGCCTGCCAGGCTCCTCTGCCCATGAAATTCTCCAGGCAAGAATACTGGAGAATTCCATATATCAGTACTCTATACATTAAATGATGTTATGATAATTAACAATCATATAACAATGATAATAAAACTTTGGACAGATGAAATACTTATCAATCATCTTTGTACTTCTCA